>LPNX010957471.1:1205958-1397358 GCA_001517045.1 Pseudotsuga menziesii
TTCCTTCCCAGAAAAAGAAGGGAGACCCAAAGATCGGTTCATTCCAGGATTTGTTCACCATGTCAAGGAAGCCATCCTGATCTACCCATAAAGGACTAAACCGGAAGGGGATGGGGCCTAACTGAACTTCAGGGGAGAGGATGAGCGAGATTGGTTTGTGATCGAAGGTGTAGTGCGCGTGGATCTTAGAGGAGGCCATGAGACCTAGGGTGAGGAAGGAAGAGTGAATAAGGAACCGGTCTAGGCGAGCAGCAATGTGGCCTGGCCCAAATATTTTGTTGGACCAAGTGAACTTTCCTCTGTCAGGGGTGATATCAACAAGGTCCCAGTCCATCATCAAGTCTTCCACCCATTCTCTGGCGGGATCCCGGACTATTGATCCCCCTTTTTTTCTGCTAGGGAAAGGGTTACGTTTAAGTCTCCAGCTACAACTAGGTTCTCAGGATTATGCTGGTTCAGGAAGATTTTTAAAGAGTCCCGGCATTCTTTTTTTTCCACAAATGAGACAGGAACGTACAGATTAAAGATACTTACAAAGTGACCGGAGTATTTATGGTACAGCTTGGTGAAAATCCAGTGCGTGGTGCCTTCTTCTTCTACGATATCAAGCTTTGCGGAGTCCCAGAAAGTTGCCAAGCCTCCCGAGGCTCCTCTAGCGCTGACAGCCCTACCTGGGCCTTTCTTCCAAAACGAGTTCCTAGCTCGAAGGAGGGCTTCCTCCTCCATTTTCATCTCCTGGATTAGGAGGACTTTTGGCCTCAATACTCTTACTAGATCCCTTATAGCTTCTTCTTTAAGAGCAGTGCCTAGTCCTCTGCAGTTCCAGGAGACGTATTGCATTATTTACCTGATTGAGGGGGATGGCCCCCTTTCGGGGTTCTCCCAATATTCAACCCCGATCTGGTTTTCATCAGCTCTGGAATAGTGTACTGTGATCCCTGAGCTACGTCCTTGTAAGACTGTTCTTCCCTTCTTTTCTTCTCAGGCTTCCGTCCCCGCTTTGGTTGGTTAGGAGAGACGGACGGGCTACTTACATCGGTGTCACCTTCCTCAAAGGAATCAGCACCTGTTTCCGAGCTCTGGCTGATGTGTTCCTTTGGCAGACTGGAAGCAGTCCTATGAAGATCGGTTGGACTAGACCCCCGAGCTTCGCCAACCTCTGTACCAAGATCAGGGTTTTGGATCTCATTGGAGGTTTCCTGGAGGTTGGGCGTTGGATTCCCTTCCTTTGCTGGTTCATGGATCATTTTCTCCTTTATTTTGGTGTTGCTGGAGGTTTTCCCTTTCTTCACTTTCTGCCATCCTTCCACATCTTCTTTTCCAGCAGCTAGTTTGGGGCAGTATCTTTGAAAATGGCCGTGTTCTTGACAGTTCCTGCATTTGAAGGGAAAATGTTCGTAGTCCAGCTTCTGGTAGTGGGTCCAGGATCCTACTGTAAGTTTGACTGCCTCAGGTAAGCCGGCTTCAAGATCCACTTCAACACAGATTCTGGCGCAAGAGTATTGGCCTTTGTTATCGGCTTTATCAATGAAGTGGCCGATTCTGTTCCCTATTCTCTTCAACGTGTCAAAGTCCCAGCAATGCATTGGGAGATTGGGGAGCCTGACCCACACTGGCACCTCTTTGGGGAGATCGATCGCGGGGTCAAAGTATGGAGTCCATTTGTTCAGATAGAGGCCCTGCGATCCCATGAAGTAGGGACCATTCCTGAAGACTAAATCTCTGTCTTCTTCTGAGATGAATTCGAACACGAAAAACCCTCTCCCGATGGGGTAGCAGGTTACACCTTGTTTCAGATTGGGTTTCCAATTCCTCTGGATCCATTCATCTGTGGTCTTGGCAGAGGGCCATAACCCCATGAATTGGCCCACGATCCCTCTCTTAGCCAGAGCCAAGGCAATTTTCATTGGTTTTTCTTCAGGTAGGGCGATTTCAGGGATTCCGTCCAGCTTCTTGATGAATTTAGGAATGACCGGGGGCGAGATCTTCTTTCCCCTGCTTTGGAGGAGCCTTCTGAAGGCATCCTCATCTGAGAACGAAGGGGGGGGGGCGTCCTCCCCTCCCCCAGGCATTGCCATACTCACACAACGAGCCTCAGCTCGTGCTGCAGGCCAGATCGAGCCCTAGCTCGCGTTGCCCAGCTCCTCACGCGCTGCCTCTGAATCGAAACCAGAATAACTGTTTAATGTTAGACTTGGTAAAATTATAGATTATGTTAGAATTAGAAATGAATATGTAAAAGGTGAAACAGATAGAATTAAAATTCCCAAACTGTATTTTTCCACACCTGACTCAGGTAGTACTCTAGCACAGTCGGGTGTTTAGGTGAATGAGATGATTATTTTACTTGAATGAGAACTGTAACTAGATTTTACTTCATTTGTTTATGAATTCTACTATACAACAGTATTAAATATTGTCTGTATTTATTTACTTTAGCTAAACTAAAAAAATAGTTATGTAAGAGAATAGTAATAATATTATTATAGAAGTAATTCTAGTATTAGTATTCTGATAAAATATAGAGTTTATGGTTTAACATTTAAACATAAGTAAAGTAAGTAGGCTAACATCTAAAAACCAAGTAAAAAGAATTTGTAAAATATTTTATAACATTGAAATTCCAGACACTGTGTGTCTTTGTCTAAGACCAAAGGATTCTACTATAATCCTTTAAAAACTACAAAATTTACTGAAAGATAACTTTATCCTATTTTTCAAGTATACTGCATTAAAACCCTAATTATTTCTTAACTAAGAATTTAAAAAAACTGTAAAAATTATTAAAGAATTATTAAATAAACAGAGCTAGCATTGAACTAATAATTGTAAGTAATACTATCATCTATTTCCTATTATCGAATAGATTAAGAGTTCTTTAAGTATAAATAAGGATATTATTAAACTATAGGGTTTATACAATGATTAACCCTTAAAAAGCCAAAAACTAGAATTAAATATCATCTTTAAAAAAAAAATAGTAATCTTCCCATAAACAATGCATTGAAAATCATTTTAATACAGGGTATTAATGAAAACATTACAAATACAAATTATTGACAAAAATAAACCAATATTAATTAACCATTAGCAAATACAGAATCCTTATTTAAGGATAGGCTTATAGCCTTTAGAGTCAAAGGGTCGAATATCAGGCCTGCTAATAAAACCAAGTATGCACAAATCCTTTATATTAAACAGTAACAAAATATATTACTGACAGGAGAATTAAAATCCAGCTCAAATTACAACCCCGACTATTTCACAATCTTCCATTTGTAAAATTCACTGTAAAAACTAAAGTAACACTAGACAGAGGTCAACAAGCCTCTCTAAGCTCAAAGCTGGGCTCTTTTTAAAATAAAAACAAAAGCATTTACATTGATTAGGTCGTAAGGATAAGAACATCTTATAAAAACCATTTTACATCACGGCTTAAAGAGCCTGCGTTACCCAATGCGAAGTACCATAAGGGTTTTTAAATAAAAACAAGGACATACAATAAACAAGCTTTATATCATAACCAACAGAGAATCAAGGTTGTGCATTCACCCACAGGAACCACTTCCAACAACCATAACCACATGTAGGAAGAACCCTCGATGGGACTGGGGCTACTAGTTGGAAGCCCATGAAAAGACTGAAGCATGAGCTCGTTTTCCAACCACAGTTTTGGAGCCGGTAGCAGGAACCAACAAGACCAAACCAAAACATTATTAAAACTATGTTTGCATAAATAATAAAAACCATAGTAAGGATAATCAAATGAAAAAGAAAAACCAAGATAGGAAAGTCTTACCTATTAACCAGAGTCGAAACCGAGAAGATATGGCCACACCAGGTCACGATGGCTTCAAACCAAAAGGAAAGAACCATTGAAGTCACCTCTGCAACAGAGAAAGCAAGAAAACTGACTCAAGTTCACAATGCAAAAGCCATGGGTAAGCAGTTATAGGAGTAAGACAAGTACAGGCTTCGGGCTACTTGGAGAAACCAATAACCACACTCGCAATATATTCTTCAACACACAGGAGAACCCAAACCATAAACTACGATACCCAACAGTCATGATACAACATTTGTAGGCAAAATGCCCAACGATAAAGGAGGTTACAAGCCTCTCATGGCCACGAGCTCACAGCTCGGCCGGCAAGGAGGAGAATCCTCAGTCCGAAAATGCAAAGGAGTAGGGTTTGCAACATTATAATTCAACCAACGAATGGAGGAGATCCTATCCACATGCCCTTCCAAAAATCTCAACAAGTGTGGGTCAAAACCTTAAGTCAGCACTGCACAAAACATTTTAAAAACCTATCATTGCAAATATCCATATAACATATGATTGCTAATGATAAGCAACATGCCATCGATATATAATATGCCATGGAAACTAATATAGTATAGGATTAAAACTTTATAAGAATTGATTGCCATCATTTCAATTACATCATAGTATTTGGTTGGTAGGAAATACTACCTTAGGTTAAAAGTTAATAGATTTGTTATAACTTGAAATACTTTTAGGTATAAGTTAACACTTTGTTATAACTTAAAATACTATTGTATTATAGTTATAATTTGAATACCATGGACAGAACTTGGTTACTATTTGATACAAGAAGATATTCATGTTTGCAAACAAGTCGAATAAGTATGGTATTGTTTTAGAACTAGCAAAAGAAAGTATGGAATAGTTATGACATAGTTTATGGCTATAGTAAATTGGAAAAGCCTTAAACTTCTCAACACAGAATCTTGATGCTGTTAAACGAGAGAGTATTCAAGAAACTAAAGACTAACATTATTGGAGAATTTCTCTTGGAGAGTCTAATAACTCATTATTAATTTTACAATTGAAAAACATAGGAACATGTTCATGCTTAAAGAAAATGACAGATTGAGTATTGAAGTAAAAATAGCTGCAAGATCACTAATCAATCGAAGTAAACTTAAACCAAAACCATGAGCTCTATGCTCTCTATGGGGATTTATAAATAACCAATACTGTAAACATAAGAAAACTAACCATGTACTATAAACTTTTGAAAGATAATCATCATACGACTGAAGGAACCTTGGTAAGAACTTGCTCTTGTATTTTAAAACATTGATTATTTTTTTGATGAAAAGTCAATATGGATTTAGTTATAAATACTTTCATAGATTTAGAACAATGAAAGAGAATTCACTTTACCTCCTCGAAGACGAGCAGTTATTTAACCTTTTCTTATACTAGCATCTTAACATGCTAGGAAAGTACTTTTCTCGACGTAATTTAAAATAAACACCTACAGGGTATTATGCTTACCTACTAAACCTGTAAGAACCAGTAGTCCATTTGAGTTAGAAGAACGCTAAGTAATCCCCGATCTCAAACAAGATCTCTTACCTACTTGACAAAAGTAAATCATCAGTATATCTAGCAGCAACTAAATGCAAGTCATTTTTTCTAACTCTGATGAAATTAAAGTTGTTAAGTCATCAATAGAATTAACACGTGTTTAAGATTACATCCTTTAGTTACAGATTCTTTTAATGAAACAAACCCTTAACCTTTTATAAATTGTTTCATTTTCTACTAACTGTTAGCAGTTACTTAGATGCAACTTAAGACATTTTATGTCACTTTAAAAAATTTAAATTTTTACGAAATTTTGGGTTATTACAACACATGCCACATCATCATCCACTCCATGTCATCACTTCCTTTGTTATCTCTTTGTCTTACACTGAGTTTTACCTACCATCATATCCTTGCTTATTCCTTTGTCATTACTGAACTCCTTTGACATCAATGAAAACTACATTTAAAACTTAGAAATTAGATCTGAATGTTTTTTTCATGACATTTATATGTAGATCTGTATTCCTAGAATTATGAAGTATGTTATAGTATAACAAGATGAGCATATGTTATAATTTTATTTTATTGGAAAATAGTAAATATCATGTAGTACATGTTATGATCGAGTAAGTAGCATATAATGTTGCATAACATTCCATGAGATATGGATAGAATTTGTGTTGAAGCATTGCTTAAAATGTTTGCATGATTGTGTGAACTATTGCCATTGCATTGAAATATTCATATGGCTGAATTTCATGATCATGCGATGTTTCTAGCAATTTGATTGAATATGGTTTGTAGCGAAATGCTATGACCAACAAAAAAAATAGAAAAATATGAAGTTACTCTGGTTACAAATCCTATAGTTGAAGGAAAACAGAAGTTGAAAGATTTTAGGAGAAGATAAGAATAGAAGACCTCATGTTATTCTAGACTCACTCCAGAAAACGTTTTTCACTAGTGAAGAACATCTAAATATTTTTAGTTGTCATTCATGTACCGAAAGAGAAGACGATAATGATGAAGGATCTATGTTATGATTCTTCCCATTGAGATGTTGATAAGGAGAATCCATAAGATTCCTTATATTCGATGGCTCCTAAAGAACCAGTACAACCGGTTGAAACATCAATTGATGAACCTCCTACTAAGAGAATATTTGCATGGTGCCAAGACATTCTACAAGATGCATAAAGGCATGGAGCACCATTAGGATCATTTAGAGAGTGAAAGAGACCTCAAATATACTTAGGGTATGTTTCACTGATGAGTCACATTATCAGTTTAGAACCCTCCACCTATGAAGAAGATGCTAAGTAGAAAGTATGGAAAATGCAATGATAATCTATTATAAAGAATGTTGTTTGTGAAGTTGTTCCTAAACTTGAGGGGAAGTCCATAGTAAATTCACCATATTTATATAAATAATTCCTTCCTCAATAGTGATGTCGTGGAAGAAGTTTACATACAACAACCTGATGGGTTTGTATGCAACTGAAGAAAGGCTAATATGGGCTTAACCAAGCCTTGTAGGCTTGGTATTTGAGTTTTACAACTATCTTCATAGATTGAGATTCTCTGAGAGAAAATTTGTTCAAAACCTATACTTTAATATTGTGAAGAACCAACATCTGATATTGATTCTCTATATTGATGATTTGTTCCTTACTGGAGAGGAACACCAGATATTTCAGTGAAAGAGGGACATCGCATTTGAGTTTGAAGACTTGAGTCTTGTGCACTACTTTCTTGGTATTGAAGAATGGAAAATGAAAGATGAGATTTTCCTTTTGCAAATAAATCACACAATCAATGTGTTGCGAAGGTTTGGTGTGATGGATTGCAAATCCATGACCACACCATTGGTTTCTAGTTTGAGTAAACTACATGAGTCATATTATGGATCAGATCGAGTAGATTATGCTAATAATAGTCAACTCATTAGACCCTTAATGTACTTGATACATAATAGACATGTTATATGTTATGATGTGAGTAAGATTGTGTCTAAACCTAGACATAGAAATTGGATTTATACTAAGCATGTTCTTAGGTATCTTCGGGGTACATTTTCTTATGGAATCATATATGCTTCCAGTGGTGAGGTAAAGCTACTTGGTTATGCCAACTCCAATTAGAATGGTAGTATTATGGCTAGTAATACATAATCAAAAGTGTATTGCATCTAGTACTATAGAAGCAAAGTGTATTACACATAGTACTACAGAAGAAAAGTATATTGTGGTTAGTACTACGTACCACGAAGTTGTGTGGCATAGGAAGATACTAGTTGGGTTGTTCGGGGTGAAGCTTAAGGCTACAGTAATTTTCTCTATTAAATAGATGTGTATTAAGCTCTCAGAAAACCATGTGAGATGAAGTATCACTTCATCAAAGACATGGTCCAAATAAGTGCCTCAGTACATTGGTATGGAAACGAATGCCTCACTCACTAAGATGAAGTGTTAAAGTTACATCATCATGATTCATTCTTCAAGCCAATCTTGTGCACTAGGATTGGGCCTCATGTGTTGAGGTAATACATATCTTGAGCTAGACTCAGGAAACTTGGAGTAAAATTATTGGGTTGGACCGAAAAATGACTAACCCTTATGTGTAAAGGTTAATCCTCATGTGTTGAGGTCAATAATTTGATATGTCAAAGTGATGATGTTGTACAATCTTGTCATATAAGGCTAAGGACTTTTGTACCATTTCAGATTCCCATGTGTTGAGGAGGGCCTCATGTGTAGAGGCAATGATTTTCTAGTTGAATCATATTGATGTGTGACATTTTACTAACCATGATCTAGCTATTAAGTCTCCTTTAGAGTCTGGTCACCTCTAGAGTGAATTACTTTAACATAAGGTCACTTGGCACGAATAGTAGAACCATATAACCACATCAATGGACAAATCTCCTTAGCATAATTGTTATGATAGACAATTGATGTGATAGTTAAAAGTTGGAACATATGGATTGTGCCGATAAAATAGAGATATAAGAGATAGCATGCATAGAGAAATAGAGAATTTGAAATACTCATGGTAATTAACTTTAGTTAAATAGAGAATTTGAATTGCACATGTTATTGACTTCAATTAATGTGGAGAAAACTAAGTTTGTTAACTTCAGTGATATTAACAATGAAAGATTTAGTTAAATAAAGAGAACTCAGTGTATTCACTTTAGTGATGTAATCAAGTAAGACTTGAGTTAAAGGAGTTAACTAAAGTGTTAATAAATGATATCTAGTTAACTAAAGTGATTTGCATGGAAATACTTTAGTCAAACTAAAAGACAACACTTTAGTTAAAATATGTCACTTAAGTTAGCTATCTAACTGAATGATTTAGCCTCCAATTAATGTTTGAGTTCAATCGAAAGACAATCAATAAACAAATTTTCCTTAGTTGAGTTATGAACTTATTCTAGTTATCCAATTTACTAGCATCCAAGGAAAAAGGACGAATCAATGTGCAGTTTTTTCCTACCAGTGAAAAAAGTGTGATTTGGTGTGCAAGGTTTTATCTTCAGTATTGAAAGGGTGAATAGTTGAAAGGATAGATTTGACTAGTGCAAATAGTGTGAATTGACTTGTATGTTGGGAATACTATTGATAATGTCCTTCCATATATTCTCTCTTGCTCCATGATAACACCTAGGGTGTTGATTCTCTCTTATATTGCATCTGGGGGGTCGAAAGAAATATGTTATTGTAAAATACATTCTTTGTTATCTATCGGTATTATACTTTGGATTTTTGTTGGGGTTTTTCTCCCTCATTGTTTTGAGGGTTTTACCTAGAGCACTGTTATATTATGAAATGGAACTTCTTCGTCCGAGTAATGACATCAAATATGTTGTTACACAAAAGGAAATTAGGGATTGAAGTATCCCTAACCCTATATATGGTTTGGATCCTTGATACACCCTGCTCACTCCAACATTAACCCTTTTTCTTTTGAACTCATCATGAATTCACGAGTCTCCTCTTAGAAACTCGCACACCACTCGCGGGTTAGCCATATGCAACCCACATGTTATTCTCAAATATTGAAATTCATGAATTTCCTTTAGGAAACCTGTGAATCATTTGCGATATGTTACATATGAACCCACGAATTCCATTAAGAATAGTTAAAATATAAAAAATATGATTAATCAAAGGGAAATTGGGCTCGTTTTGGAAACCTCCCCAACTTCCCTAACCATCCTAACCCTTGAATTCCTTCCTTACTAACAACTATAAAAAGAGGGGAATGGTATGAGGAAAGGGGACCAAATTTGGAGGAAAAGTTATGTTGGAGGATTCTATTGAGGAGAGGAGCAAGAGGACTCAATTCTTGGTTTGCAGAGGAGCTTGGTCAGACAGGAGGATGTGTAATGTTTCCAAAACTCTATTAATAAAGAATGGTTTTGCTTCCATCGATGTCTAAATGTTTCCTTCTAATGTGTTGAGTATTGATCTAGGTTGTAATTAATTCGATTTAAATGTAATCATTATATGTTCATATCTCATATTGTATAACAATATAATATACTTTGAGGAAGTCCAAATATTTGTTGCAGGTATTAAAGATTGGAATCAAAGGAACATTGAAGAAGAGGAGGAAAGCTAGAATCAACCGCCAAGAGCAAGGAACACATTCTCTTTCCCCATTATTTGATATATGCTTGTGTAACCCTAGTTTTCTACAAGTAAAACCTCTAGTACAATGGTGGACTCAAACCCCATCCATAATATTACATTTCCCTCACAACATAATTAGCAACTCCACTGGGGATTCTAATTTGTTTTGGGGTCTCTTAAATAGAAGTCTTTTTCCATTTTTTGCCTTTCATGGTCCTATTTAAGGTTTGCAATAGTTTGTTTTTAGTCGGTCCATTTTGATCCCTTACTGTTCTAGGCCCCATTTTTCTCTTTTTTGAAAACGTTTTGAAGCATTCGCGGGTTTTCTATACTTACGGTTGCTTATTCCTAGTGGATTCACGGGTTCCCTGAAGTACAGTTACGAGTGGTATGTAGGACTTTCACTATACAGTCATGTTTTCTTGTAGACAGATGTATAAAAGCATAGGATTTGCTTTCTCTGAGTTTTATTTTGATATCTGACTCCTTCTGGGGATTTATCCAAAATGTTAATTCATTTGTGACTTGTTGCAATTATTTATTGGTTTGCTTTTGTAAGCTTTTCTTTGGGTAAGTTGGTTTAAGTGTGTGTTTAAGGCTTTTAGGTCTCTCCTCTTGGCACATTTGGTTGGAGTATGAGTAGTTTCAAATATTTCAACTTCTATTAATGCTTGCTTCTGCTTATCGTCAGGTTGCTTAAGTAGTTAATCCGTTGTTACTTATTCCGAACTTTTGAACAACTCCATTTTTCAAAACTTGTGTAGTTCAATCCAAGTAGGGTATTGTCAATATTTACAAGGTCTTCAAGGTTTGCATTTGTGAGGTCTGAATTTCGAGTATTGTTGATACATATGGTCATAGCTCTAGCTTATATATGTGCATAAGTTGCATTTATCATTTTCTTTTTTGAAAAAATATAAACACAAAACAATTTAGGTGCTTTTTTTATATGAAGTAGACACATTGTACATTGTTTTGATTTCTTCAAAAAGAAGAGAAAACATTTTATTTGATTTGCAAGGTTCGGTAGTTAAAGTTTCATTATTTTTTTGAAAAAGGAAAAGAGGAACTAGATGAAAATGTTAATTTGAAACACTTTACATCATACTTTTTTATTTCTAGTCAAGTCCAAAAACATCATAAGTTATATGGTCATCACCTTGAGTAAAAATAAGCCTTAAAAATAACATTAATATTTAAAATTGATTAGAAACTATTTTCTTTTTAGGGACATCACTAACTAGCTTAGGCTAGATTTTTGGATTAGTGCTATCTATAACTATCCAAAACTTTTTAAATTCAGACATAGTGGCCTGTCGCTCAGGAAACCCACTTCTACAGGAAGGTAAACTGAAAAGCTTCTCTAACACAGGAGTTAAGCATGAGGTCATGTGAAGCTTGATTTGTGGGGATACCCCTCAAATACTTAGTGGAGCATAAAACGAGATTGATGTATGTATGGGGGGTTCATTCAGTACCACCTTTTGGCCTCATGTGGTGCCGGTGCTTCTTGAATTTCGGGCTTGTTACCCTACCCATGCACATTAGTCATACTGATGACTATTCCGCTGGAACTTTATTGTAGATATGGTAACCATAGTATCTTGACCTATGGGGTTTTACACAAGTGATAGTGGAAGGATATTTCCACTATACCTAGGGAATATGTGGGAAGAAACCCCATGCAATAATTTGGGAGGGTGGTTGGTAATTCAACTGGTTGCACCCAAAAAACTTGTATAAGGGCCCCATGTAACTTATCTTCATCTCTTCACCGGTCTGTCCTGGTCCCTCATCATCCCAGATGTTCCTTTGGACGGCATATCTTCACCTGCCTAGTTCTGATACTTAAGGAAATTTTTTAGTGGTGTGCTTTTTGGTTTTCTTGTGACATAGTCTTACCTTTTAAGTGTGTGTATTTAAAAATACTTAGTCACGGAGGATCAACATCCTTGTATATCAAGAAGGATGCAAATCCTTCCTCCACTTACAGCTGTTGATCCCCCACCGCCACCTAGAAGGTAGATAATCAACACAAGTGGTTCTTTTGGACCGACTGGTATTAGTGAAAGTCCAGGGAACCTGAACTAAGGTATAATCGACCTGATCATCCATCAGTAGAGATCAAAGACTTACATGCCGAAGATTTTGCAAGTAATTATAACTCACCTCTCACTGATTTGGGAGATCCAATATTTTTCCAAGTTATGCCTTTCAGTAAACCTAGTGTTGATCTCTCATTAATTTTTTCAATGTTGAATACAAGAGAAGAATATGGGTATATCTATACCCCTACTTTATCCATGTTATCCTACAGAGTATCTCCTCAGTATGTGAGTGTGTCACTGTCAAATATACCCAATGCACCGGTAGTATCTTTAAATTTTACTTCACCTATCCATTTATCTCTAAGTACCAGAGTGGTTAGACCTTCAATACACGCAAACTCTAAAACCATTTCAACTAATGTGGTGGTTACTCGGGTACCCAGTATGCCTTTTACATCCTTTCCCTTATTCTATAATTTTCAAAACAATCCTAGTGATTCCAATCCTTTCATCCAAGGGTATCCCTAGTATGGAGGACACATTCCTCCAGCCTCACCATATGTAGGTCCCACACCTACTTTGGCATATGTGTCTTCTCGAAACATAAACCCTTTCTCCGTATTTAGTTTTCCAAATTCAAGTTAGGTATCAGCTGCACCGATTAGAAGATCTACCTTTTCACTATTTGGTGGAAGATCAATAGCTCCTACATAAATGACACCTATATTAGTAGGAATCAGGAAAAATCAATACAACACACCTCAAGTCAGTAAACCCTTAGCTTTTGGATGGAATCCTTCTCAAAACATTGTCACTTCTTCATAGCCAACGACTGGGGGAAACCCCAACCAACCTTATCAGAGAATTGGGGCAGGAACTTACTCACACCAAGTTCCTTAATATTAAGCCCCAGATGGTCCTCAACTTCCTTTCCTAGCAATGTTAAACTTACAGACCTCTGAAAACCCATGAACAACCATGTGTGCCATGATCCGACTTCACCACTGGTTTCTATCAAATTGCCTTCAAATATCCCAAAATTTGAAGGGACAATCGAAGAGGACCCTTGTGACCATGTCACAACTTTCCATCTATGGTGCTCCTGAAACTATTTGAACGATGATTCAATTTGGTTGAGGCTTTTTCAAAGAAATCTGACAAGTGTAGAAACAAAATGATATATCGAACTTCTGTCTATTGCTTATGACAATTTTCTTGATTTATCCATTGTTTTCCTCAACCACTTTATACTTCCGGTCTAGTATGATGTCAGTACTAATATTTTGTTAATTTTTTGGTAGAATTAATCCACCCACATTTATGATCACATTCAGGAGTGGCAAAGAACAAAGAGGCTAATTAAAGCTAATATTTCTCTAGAGTTTTGTTGGAATGGTTTTTGAAATCACTTTTACCATATATTTCAAAAGTTGTTTCAACTTCTAGAGTGACAACTGAAGAGAAAGCCATTCTTAGATCCCAACATCTTGATTTGATTTATGCTCAGTCTGGGATTCTCTATGAGATCATACCCAATGCTCCAATGTCTAACTCAGACTTTGCGAAACCAAATCCTGGACTGCATGCTGATGGAATTGTTGGTTCAGTTTAGTCACCCACTGTGGAATCATTGAAAAAACAAATACATGAACTATCAATGAAGTAGTCCAAAATGGAAACAATCAAGGCTGCAACCCCCTCCCACGAAATGCAGAATTTTTTAATGCACAATCCACCTGGAAGGGCACTCAACATTTCGGTGGGAAGAAAAAAGGGAAGAAAGGGGAGGGAAACAAAAATAAACAAAATCCCATAAACAATGTTGAGGGGGGTAAGAAAGAAAATAAAAAGGTGAAGTTTCCCTTCAAACTTTGTCAGGAATACCACTTGACTTATCAATTCCCTTTAACGGAACAAGCTCATAATTTGGTGAAGCAACACCTGTTGTCCTTAAGGACCCTTTCCCACAAGTACAAAATGCAAATTCGAGTGATATGAAAAAATGTCGGGGGCACCCAGAATACTCCCATTGTCGATCAATCTTACATCAACATGATCCTATACCAAATGTTACTCCAAACCAGAGTAAAGAATTACGAACCAGAGTCTTCGCAGAAAGACAAGCAACCTGTCAAAGCATTATCCCCACTTTCAATTGAAAAAATGGATGAACCTATGCCGAAGATATCGAAAGGTGTCTTCAATAAGACATCCCATAACCTTAATGTGAGGGATGCTCCCAACTATTCGGTTGTGGAATATCTATCCAAAAATTCATGTGCTATGTTTGCCTTGGAAGTGTTGCAAAGCTGTCCATCTCAATGTAATGCACTTCTGGAAGCTATCAGTAGTACTGATTCTGTGAACTTAACAACCAATTTTGACTTGTGTGATGTCAAACCCCAGTTTCCCTATCATGTATCCTTCCAAATAAAAGTAGTACATGGTGATAAATCCATTGGAAGAATCATTATAAACGAAGGTGAATCTACATGCATAATGGTTTTTTCGTGTTGGAAAGATTTGGTCTCCCATGAGTTGGTCCCATCAAACACCATACTGGTTGCTTTCAAAGGAAGGTCTTTCCGTCCACATTGTATACTACATTCTTTTGATATAGAATTGGTAGGAAAAAATGGTTTCAGTAGAAGTAGAGGTTGTTGACGCCCCTTTGGACTATAACTTACTGTTGGGTAGGAGTTGGACCTATGCCATGTGCATTATTCTGTAATCTGTCTTTCACGTCCTTGTTTTCCACCATGAAGGGAAGATAATGACTATTGACCAATTGTCTTATTCATGGAAGAGTCAAAGTCTAATGTTCCTTTGATCGGTAAATCACACCTGATAAACAAAATCCTAGGAGATGGGATGTATACATCATTGATGGGAACTTTTGATTTTTCGGTCCTATAAACTTTTTAGGAATGACTAGTGTAGGGAAAATTGTTTGTACAGTTCTAGATAGAACTCATCCATGGGTTCTCCCTTCAAAATACGAGCCTGTTGTGCCCTTATCAGTAGCAGAAATATCTTACCAAGCTTCAGTTGATGCTACTGCTGATTCCCTCCTGACTCTTTTCATCTCATAGGAGCCAGATGAATCCTGTGTACCCGCATGGGCAGTGAAGTCAACCTATTCATGTGATTTCTTATACATGGTTTTAGCATATGATGAAGCCATTTTGGAAGAGATGATAGGACCTGATAAAATATGTGAATATTTACATCACAAGTCCTATTCCCTACCATAGCTAAGCAGAATTGAAAGTTCTAAGTTCCATGTGATACTGAGTGAAGGTGTTAATCACCCCGTAAATCCTTTACCCAAGGAAGGAGTGTTCGCTAAAGGAAACATGGATAACATATCCGCAACTATACCCATCAACATCTCCACTAAACTAGATGTCATGGAAAATGTCTACATCGGAGCAAATTATTCACCTGAAGAAATTGCCACTTATACAACCTTGTTTAAGGAATTTCACGATGTCCTTTCTTGGTCTTACGAGGAGATGCTAGGAATCGACCTATCTATAATAGAGCATGAAACAAGAACATACCATAATTTCATACATGTTCGAAAAAAGATACGCTTAGTGAATCCGTGAAAAGAGGAAACCATCAAGGTTGAAGTTGAAAAACTATTAAAAGATGGTTTCATATACCCCATATCCTTAACATAATCGGTATCCAACCCGGTATTGGTGGAAAAGAAGAAAGGAAATATACATGTCTTCATGGATTTCAGGGACGTGAACAATGCATGTCCTAATGATAACTACCCCACACCTTTCATAAATCAAATAATTGACGTGTGTGCTGGTAGTGAAGTCTTTTATTTTATGGATGGTTTCTCGGGATATAATTAAATCCAAATTAATCCCGAGGACCAACATAAGAATTCCTTCATATTCCAAAGGGCTATGATTTTTTCTTTTCATGATATAAAGCATATTGCCAAACCTTACCTGGATGACCTTCTAACTCATTCTATAAAAATAAAAGATCATCCAAAACATCTAAGTTTGGTATTTGAAAGATGTTGACATTTTAAGATTCTCTTAAACCCCATAAGTGTTTCTTGTTTGTCAAGTCGGGGTGAATTTTAGGTTTCATAGTCTCCAATAAAGGTATTAGGGTCGATCCATTAAAATTTGAGTCGATTATCAATCAACTTCCTCCTGGAACTATTCGATAGCTTCAAAGTCTACAGGGAAAGTCTAACTTTCTTAGATGATATACAGTGAAGTATGCCAAGATAACAAAGGGTTTCATGCACTTCCTTAAGCAGGACACCCCGTTTATATGGGATGAAGTTGTACAACAGTCTTTTGAGGCATTAAAGAAAGCAATACTATCAAACTCTACGGTTGGTGTAGTGTTGGTGCAGGAAGATGATAAGATTCAAGAGCACATCATTTATTATCTCATTCAAGATTTAGCTGGACCCAAGCTAAGATACTCACACGCCGAGAAGTTGTCCTTGGCAGTAGTGTATGTCATTAAAATGTTGCACGACTACATATTAATCAAGACGATTACCGTGGTCGTAGACATGAATCCATTTCAGTACATTCTCTCCCAATGAATAGTTGGAATAAAGTTCAACAAATGGGTTTTCATACTCCAAGAGTTTGACCTAGATTTTTCAGTCATCCAAATAAAAAAGTCTTTAGTATTCGTAGAACTTATTTCTGTGTTCCCTAGTGATGAAAGTATAATGACAGAAGATGAATAATTACCCGATGAACACATCTTCGTAATTTCAATTGACAACCCTTAGTACGAATATATTTTTATATATCTTTAGACTTTGAAAGACCTAGTTACCTTCTCACTAGAGGAGCAACGAAAGTTACAACTAAATGCTAAAAACTACCTCATTATCACAAACACCTTGTATAGAAGAGGGGTAGATTCTATTCGACATCGTTGTCTAACTCATAAGAAGGTGGGGTTTATCCTAAATGATTCTCACATCGGTGCATGTGGGGGTGATTTATCTGGGTTAGCAATGGCCTAGAAAATTTTACGTGCTCGTTATTTCTGGCCCACCATCTTTAAAGATTGTGTGGAATTTTTGAAACGATGTCATCCATGTCAGCTTTACACTAGAAAGATGTGGTCACGTCCTGATCCTTTAAATACCATCATCGAGGTAGGACCCTTCACCAAGTGGGGGTGGATTTCATGACCTGCAACCCAACATCTATTGGGGGGCATAAGTACATCATTGTCGTTGTAGACTAATTTACTAAGTGGCCAGAGGCAATTCCTACCTTCAAATTTGATGGTGAGATGGAAGCATATTTCATGTTCAATCAAATCATCTCTAGATTTGGCATCCTGAAGCAGATTGTCACTGACCATGGAAGTCACTTTCAAAACAAAATGATGACCGATTTGACTACTTTGATATAGTTTAAACAAGACCACTCGTCTTCCTTTTACCTGGAGGCTAATGGACAGGTAGAAGCTATTAATAAAACATTAAAACCCATTCTAAAGCAGACTATTAATGCAAGTAGGTCAAATTGACATATTATGTTGTATTCTACACTTTGGGAGTATCAAATGGCCATCTATATTGCCACAAGATTCTACCATTTCCAACTCGTTCATGGAGTGGAAGCATTCACCCCAATAGAATGTGAAATTTCATCCTTAAAAATTGCAGTACATGTGCTGCCTAAAACTTCCGACATAGAATAACATCTACTACATTTAGAAAATCTAGATAAACAACAAAGAGATGTGTTAATAGCAAATGAAGCACACAAAGCAACATGGGTCAAAAACCAGTACAACAAAGTTGTAAACCCTATGGCTTTCTCTTAAGGAGAACTTGTTTTGGTTTATGACCAAGATAAGGAACACCTGGGGGTAGGTAATTTCAAATTGATGTGGCTAGGCCCGTACTTTTTGTCTAAGATATTAAAGAAGTGTGCTTATGAATTGATAGATTATGATGGCAACAAGTTGCCTCAGCCCCGAAACGAGATCTACCTGAAAAAGTACTATGCTTAATGCTTATGCTTTTTCTTGTACTATAGATGTATAACTTTGTAAATAGTTATCACTTGATTGGTGTTTCTTATGTATATCCGGTTTTGTTTCAGATGTATCTGGAGTGGTTCGTAGGATTCGCTGATGGTGCAATTCATCACACCTGCAACCTAGATTCAATCACTTGGGTCATTTATGCAGCCACATGACAACTAGTTTCCTCAGGAGGTTCTTTCTTAGGTCCTGCAGCTAACAATGTGGATGAATACAATGTTGTTATTGAGATATTGGGGGATGTTATTGCGAATGGTATTTCGTATCTGGAGGTTAGAATTAACTCCCAGTTAGTGGTCTCTTAGCTTAATGGATTTTATCAGGTGATACATCCTACTCGATTACATTAGTTTTTATGAATTAGGTTACTTGAAATACATTTTGATCATATTATATACAATCATATTCCAAGGAACCAAAATAGAATTGTTAGCACATATGCTAATTAGATCTTATATTGGCATTTGTCACATACATTGTAAAAAACATAATAAAATATATATAGAAACACATGTAAATAAGCTAGTATATATATGTAAAATAGGTCCATATAAATCGAGTCTTGGTTCAAAGATCCAGTAATAAGTACATCAAAAATACAAAATAGGATCAAAATCCCTCGTGATGCTAGAAACTATGGAGACTCTGTAGCCTCAACTGCCTCTACCACAACCTCTCGATAACATAAGTCATCCCTAGATACTTTCCGTAGAAGGCGTAGCTAGGAAGGGGACACCCCCACTACTTGCTCTTACATAGAAATGGGAATCCTCTCCATCATCAAAGTAAGAACATCATGGATAAGCCTAGCTAGATTTCCCTCCACAAATAGAATCATGGCTTCTCCATCATCTCCATCCACTAATCGCATCTAGGTCCTAGGGTGGCCATCTCGCCAAACATGCCTCATATTTGCATCACACAACATCACTTAGACTCTTATTAACGTACATATGTATATACACTTATAAACAAAAAATTTCATAAAAATTTAAAAACATGAAAAACAAAACTCACCCATCTCTCCCCATGCCCCTCCGATAGGAAGAATCATCTATAGATCACCAAGAAAATCTAGACCTGCATAAGGGAACTGCTCGAAGGAAAATAATTTCCTATCCCACCATGCATAGAAATCATCATAAAAACCGCCCTATATCTCACCACCACCCTGACAAAGGAACACATCCCCCCAGCGTGTGAGTCTAGGCTCACATGGAGGAGTTGGTGGAAGTCTCACCCTAGGGCTCAAGGTGGGAACCCACTCAAAGAAGAAATCTATTAGGATGCTAGAATATACAAAAAAAATCTTCTTCCCCAACTTGCAATCTAGTAAGTGCTTCTTCATGTTTATGAATAGCTAGGTGCACCAGTAAAAAACCACACTTTGTATACATTCCAATGTTAGATGCATATGGTTTCGCGTGGTTAAATGTAACGGAGATGTACCCTCCACCCGAGTGATAGTGCTCACAATGAATTTCAATGGGAAACTTAATATCTGGTAAATAGGAAATTGTGTACATGATTTCCATGTACCTGGAAGGAAATATGTGTTCACATAGTCTTGAACACTAAGTGGGTCACCCCCACGTCCATTGTCACTCAACATCAATGGTTCCCCTTTATGAGATAATCCTGTGATAAAATAGATTTATTCGATATTTATTTCAAGTGTTTCTCCCTGGATATTGAACATACCCTTATCATCATCTCATAGTTGTACCAAAGACTCTAATAATCGGACCTGAGCATGCATGTTTGTTGTGCAAAATAATTTTAATAAACCACATCTTTGGAGGGGATTTAATGTTAGGGGATCCCATAGTGCTTCCCTATCCATATCCTCATGCTCTCTTTCCCTCCATTTTTCCTGCGAAACATAATTTTTTTTTCCATTAGTAGTGTAAAACATGGCATCCACACAACACGCGACTATGCAGTTGTAACAACGTGTGCCATTCTTGGGTTTCATGTTTCATACCCGCGAATACTTCTTGAATTCATGAGTTTGCAACGGGATACCCACGGTTTCTGCGTAGTGCCCTTATAAACTCGCCAAAAGACCCAAATTTTCACAAAAACATGAAATTAATGGCATGAAATGAAAGTTAAGGAAGAGATGGTCTACCTGTAACTTGCAGTTCATGATTCTATCCATTGGTTGGTTTGTACGAAGCATTTTAAGTTTGAATGAAAACTTGCGCTATTCAAGGTAAAAAACCAAATGAATTGTTTTTTAAACCCAAATTTGTTATTTATAGTAAAAATTTCAAATTTTTACCCACTTTGATATAGTTTTTGGTCAAATTTTCATTATTTTGACTAATGTTGGTTGTTTTTACCTAGTGTTGCAGCTGATGAATGAACTTGGAATATATTTTCCTGGAATATAGCCTATAGGATTTCTTCCCCCTGCATTCTGCATTAATACCTTATCCCTTTGCGAACCTTATGATCTCCTTTTTTATCCATGGACTGTGATCTACAACCTTCCATTATTCTTCAAACATCGTTGTTCTTCCATGGATTAGAGCCTTCAGAACATGAGAAACCCTATCTATAACCCTTCTTTCCAATATTCGTTCCCATGATGCATGTTGATGGGTGACAGGAGCCTTCATAATTGTTTTGAATCAAACATGAGCCTCATACTTTATATTTTTTTTACTACCCTTTGTCTTAAGGCTCCTGACATACGAAGTTATCTTCAAGCCTTGGTCTGACTCCTTAAACTTGAGTAGATAACCCAATTACGTGTTCTTTCAAACTCGTTAAAGGAAATGAAGGGTAATCCATATCGGTATAAGTTTAACCCTTTTATGGACCATATGGATTACTTATGAAAAAGGAATACTCTAGTTCACTGTGACTAGAAGAGTATCTTCAGGTATAGTTTTATCTCTTTTTTGGGTGTGGAGGACTAAATTTATGAAAAAAGGAACCCTATTGAGCTCACTTTTTTTTTTGTGCTCTGGTTTAAACTATGAAAAATATTCCAAGCATTCTTTATTTCATTGTCATGCTCGTTAAACTTCATCATAAAACATCGAGTTTACTGTTGTTTGTCCCATTCTCATAAATAAATGGAACATCCCAAGTGATCTTGCCTTCCTTCACACTCATTAAACTAAGGCTATATGCTTTCTTTTGAAGGAGCGTCTGTTTGATGATAGTTTACCCCTATTTCGTACCTTACCAACTAAGTATGAAAAACGTATGCCTTAGTTCTTCATAAGCTAAGAGAGTTCTCCTTTTTATTGTTTTTTTTTTTTGACTCAGGAGACTAACTTTACAAAAAAGAACCCCCCTAGAGTCTTGTTTGGAGTTTTCATACTCACAAAACCATGAAAAAAACGACGAGCATTCACTAATTCAGGATCGTAAAATCCATGAATCAGTTCTATGTCAAGCAATATTCTCTCTTTTCTTCAAGCTTGTTCAAAAATGAAGAAAGACTCAAGTTTACTTTCTTGGACTCGTTAAAACTTAACAAGCAAGGAAGGAAGGAAACACACTCTTTTGTAAGTTGTCTGGAAACTCAATACTTTGAATCATTGCTCCTCCATTGATCACTTCTCCTAAGTACATGGGAAACAGGTTAATGTATCCTACATTGCAGATTGGTTTGGTTGCTTCCCTTGAAGTTTAAATCTGTGTTAGGTCATCTATGTGCCGTGATCACTATTCAAGGATCCTTAGCCTCTGTCTGTTCACCTTTATCCCTATAACTTCCATATCTGATATTATTCTCTGTACATCTTCCCTTATACATTATACTAATTACTTTGGTGACATGTTGAAGGATTCATTGCCTTCCTCTTCACAGATGGCTTCTAATTTGCACTTGCTACAAAATAAGACCTAGAGCTTCAAGTTAGTACCTCAAGATCTACTTCACATCTTTGTGGACTCCTATGCATTGGTTGTTAGTATAACATTTTAATTGATATTACGATGGTATCCTTCCATGTTTGACTTCAATTAATATATTCACATGGTAGGATTCGTACTGGTTTCTATGGATTTGGATGAATACCTTGGGTTTATAGCCTATATAACCTAATTTGCACAAGATTGTGTCATTCATAGTGACACTTTTCCAACAATTGAAGGTCTATCAATGAACTCATATGGCTATGATCCACCTTTGTAAATCATGCGTGGCCATGTAGCTCGTATCATATGATGTATCTTGTAAAGGAGCTAGTGTTCCTCATTATTGAACATGGCATCCTCCATGATGATTTTGTATAAATTACCTTGTTTGTTTGTATTAGGTACTTCTCTGCAGCTTGATTCTTAGTTCTATGAACTAAAATCATAATGTATTTTGGCCATCCTTACCCTCTAACCTCATACATTAGGGGGCATCTGTTATACTGTGAAATGACACTTCTGCGTCCGAGTAATGACATCAAATATGTCGTTACACAAAAGGACATTAGGGATTGAAGTAGCCATAACCTTATAGATGGTTTGGATCCTTGATACACCCTTCTCACTCCAACATTAACCATTTTTTTCTTTTGAACTCATCATGCATTCATGACTCTCCTCTTAGCAACTCGCATGCCACTCGTGGGTTAGCCATCTACAACCCGCATGTTATTATCAAATATTGAAATTCGCGTGTTTCCTGTGAATTCATGATATGTTGCATATAAACTTGTGAATTCCATTAATAATTGTTAAAAATATAAAAATATTATTAATCAAAGGGAAGTTGGGCTCAGTTTGGAAACATCCCCAACTTCCCAAACCATCCTAAGCCTCGAATTACTTCATCATAAACAACTATAAAAGAGGGGAAGGGTATGAGGAAAGGGGACCAATTTTGGAGGAAAATTTATGTTGGAATATTCTATTGAGGAGAGGAGCAAGAGGACTCAGGTATTGGTTTGTAGAGGAGCTTTGTCAAACAGGAGGCTATGTAATCTTTCCAAAACTTCGTTAATAAAGAATTTTTTTCCTTCCATCAATGTCTAAATATATGTTTCTAATGTGTTGAGTATTGATCTAGGTTGTAATTTGACTTAAAGGTAATCATTATATGTTCATATATTATCTTGTATAACAACATAAGATACTTTGAGGAAGGCGAAATCTTTGTTGCATGTATTAAATATTGGAAGCAAAGGAGCATTAGAGAAGAAAAGGAAAGCTAGGATCAACCATCAGGAACAAGGTCCACATTATCTTTCCCCCATTCTTTGATATATGCTTGAGTTATCCTATTTGTCTGCAAGTAAAACCTTCAGTACGTTGATGGGATCAAACCCCATCCATAGGATTAGATTTCCCTCACAACAGGTTCATATTGTGTTATATGTGATTTCTTATGTGTATGAAAGTTCAGTTGTTTTAAGTTCTCAGTAATTCTCCAATTAAATATTAAATATCAAATCTCAACCAAAAATTCAACAACTACTACATTCATTTCCATAATTGTTGAAGCACAATCTAGAAATACCATAGTGCATTTAATCTTGGAATCACCCTATAAAAGAAGATATAAAATTTTCAGTAATGTATAATGTAAATTTCTTGTGTTATGTGTGCCCTGGAAATTGACTTGAGAGTAGACTCAATGTTGTTGGTTTAATGATTGTATAGTTAAACTTTTGACAGATTTGTTATGTCATGCCATTAAATCCTTGAGAAATATGAGATTAATTACTTTTGTAATGATGCAATTAAATTTATTAGAGACCAAGTCTAAGACAACAACATTCCAGCTGCTTAGTTTTTGCTATCTTCTTCTTGGACTAAATGACACTCATCTTTGTATGCTAGTGGAAAACTTACCACAGATTTGGGTTGGTAGATACAAAGAAAGAATTTTAACTAGGGTGGCCTATACTTCCATTTTGAAAACCCAACAATTGGTGTCAATGGTAATCTAAACCTATGACAATATTTTGTCAAATTGGTATAGTTCATTGGTCTAACAAAGTATAAAAAGTTTCTTTGTGAATATATATATATATTCACCATTAAATTTCCGTAGTTCCTTTTATTGCCCCTACTGGTTTTGAAATACTTTTCCTATAATTATTTACATAAACATTTGGATTATTTATTTAGAAGTAATTATGTACATGGATTTATATGGAATAATTCTCTAACTAATGTTGTTAAGGAAGGATCAAAACTTCCCATGTTACCGTTGTTAACTCGTTACTCAATGTTGTTTTGGAATTTCTTTTAAATGCTAATCATTGGAGTTGTGACAACATGTCTACAATTATTAGCTCTATATTTTTGCTTATCAATCCTATAAAGTCAAAATATTTCACACAAAGTGTGCAAATCTATACATAGTGTAAAAAATAATAATGGTGCTACCAACTCTAGTCATATATAACAAGAACACATACCAAAACAATACTGTTTTTCTCTCGTTCCTAGGGCATTAAAATCCATACACATTTCCTTTTTATGCATACAAAAAAAAAGGAATATAGTTATAATGAATATAGTTCCTTTTAAAACCCTTACATGTAAAAAAATTATTTTCTCCTCTCCTCTTCATTATCTCTTCTACTCTCCTCTCCTCTCCTATTTATTTTCTACTCTTTTCCCATCCTCTCCTCTTCACTATATCATCTACTCTTCATAATATCTTCCACTCATCTCCTCTCTTCAGAATTTTTCCTCTTCTCTCATTTTCTAAATTCTATAGTGCATGGCCTAATGATAAAATCGAGAAGGAAAAACCTATTTTTAGTTTTATCACATCCATACCCCACCACCTTTATTTTTATTTTGAATGTGTATCATCTAATTACTTTAGTCGTTACTATGGATACATTGTTTTCCATGACAATAATAATAAATGTTTCTAAATCTTCGTTGTATCTACCCTAGTCAATTTTCAAAATGAATTACAAAGAGAGATATTTTTTTAGCAAAGGAAGGTCTCCTTTCAAAGATAAGTTTAAGAAAAAAATGTTCTTCTACCCAGGTGATTACAGGAAAATCATCTAACAAACTAGAAATGAACAATGGTAGTACATAACATAATTAACACAATATAGAGCCTCATGGAAACACTAGCTATAGATTCCATGTTGGTTTGGGTGTTAAGCTCCTCCATCAGTTCCACAATGTTTCCTTCACATTGTGAACCCTGCTAAATTCTCTACGAAGTAGGGTATCCCACAAAATTAGCAATTGATTAATCCTATTGAAGCAAACCAACTAGTTCTCATTCTTGTTTCCTCTATCCGTTATGGTTCAACCACTCATCTTGTTAGGCACCCCTGTTTTCCTCCATTTCTTCAAAGTGATATTTTAATTGTGCCTTCTAATGAGTAGATTGAAGAGATCTACATGTGTGGTATCCTTAAGTATCTCTCAAGTCCCTATTGAATGGAATGAGACTTCTCTGAAGGTATTGGAATTCTTTCGACATTTCATATTAGCATCACTTGAAAGGTTATAAAACCATTGGGGTGGATGGGTTAAGGAGGGGAATATTGCAAAGGTGAATAAGTTTCATGGATATTTGGAGGAGAGTGAGGAGGGTCATAGAGGTGTGAAGTAGAATGGAGAGGAAGATGGGATGAATAATTGGATTAGTGGCATAAAGAGAAGTGAAGTTGCATGTGAATATGACAGAAGTTAGCATCATATGACGTTGGATAGGAGGGAAATAAGATAAATGAGTGCATAGGGTGGTTAAGCTCCCATTTAAAATGCCTAGACTTATGTTCACACCTTAATACCTCAAACAAGACTATGGAAAAAGAGGCATAGGGTCATGGTATTGTATTCGTGATTGATTCACTTCCTCCTAATTTTCAAATGGAGGGTACTGCTTCTGCTAGAGTCAATATCCCAAGGTTTTCCATAACATCTACTTCTTGATTTTGGTGGCATTTGGCATGAAAAAAGTTGATGTTGTTGAATTTTTTTAGGAGGGGGAAGGTTCCTTTAAGAGTTTTGTTTGTGTGGGTTGAGGAGGATCATGATTTGAGTTGGAGGGATAATAAGATGAAGAGCAAGTCTCCAAGAATGAGGACATTTATTGATGTTATCTCCCTCTTAATTGATCCCTTCGTAGGATACTAGGGATTCACCTTCATTGATGTAGGATTGACCACTTCTTGGGGTGAATTAAATTCCATGGTGTCCCTTTGGATCATAGATCACCCCCTATTCACCTATTTATCATATTAGTGACTACACCAATGTCCTAAAAAATTACATATTTAGTAACATATTTAAAGTAATATTAAGAAAATAAAAAAGATTAAGGTCAAAGAAGTTGTATCTTCAAGGTTTGTGTCAATATGTGATCTTGTGGCTCAATATAGGCTCAAATAGGTTGGTATGATGATTGAGAGTTATCAACTTATTAATATTGTGATGGTCAAGGGTAACTGTGATCAACATGGGGAACCATGGTGAATATGATGAATATGGACAACAAAGGTCAACCATGGGCAATGGTGGTTGATATGGTGGATGAGGGTAAATGGTTAGTGAGTTACCAAGGTTAATGGGTTAGGGGGTTAATGGGTTAGATTGTGAGTTGGGGATATGTGGTTATTGTGGTAGTTAACAGATGTTGACTGGTAGTTAGCATCAATCAACAAATGTCCAATATGAGTTAATGGGTTATGGGTAACAACAACAATTGAGAATAACAATGGTCAACCATGATCGACTATAGTCTATCATGGTCAATAAGGTTAATTATGGTCCATGGTGATGCATATGGTCAATAAGGTTAATTATGGTCCATGGTGGTGCATATGGTCAATAATGTTGGAGGGTTAATAGATTGATGGGATTATTGAGTTAGGAGGGTTGTACGAGATGGGAATACCAAGTAATAATGTTACTCATTAGTGGAATATAAATGGGAAAATTATTCATGGTAGAGAAATATAGGGTTGAATGAGTCACTGCAATCAATAATTGGTTAATCAATAATGGTCCATATGGTCAACAATGGTTGAGGGTTGATGGGTTAGTGGGATTATTGGGCTAGGATGTTTGTGCGTAATGGATTATAGAAATACATTATTAACATATTAATGGATAAGTGGAAATGGCATTCATGGGTAAGCAAGCTAGGCGTTGTTGTTGGGATATTATATCTAATATAGTGAAGCATAGTGCATATAGTCTATACAGTTTATATGGTAAACAAAGGTCAACCATGCTCAATGTCAATCAATAGTGTTCCATATGGTACATGAGGGTGGAAAATCAATTAATGGTGTTATTTAGCTAGGTGGATTGTGGGTGATAAGATTATTGGGATACTTAGACAGCAGATTAGAGGATACGTGGATACAATGTTCATGGGAAAGTGATCTAGAATTGGTGGGTCATCATGGTTAATATGGTGAACCATGATTGACTATGGTCCAAGATGGGTAGTAAGGTCAACAATGTTCAACCTAGTAAATGGTGCTCAATATGGTTAATAACGATTAAGGGTTGGTGGGTTAAAATGGTTACTGGGTTAGGAGGTTTTTTGGTGGAGGGATTATCAATCTGCATGGTAAAAAAACTAGTGTGTAAGTGGACACAATATATTTGGGAAAGTGGATGAGGTGTTGTTTAATTAATGCAATTAAAATATTGAATCATGGTGTATACAGTCTATATAGTCAAAATAATCAACATAAATCAACAATTGGCCATATAGTCAATGAACATCAAGGATTGATT
The DNA here is from genome assembly GCA_001517045.1 of Pseudotsuga menziesii. Taxonomy (NCBI): domain Eukaryota; kingdom Viridiplantae; phylum Streptophyta; class Pinopsida; order Pinales; family Pinaceae; genus Pseudotsuga; species Pseudotsuga menziesii. Next base: position 1,233,741 of record LPNX010957471.1, read on the forward strand.
AGTTAATGGGGTTATTGGGATAGAAGGTTTGTCGATGATGGGATTATCAAGCTACATTATCAATTGACTATAGGATAAGTGTGCATGACAATCATTTCCCAACAAGCTAGGTGTTGACGAGTAAATGTCATCAATATTGTGAAACATGATTGACTATGGTAAACCATGGTCAAAAAATTCAATAGTGGTCAACAATGGTTAATTGTGATCAATGGTGGTTCATATGGTCAATGATGGTCAATCATTGATGGTTTAAAGGGGTTACTAGATTCAGAAGTTTGTGGGTGGTGGGATTATGAAGCTATGTAGTCAATTACTTAGTGGATAAATGGATATGATGTTCATGAGCAATAAACATCAATGTTTGTGGTTTAATGTAGTTAATATGGTAAACCATGGTGCATATGGTCAACTATGGTGTATATGGTGATTTATATAGTCATATATCCAACCATGGTCAATGATGGTTAGAAGTTGTCCATATGGTTAGTGAGAGTGGAGAATTGATGGGTTAATGGGATCATTAGGTTAGGAGGTTTGTGGTGATGGGATTATCAAGCTACATGGTCAACAACATAGTAGATAAATGGGCACAACATTCATGAGAAAGCAAGTCAAGGGTGTGTGGGTCAAAGTAGTTAATATGGAAAACCATGATCGACTATAGTCTATATAGTTAATAGTAGCCAACGATGGTTAATGGTGTTCCATATGGTCATTAAATGTGGAGGGGAGTTAGTGTCTTTAGGGTCTCAATGTTTCATGGGGTAGTTGTAGTAGAGAGTTGGTGTAGTGATTGTGGGTTATCTGTTGGGAATCATAGTATGTAAGGGGTCATATTAGATAAGGGGTGTTCTAGTGTCATAGTGGTTAGGGATGATTGTATAAAAGATGATCAAAAGGGTTAGGAGGTATAGTGTATCGAAGTCATAACGGTTAGGGTTATTACTATGTTAGGGGTTTATATGTTCAAGGTTCATAATGTGGAAAAGGGCGGTTGTGTTAAGGGCCTTGTTTGTAAAAACATATGTATTAATAATTTCACATTAAATTGTCAACCAAGGCTTGTAAGCTTAGAAGTGCAAGCACTATATGTGAAAGACTAGAGCCTAAACTAGCTTATTCTAATGCTAGTGAACACATTTCAATGCATAAGAACTAGAAAATAAAATCAATTGACGGGAAATAAAATAAGATCTTAGGTCAAATACCATTACAGGAAAACCATATCTCATGAGTTAGGCCTTTAAATCTTCCTTTGCAATTAACTAAAAAGTTAAAGTGCGGAAATCTAGGACTAAATGCAAAAATTAAGCTAAAGAAAGAAAAAAAAAACCTAAAACTAAATTTTCCTATACTCAAAATTCATTTCTCTCATACACTTAACAACATGAATATTTTAACAACATAACAAAAATAGAAAATAAATTTTAAATATAAAAAAATACAAAATATGTTATATATATATATATATATATAATGAGTTTTAAACTTTAAAAATACAACAAAACCATGTATTAACACAAAGACATAAAGTGAACGTTTAATTTTTTTTATACTAGGGAAATCGACAACTGGGGACTGGGATGGTACTCGCGTGACATGGGGTCTAGGGATCCATTACCACTACCACTATACCCCTAGGTGCCCAACAACACCCTGCAAGCATGGACACAGGTAAGTCTGAGTGTGATTTGAACTCGTGACCTCCTTTACAACATATCAAGTGAATCACCAATGAGACACACTCATGCAGGTAAGTGAACGTTTAATTGAAAACATGTACAAAATGTGAAATATTTATATAAAAAAAACACACAAAAAATTGAATTCATAAAATTATTAAATTATAAATCCTAATGGAATGACACAGATACAATATGTTTATAAATTTTGTATGGAATATCATTTAACATTTAAAGGATGAAACATGTTCCAAAGTTATCATATTTACATGATACAAAATTTAATTAATGATACAATATCATGAAGATTAAATAGGAAAATTTGTGGAACATAGGTACAGAAATGAATTAGAATGAAAATTTACTTAAATGCATTAATTTAATTTAACAAAAAGATGGTTTGCACACTTTGGAATGGAAGACCCTTATTAACCAAGTCATAGGCCTAAATATTTACTCCAGTTGTGAACAGTAGGTTAAGACCATTGAATTATTCAATGCAACAACATTAACATAGTGTTGGAATAACATTTAAAGGATGAAACATTTTCTAAAGTTATCATATTTACATGATACAAAATTTAATTAATGATACAACATCATGAAGATTAAATAGGAAAATTTGTGGAACATAGGTATAGAAATGAATTCGAACAAAAATTTACATAAATGCATTAATTTAATTTAACAAAAAGATGGTTTGCACACTTTGGAATGGCAGGCCCTTATTAACCAAGTCATAGGCCTAAAGATTTACTCCAGTTGTGAACAGTAGGTTAAGACCATTGAATTCTTCAATGCAAAAACATTAACATAGTGTCGGAATGGATCTTACAAAAGAAAGAACATTGTAAATTCAACAAGAATTTGAGTAGCAAACATAAATTTTCATTGTCTATTCTCTTATGTGTTTCCTCATGGAGTACATTGATATATATAAGCCAAGTGAGTCGATTCTCCTCCAATATTTCACAATGGATTGCTCCAAAAAATAGTAAAATATCCATTTAATTCGGATTTCCATAACAACTAGAAGAGGTTTATTCTTAAAAATAAAATTGTTATCGATTCATCCTCATAATCTTATATTCTTTGATCCTACATGACAACTTGACTTCCTTGATTGGTGGCTGGAATCTTTGCATACTTGTCATTTTGTAAATCTAAGCGTGATTGATATTTCGAGTGCAGGAATCCTCCTAGTCCAGGAACGGATGGGGAAGTAACTGCTAGTGCAAGTACTGTCGATGCAGGAATGTAGAAACACCTATCTTACAAAATATCACTAAGTGTTTGAATCTGTTCATAATCAACAAATTGATTTAAACCTTGTAAAATGCGTTAAAAATAATATAATAAGTATAAAATCACGTCATTTGTTTTCAATGCTTTTAATCAAAGGATTTTAAGTAAAATATAATCTTTTTAAAGTAAATATAATGATTTATGGTCAAATATGATGACAATATATTGGAATATGGTGGAGGAAAGAGACAATTTGAGGGGCCCAACATCCTCTCAGACTGAAGGTATGGCACATCTTCATACCACGAATATTAAAACAACTGGAACTAGCTTTTCATTCATTTCAAAAATTCATATCATCAACAATAGTCGACAATCAATCCTTAGGAGAACTAATCCAATCATTATTATTTCACAGAAAACTAGAACTATTTCATGAAAAACTAGAACCTTAGAGAAATAAGTATTAATGTCATGCAATGATATGACCAAAACAACAACACACTAATTTAGATTTCTTAATACATACAATTTCATCAACTAGTAACATTTTATGCTCACAAAGACCGTCGAGGTTATGATACGAAATTTTTTCTCTTATCCTTAAACCGAAAAACATGAGGCTATAGATGGTATTTAATACATGGAAAATCCGATAGTAAACCATTCATCCCACTTAATTTTCAAAGGCTCGTTGTCATTCAAGTAATATTGATAAATTTCACATTTGAGTTCATTAGACTCCTACACTTATGGGTCCCATTTCTAGGACAATGACATCCTAGATATAGTATGAATCATATGACGAGGTCTTAACATCATTTTAGGTTCATTCTCAAATGACAAATACGTGAGATTCATTTAACCTTAGATTCAACCAGGCATTATTCATCTTAATAATTTACACAAATATATGGTTCATACATACAAATGAGATTAGTGGCATAATGAAAGACATCAAAATCATAACCCATTACCAGCAAGCATGTTCAGTACTTTGATGGGGTAACTTTGACATCTAATAAATATCCTCCTGAGGTATAATGCCCCATTTCCCACATGCGTTTTCAATACCCAAATGGGTTTGCCTAATCATACCACAGACCGGTACCCGCTACTAGCAGACCTTTTTAGTATCTCGACAGTTTAGCCTCTTACACCCATTTTCCATCAGAGGATCTTGTCTCAAACTTCACCACTAAGATAAAATTTATATATTTCTTTTGTGTGGGTGAATGGGGGAGTAGCTATGAAAACCTTTTTACAGGATGGGATGGTATTGGGTTGGAATATATTTTATAGATTTCACATTAAAGATTGTTAGCCTTAAAAATAGACTTATGTATTTAGATTAGTCCAAAGACATATCATCATCAAACTTACTTAATGTGTAGTGTATGAGGCCATGAGAGGATGACCTAAAGGTGCCTCTAGTCCCTAAGTTAATCTTCTCCATATAATATTATGGTAGTGTTTCCTCACAAGTAGAAGTTTCATTCACTCTCCTACTACTATTTGAGAAGGATGCTTGAATAACAAATTATGATATGAAACTAGTATGTACAAGTTACCTATGGGTATCACTATGTAGAACTTAAAGTTTTAGTAAATCCCCATAATGTTTAAAAGATTGTACTTTGAGCTACTATTATTTTTAATGGTAAAAAATATGCATATAATAAGAAAATAGAGATCCCAAGTTTGTTTTGGTGAAACCATCAATACTATCTTCATCTCAGTTATTTTATTTGAAAATAAAATATAAAGTGATGATGCATTAAACTTAAGGCTATACTAACAACTTGTAGCTTTTATTTATGTTCATATTATCCTACATTACCTCAAAAGAAAGGAAACTCTTTATTCAAGTGTTAAAACATTTCCAATGTAATCATGTGTGAAGAAAAATAAGGAACATACCCATGTCTAAATATGGAAACGTTACCTCAATGATTACCTAGGTATGAGGAACCAACCGACATGTTTGATTTGACAACAAGAAGTGTTGAAGGAGAGAATAGCATTATGGCATAATTACCTCTCAGAACCAAATTCAATGTAATATCTACGCATATCCTCCTCTTTTGAATGATTGATTTCTTTAGTACATGAAGGATATGTTGATATATCTGTTGAGAACTCCTCAATCTTAGCTCTTAATGGCCGCTCTCCATCGGATGTAGTCCCTATTTTTTCAAATTCCTCCATAGTTTGGCAAGGAGAAGGAAACTTAGGTTATTTTGTCATTTCTAGAGAGGTAGATAAGTTCTTGGTTGTTGTCAAGATATGTTCTTCCAAAGAAAACAAATAAAAAAGACAAAAATAAATTAAATTAAAAAAAAAACAATCTAAAATAAACCTACAACTAAATTGTCCCATGGTCAAAATCCATTCCTCATACATTTAATAACATAAATATTTTAACAACATAACAAAAATACAAATATACAAAATACATTAAAAATATAACAAATATAAAATAAGTTACAAAACAAAATATATATTAAAAATATAATTAACGAATTTTAAACTTTATATTAAAAATATAATTAACGAGTTTTAAACTTTAACACAAAGACATAAAGTGAACGTTTAATTGAAAGAATGTACCAAATGTGAAAAATAAAAATAAAAACACAAAATATTCCATTCATACCATTACTATTATAAATCTTAATGGAATGACACATAGATACAATAGATTTATAAATTTTGTATGGAATATCATTTAACATTTAAAGGATGAAACATTTTCTAAAGTTATCATATATTTACACGACATGAAATTTAATTAATGAGACAATACCATATAGGAAGATTTTTCAGATGGAAAGATCCACGGGAAACCCAGCAATACTTCCCCACATTCATGGATGGTAGAAGTGGTAAACCGCCGGCCATCCTAGCAGAAGGCCTAACCCCAAAGAACTCAAGTCTCGAACCTATGACCTCCCCCCGAACCGAGAGAGTGTGCGCACGTCTTACCAATTGAGCTAACCCTTGGGGCTACCATATATGAAGATTAAACATGAACGTATTCCATTATATTCACAACGTTTTTACAAATACACAAAAATACTTGAGACCTACATGTTCCCGTCGATTATCAATAATTCGCTCTAGCATGAAGAGGAGACATGTTAGACATGTGAGGTATCCTTAAGTATCTCTCAAGTACCTATTGAATGGAATGAGTCTTCTCTTAAGGTATTGGAATTCTTTGGACATTTCATAGTAGCATCACTTTGAAAGGTTATAAAACCATTGGGGTGGATGGGTAGAGGAGGGGAATATTGCAAAGGTGAATAATTTTCATGGATATTTAGAGGAGAGTGAGGAGGGTCATAGAGGTGTGAAGTAGAATGGAGAGGAAGATGGGATGAATAATTGAATTAGCGGCATAAAGAGAAGTGAAGTTGCATGTGAATATGATAGAAGTTAGCATCATATGACATTGGATAGGAGGGAAATAAGATAAATGGGTGCATAGGGTGGTTAAGCTCCCATTTAAAGTGCCTAGACTTATGTTCACACCTTAATACCTCAAACAAGACTATGGAAAAAGAGGCATAGGGTCATGGTATTGTATTGGTGATTGAGTCACTTCCTCCTGGTTTTCAAATGGAGGGTACTGCTTCTGCTAGAGTCAATATCCCAAGGTTTTCCATAACATCTACTTCTTGATTTTGGCGGCATTTGGCATGAAAAAAGTTGATGTTGTTGAATTTTTTTAGGAGGGGAAAGGTTCCTTGAAGAGTTTTGTTTGTGTGGGTTGAGGAGGATCGTGATTTGAGTTGGAGGGATAATAAGATGAAGAGCGAGTCTCCAAGAATGAGGACATTTATTGATGTTATCTTCCTCTTAATTGATCCCTTTGTAGGCTACTAGGGATTCACCATCATTGATGTAGGATTGACCACTTCCTGGGGTGAATTAAATTCCATGGTGTCCCTTTGGATCATAGATCACCCCCTATTCACTTATTTATCATATTAATGTGACTACACCAATGTCCTAAAAAATTACATATTTAGTAACATATTTAAAGTAATATTAAGAAAATAAAAAAGATTAAGGTCAAAGAAGTTGTATCTTCAAGGTTTGTGTCAATATGTGATCTTGTGGCTCAATACAGGCTCAAATAGGTTGGTATGATGATTGAGAGTTATCAACTTATTAATATTGTGATGGTCAAGGGTAATTGTGATCAACATGGGGAACCATGGTGAATATGATGAATATGGACAACAAAGGTCAACCATGGGAAATGGTGGTTGATATGGTGGATGCGGGTAAATGGTTAGTGAGTTACCAAGGTTAATGGGTTAGGGGGTTAATGGGTTATCTGGTTAATGGGTTAGTTTGTGAGTTGGGGATATGTGGTTATTGTGGTAGTTAACGGATGTTGACTGGTAGTTAGCATCAATCAACAAATGCCCAATATGAGTTAATGGGTTATGGGTAACAACAACAATTGAGATCAACAATGGTCAACCATGATTGACTATAGTCTATCATGGTCAATAAGGTTAATTATGGTCCATGGTGGTGCATATGGTCAATAAGGTTGGAGGGTTAATAGATTTATGGGATTATTGAGTTAGGAGGGTTGTACAAGATGGGAATACCAAGTAATAATGTTACTCATTAGTGGAATATAAATGGGAAAATTATTCATGGGAGATAAATATAGGCTTGAATGAGTCACTGCAATCAATAATTGGTTACTCAATAATGGTCCATATGGTCAACAATGGTTGAGGGTTGATGGGTTAGTGGGATTATTGGGCTAGGATGTTTGTGGGTAATGGATTATAGAAATACATTATTAACATATTAATGGATAAGCGGAAATGGAATTCATGGGTGAGCAAGCTAGGCGTTGTTGTTGGGATATTATATCTAATATGGTGAAGCATAGTGCATATAGTCTATACAGTTTATATGGTAAACAAAGGCCAACCATGCTCAATGTCAATCAATAGTGTTCCATATGGTACATGAGGGTGGAAAATCAATTAATGGGGTTATTTAGCTAGGTGGATTGTGGGTGATAGGATTATTGGGATACGTAGACAAAAGATTAGAGGATAAGTGGATACAATGTTCATGGGAAAGTGATATAGAATTGGTGGGTCATCGTGGTTAATATGGTGAGCCATGATTGACTATGGTCCAAGATGGGTAGTAAGGTCAACAATGTTCAACCTAGTAAATGGTGCTCAATATGGTTAATAACGATTAAGGGTTGGTGGGTTAAAATGGTTACTGGGTTAGGAGGTTTTTTGGTGGAGGGATTATCAATCTACATGGTAAAAAAACTAGTGTATAAGTGGACACAATATATTTGGGCAAGTGGAATAGGTGTTGTTTAATTAATGCAATTAAAATATTGAATCATGATGTATACAGTCTATATAGTCAAAATAATCAACATAAATCAACAATTGGCCATATAGTCAATGAACATCAAGGATTGATTAGTTAATGGGGTTATTGGGATAGAAGGTTTGTCGTTGAGGGGATTATCAAGCTACATTATCAATTGACTATTGGATAAGTGTGCATGACAATCATGGGCCAACAAGCTAGGTGTTGACGAGTAAATGTCATCAATATTGTGAACCATGATTGACTATGGTAAACCATGGTCAAAAAAATCAATAGTGGTCAACAATGGTTAATTGCAATCAATGGTGGTTCATATGGTCAATGAGGGTCGATCATTGATGGTTTAAAGGGGTTACTAGATTCAAAAGTTTGTGGTTGGTGGGATTATGAAGCTATGTAGTCAATTACTTAGTGGATAAGTGGATATGATGTTCATGAGCAATAAACATCAGTGCTTGTGGGTTAATGTAGTTAATATGGTAAACCATGGTGCATATGGTCAACTATGGTGTATATGGTGATTTATAAAGTCATATATCCAACCATGGTCAATGATGGTTAGAATTTGTCCATATGGTTAGTGAGAGTGGAGAATTGATGGGTTAATGGGATCATTAGGTTAGGAGGTTTGTGGTGATGGGATTATCAAGCTACATGGTCAACAACATAGTGGATAAATGGGCACGACATTCATGAGAAAGCAAGTCGAGGGTGTGTGGGTCAAAGTAGTTAATATGGAAAACCATGATCGACTATAGTCTATATAGTTAATAGTAGCCAACGGTGGTTAATGGTGTGCCATATGGTCATTGAATGTGGAGGGGAGTTAGTGTCTTTAGGGTCTCAATGTTTCATGGGGTAGTTGTAGTAGAGGGTTGGTGTAGTGATTGTGGGTTATATGTTGGGAATCATAATGTGTAAGGGGTCATATTAGATAAGGGGTGTTCTAGTGTCATAGTGGTTAGGGATGATTGTATCAAAGATTATTAAAAGGGTTAGGAGGTATAGTGTATCGGAGTCATAATGGTTAGGGTTATTACTATGTTAGGGGTTTATATGTTGAAGGTTTATAATGTGGAAAAGGGTGGTTGTGTTATAAAAACATATGTATTAATAATTTCACATTAAATTGTCAACCAAGGCTCGTAAGCTTAGAAGTGCAAGCACTATATGTGCAAGACTAGAGCCTAAATTAGCTTATTCTAATGCTAGTGAACACATTTCAATGCATAAGAACTAGAAAATAAAATCAATTGACGGGAAATAAAATAAGATCTTAGGTCAAATACCATTACAGGAAAACCATATCTCATGAGTTAGGCCTTTAAATTTTCCTTTGGCAGTTAACTAAAAAATTAAACTGCGGAAATCTAGGACTAAATGCAGAAATTAAGCTAAAGAAAGAAAAAAAAACCTAAAACTAAATTTTCCTATACTCAAAATTCATTTCTCTCATACACTTAACAACATGAATATTTTAACAACATAACAAAAATAGAAAATACATTTTAAATATAAAAAATACAAAATATGTTATATATATATATATATATATATATATATATATATAATGAGTTTTAAACTTTAAAAATACAATAAAACCATGTATTAACACAAAGACATAAAGTGAACGTTTAATTTTTTTTGTACTAGGGAAATTGGCAACTGGGGACTGGGATGGTACTCGTGTGACACGGGGTCGAGGGATCCATTACCGCTACCACTATACCCCTAGGTGCCCCACAACACCCTGCAAGCATGGACACAGGTAAGCCTAAGTGTGATTTGAACTCGTGACCTCCTTTACAACATATCAAATGAATCACCAATGAGACACACTCATACAGGTAAGTGAACATTTAATTGAAAACATGTACAAAATGTGAAATATTTATACTAAAAAAAACACACAAAAAATTCAATTCATAAAATTATTAAATTATAAATCTTAATGGAATGACACAAATACAATATGTTTATAAATTTTGTATGGAATATCATTTAACATTTAAAGGATGAAACATGTTCTAAAGTTATCATATTTACATGATACAAAATTTAATTAATGATACAATATCATGAAGATTAAATAGGAAAATTTGTGGAACATAGGTACAGAAATGAATTAGAACGGAAATTTACATAAATACATTAATTTAATTTAACAAAAAGATGGTTTGCACGCTTTGGAATGACAGACCCTTATTAACCAAGTCATAGGCCTAAAGATTTACTCCAGCTGTGAAGAGTAGGTTAAGACCATTGAATTCTTCAACGCAAAAACATTAACATAGTGTTGGAATAACATTTAAAGGATGAAACATTTTCTAAAGTTATCATATTTACATGATACAAAATTTAATTAATGATACAATATCATGAAGATTAAATAGGAAAATTTGTGGAACATAGGTACAGAAATGAATTAGAACAAAAATTTACATAAATGCATTAATTTATTTTAACAAAAAGACGGTTTGCATGCTTTGGAATGGCAGGCCCTTATTAACCAATTCATAGGCCTAAAGATTTACTCCAGTTGTGAACAGTAGGTTAAGACCATTGAATTCTTCAACGCAAAAACATTAACATAGTGTCGGAATGGATCTTACAAAAGAAAGAACATTGTAAATTCAACAAGAATTTGAGTAGCAAACATAAATTTTCATTGTCTATTCTCTTATGTGTTTCCTCATGGAGTGCATTGATATATATAAGCCAAGTGAGTCGATTCTCCTCCAATACTTCACAATGGATTGCTCCAAAAAATAGTAAAATATCCATTTAATTCGGATTTCCATAACAACTAGAAGAGGTTTATTCTTAAAAATAAAATTGTTATCGATTCATCCTCATAATCTTATATTCTTTGATCCTACATGACAACTTGACTTCCTTGATTGGTGGCTGGAATCTTTGCATACTTGTCATTTTGTAAATCTAAGCGTGATTGATATTTCGGGTGCGGGAATCCTCCTAGTCCAGGAACGGATGGGGCAGTAACTGCTAGTGCAAGTACTGTCGATGCAAGAATGTAGAAACACCTATCTTACAAAATATCACTAAGTGTTTAAATCGGTTCCTAATCAACAAATTGATTTAAACCTTGTAAAATGCATTAAAAATAATACAATATGTATAAAATCACGTCATTTATTTTCAATGTTTTTAATCAAAGGATTTTAAGTAAAATATAATCTTTTTAAAGTAAATATAATGATTTATGGTCAAATATGATGACAATATATTGGAATATGGTGGAGGAAAGAGACAATTTGAGGGGCCCAACATCCTCTCAGACCGAAGGTATGGCACATCTTCATACCATGAATATTAAAACAACTGGAACTAGCTTTTCATTCATTTCAAAACTTCATATCATCAACAACAGTAGACAATCAATCCTTAGGAGAACTAATCCAATCATTATTATTTCACAGAAAACTAGAACTATTTCATGATAAACTAGAACCTTAGAGAAAGAAGTATTAATGGCATGCAATGTTATGACCAAAACAACAACACACTAATTTATATTTCTTAATACATACAATTTTGTCAACTAGTAACATTTTATGCTCACAAAGACCGTCGAGGTTATGATACGGAATTTTTTCTCTTATCCTTAAACCGAAAAACATGAGGCTATAGATGGTATTTAATACAAGGAAAATCCGATAGTAAACCATTCATCCCACTTAATTTTCAAAGGCTCGTTGTCATTCAAGTAATATTGATAAATTTCACATTTGAGTTCATTAGACTCCTACACTTATCGGTCCCACTTCTAGGACAATGACATCCTAGATATAGTATGAATCATATGACGGGGTCTTAACATCATTTTAGGTTCATTCTCAAATGACAAATACGTGAGATTCATTTAACCTTAGATTCAACCAGGCATGATTCATCTTAATAATTTACACAAATATATGGTTCATACAGACAAATGAGATTAGTGGCATAATGAAAGACATCAAAATCATAACCCATTACCAGCAAGCATGTTCAGTACTTTGATGGGGTAACTTTGACATCTAATAAATATCCTCCTGAGGTATAATGCCCCATTTCCCACATGCTTTTTCAATACCTAAATGGGTTTGCCTAATCATACCACAGACCGATACCCGCTACTAGCAGACCTTTTTAGTATCTCGACAATTCAGCCTCTTACACCCATTTTCCATCAGAGGATCTTGTCTCAAACTTCACCACTAAGATAAAATTTATATATTTCTTTTGTGTGGGTAAATGGGGGAGTAGCTATGAAAACCTTTTTATAGGATGGGATGGTATTGGGTTGGAATATATTTTATAGATTTCACATTAAAGATTGTTCGCCTTAAAAATAGACTTATGTATTTAGATTAGTCCAAAGACATATCATGATCAAACTTACTTAATGTGTAGTGTATGAGGCCATGAGAGGATGACCTAAAGGTGCCTCTAGTCCCTAAGTTAATCTTCTCCATATAATATTATGGTAGTGTTTCCTCACAAGTAGAAGTTTCATTCACTCTCTTGCTACCATTTGACAAGGATGCTTGAATAACAAATTATGATATGAAACTAGGATGTACAAGTTACCTATGAGTATCACTATGTAGAACTTAAAGTTTTAGTAAATCCCCATAATGCTTAAAAGATTGTACTTTGACCTACTATTATTATTAATGGTAAAAAATATGCATATAATAAGAAAATAGAGATCCCAAGTTTGTTTTGGTGAAACCATCAATACTATCTTCATCTCAGTTATTTTATTTGAAAATAAAATATAAAGTGATGATGCATTAAACTTAAGGCTATACTAACAACTTGTAGCTTTTATTTATGTTCATATTATCCTACATTACCTCAAAAGAAAGGAAACTCTTTATTCAAGTGTAAAAACATTTCCAATGTAATCATGTGTGAAGAAAAATAAGGAACATACCCATGTCTAAATATGGAAACGTTACCTCAATGATTACCTAGGTATGAGGAACCAACCGACATGTTTGATTTGACAACAAGAAGTGTTGAAGGAGAGAATAGCATTATGGCATAATTACCTCTCAGAACCAAATTCAATGTAATATCTACGCATATCCTCCTCTTTTGAATGATTGATTTCTTTAGTACATGAAGAATATGTTGATATACCTGTTGAGAACTCCTCAATCTTAGCTCTTAATGACCGCTCTCAATCGGATGTAGTGCCTATTTTTTCAAATTCCTCCATAGTTTGGCAAGGAGAAGGAAACTTAGGTTATTTTGTCATTTCTAGAGAGGTAGATAAGTTCTTGGTTGTTGTCAAGATATGTTCTTCCAAAGAAAACAAATAAAAAAAGACAAAAATAAATTAAATTAAAAAAAAACAATCTAAAATAAACCTACAACTAAATTGTCCCATGGTCAAAATTCATTCCTCACACATTTAATAACATAAATATTTTAACAACATAACAAAAATACAAATATACAAAATACATTAAAAATATACCAAATATAAAATAAGTTACAAAACAAAATATATATTAAAAATATAATTAAACTTTATATTAAAAATATAATTAGCGAGTTTTAAACTTTAACACAAAGACATAAAGTGAACGTTTAATTGAAAGAATGTACCAAATGTGAAAAATAAAAATTAAAACACAAAATATTCCATTCATACCATTACTGTTATAAATCTTAATGGAATGACACATAGATACAATAGATTTATAAATTTTGTAAGGAATATCATTTAACATTTAAAGGATGAAACATTTTCTAAAGTTATCAGATATTTACATGACACGAAATTTAATTAATGAGACAATACCATATATGAAGATTAAACATGAACGTATTCCATTATATTCACAACGTTTTTACAAATACACAAAAATACTTGAGACCTACATGTTCCCGTCGATTATCAATAATTCGCTCCAGCATGAAGAGGAGACATGTTACACGAAATGAAATTTTACCTAAATGAGCTAATATAATTTATTCATTCTAAATTTTTTACCTAGGTAAATAAATTACTTAAAAAATTCAACAAGAATTTTGAAGTAATTTTCATTGTCTATTTTTTTGTGTTTCCTCATATTACATGGATATACATAGGCCAAGTAAGTCGATTCTCTTCCAATATTTCATAACATCTTGCTCCATAAAATAGTAAAAGATCCATTTAATTTGGATCGCCATAACAATTAGAGGAGGTATATTCTTAAGATAAAATTGTTATCTATTTAATTTCATTATCTTATATGTTTTGATTTTTTTGGTGGTTTAGTGGTTGTAATCTTTGTATATTTGTCATTTTGCAAATCTAGGCATGATTGATATTTTGGGTGTAAGAATCTGCTTGGTGCAAGAACAGAGAACCATCGATGTAGGAATTTTCAAACCAAGAATGTTAAAAAACTTGTCTTCAAAAATATCAATAAGTGTTGAAATTAATTCATAATTAGCAAATTGATTTAAACCATATAAAATGCATCAAAAATAATAAATTAAGTATGAAATCACATTATTTACACTATTTACTTTGGATGCTATTCACACTATTTACACTATTAAAAATAATAAATTAAGTATGAAATCACACTACACTATTTACTGGATGATTCTAATCAAAGGATTTTAAGTAAACTATAATCTTTTTAAAGTAAATGTAATGGTTTATGGTCAAATATGATGATAATACACTGGAAGAGACAATTTTAGGGCCAAAAGATTTTAATCATTTGGATATATAGTGAGTATGTGGATGTAAACCTTTGTGTGAGAGTAACAATGTTGTTGCTTTAACTACCAATCAATCCCCCATTCACACTTTATCAATGATATACTACTTATTATTATTATTTATTATGCATTTTTTTATTATTATCATTATATTTGTGTTAATATTATTAATTTGGACATTTATTTGGTATCAATTTAAGATTCAGTAACATGTCTTCAATAGAGGCATTATATTGTTGGGTCATAAATATGTACTTTTAAACATTATTTTAGATGATCCTTAGACATTATGTGAGTCTCTGTATAAAGGATGTTTTGATAGTCATTTAGTAAGGAATTTCTTATGAATCCTATAATGTCCTACATTATAACCATTAGTTGTGAAATCAAATATTTCAAAGGGGTGTCTAGATAGAGAAATACCTTGCACATTTTTGGATGGTAAAGAACACAAAAATCTTGTGATATTTTATTGAACCTATCCAATGCCATGAAACATAGTCATGTCCATGTTTTTTTTTTAGTATACCACCACAAATTCATGGAGATGATTTACAATGTCCTAGCAATTAATAGTAATGGACTATATAGACCTTGCTTTATGTCACCAGGTTTATTGCCACAATAAAGCATGCACTCTCCAATGAATTAAGCTATGTTTGCTTGTAATATGGTCTAATACACATAACTTTACGAATAAGCTATTGTTTTCCAACATTAAAATGACCTAAAACTTTGGAGGAATGAACCTCTCTTCTAAGTGTGTTCTTACCTTAATGCAATTGAAACTTATCCATCTTGGATATAATAGTATGTCTTGTTGTTGACCTCTCCTTCATGAAATTGACCTTGTAATTACTAAAGCATCTCCTTGAATCATCATCTTTCATGTTCTCTTATTTGTATGATTCATGGGTGAAAGGACCCATGTGCATAATAGAAGCTAAAGTTGTAATCTTAAGTGTCAGTGGTCTTGACACATGTCTCTCGAATTATTAGTGTTTCTCTTATACTCAATGACGATATGAGCACTAAAAAATTCTATCCATTTGTTGTTTTTTGATTCCCAAAGCTTGATATAAGCCTAGAAATATTGCAAATATGTGTGATTGATGTGGATGATGGTCTCCTTATATATAAGGCAATGCTATCATATTTTAACAACTTACACTAGGGCATAGATATCCTTGTCATACATGGGGTGGTTTAGTATCACTTCATGAAACAATTACAAAGGATATTGGATTACCTTCATGGATCAATACTACTCCCATTTTATACCCACTTGAATTCATCTCTACTTTGAAAAGATTTTGCAAACTAGGAAATGTCGAGATTGGTGATTGACTAATATTATATTTGAGTTCTTCAAACTCCTTTTGCTACTTCTTTCTCGATTGGAAACTCTTAGCAGTGGTTGGTATAGCATGGAGTGGTGCAATCATAATTCAAAATTATGCTATAGGAATATCATGGTTCATAGAGTTCATTAAATGGTTTAAAGTTGTAAATCTCATTTATGTAGGAAGTGAAAGTGATTGTTTTTATGTTGAGTATGTTTACAATATATTTGTCCCAATGCAACTTTCTTTCATACTTAGCATGATTAAGCTAGAGGATGGGTGGCCACCCTAATATCACCAAGGTTCTTGTATTGTATAGTTTATCCCAGCAGGCCAATCCAATAGATGATGCGGGTGATTATTAATCTCAATGGTAAGGTCCTAAGCCTTTCCAACTTGTATGCATCTAGTGAAGTCAAAGAGAGAGAAACTTTATGAGACTAGTTATTTGCATATTTTGAGAGAGTTAATTGGTTGATGTATGTAAACTTTAACAATGTGGAGACAAAAATCAATAAGATTGGGTTCAACCATGTATACATCCCTCAAAGGGAGTATATAACTTGGAATGAAATTTAGGTCAACCTTGGCCTCTACAACCCTAAATTCATGTAGGAAAAATATTATAGGCTATACTTTACTTTTTATAATCCTAAGGTAGAATCTAGATAACTTATGAGGAAACTTAGTAGAACTGATAGAGATATCAAGTCAAAACAAAATAGATTATTTTTTTACCATAGAAGTCCCATATCGGTGCAAGTGTTGGGGGGACTTACCCTTTCTAACCATCAACTCATTATTTTCTCCATATATTGGAGAGAAGCTAATATGTAGGTGCCAAAGTATAGAGGCTTGCTCATTGTCTTCCATTTTCCACTCCCAACACGCATCCAATCTATTACGTGGATTTGGAACTTGTTACCTAAACTAAAAGGGGGGTTTGCTTATATTGGGTGGAAAATTGATTCCACTAGTCGAGTAACAATATTGTTTTGAGGGTTTGGATGATGGATAGAGATTGTGTGACACTCACACCATAAATCATCCTAAAAGGAGTTTGAAGAATTCTCCCAACAATTTTAATTCACACTATATGATCAATCAATACATGTGAGGGTTTTTAGTCTTTGGAAATACTTGAAAGTAGATGAAATTTGACAAAATTGTGGTGCCCAAATCACTAATGCATGAAATTTGACAAGATTTATATTAATGCAATAAGGTAGGGTGATTGTCTATGCTTCAATAAAAATTCCACTGCAAGAATAAAATTAGGTGCTACATGATTTATAACTTGCTACAATAGTGCATGCATTAAGGATTTGTAGGCACTATTTGGTTGGAAGAATAACTGAATTAAAGACAAATCATCATGGAATTCAACATATATTTACACAAGCTTACCTTGAGTGATAGACAAAGAAGGTGGTCAGAGTTATTGAGTGAGTATGATTTTGATATATCATACATTAAAGGAATTGTAACTAGAGTGGCAGATGCTTTAAGTCTTAGATCATGTATCTTCTTGATTCTACCATTGAAGAAAAAATTGTGAGAAAATATATTAAAATTGCATATAGAAGACAAGTCGTATATGGAAGTTAAATTGGAATTAGATAATGAACTGATGAAAATCCCAAAGTTTGAAGGATACAAATTTCATGATGCCTAGTTTATTAAAATTTCATGGGAGAATCTATGTGTCACAGAATGATGAAATCCACATTTTAATTTTAAGAGAGGCTCATATAGCTATTTATATGGCTCATCCAAGAGTAAATAAAATGTATGCATATTTAAAGCTATTGTTCTTCTACAATGAGATGAAGAAATATTATTTAATTATATAGCAAGGAGCCTTGAGTATCAGGTTTGTTGCAACCATGTTTCATTTATTAATCAAAGTAGGAGGTAATATCTATGTATTTTATTAGTGTTACAAATGAATTCCTAAAGTCATGATCCATTTTAGTAGTTGTGGATACATTGATGAAAAGTGATCATTTTATTCTAGTGAAAAATTCTTATTGAGTGCCTAAAATAGAAAGAGTATTTATTTGTGAAATAGTAATATAGCATTGTATATTGAAGAATATAATTTCCAATAGAGGGTTGTTATTTACAAGTAGAATTTGGATGAGTTTTAAAGAAGCTCTTGGAACTCAATTCAACCTTAGTATAGTGTGTCATCATGGGATAGATGGTTAGGCAAAGAGAATTAACCAAGTTCTGGAACATATTTTACGTGTGTACATGATGGATCAACATAATCATTGGGAAGAGTATTAGTCATTAGTGGAATTTGTGTACAATAATAGTTATCATAGTTCAATTAAGATGGAATATTTTAAATTATTGTATGGAAGGTTGTGTAGAACCTTACCAATTTGGGATAGATTGGAGGATAGACTATTAATAGAACCCAAAATTATTAAAGAAAATGGAAGAACAAATGAAGATTAAAATATCATATCAATATAGGAAACAAAGTTATGCATATGCACATAGAACTAATAGAAGTTATAAGGTAGAAGATAAAACATTTTTGCAAGTTAGACCGCAAAAGAGATGAATTGAATTTGGAAAGGGATCCAAGTTATTACCACAATGTGGGACCATTTGAAAATCTTGAAAAAAAGGGGTGAGTTTCTTATTGTCTTGAAGTACCGTCATCTCTAGGTTGTATGCATGATGTTTTCCATGTATCTATTTTACGTCAATGTATTCCAAATCATTTTCATGTTATTGATTTGACTCATTTGTAGATGTTGTATGAGGGGGCCTTAATGACCAATCCAACCTACATACTGAACCAATGCACTTAACAAATTTCGTGTCATTTGGTTGACTAGGTAAACGTCCAATGGGATAGATATATTCCCAACTTAGATACTTGGGAGGATGCAACTGAGATGCATTGACAGTTCCAATATTTGTTTTTTAACTTCGGGACAAAGTTTCTAAAGAGGGGAGTATGTGGTTCCCTCATTTGATAGACATGATTAGAGATCAATTATTATTATTTGAGAGCATCCTATTTTCAACGGTGAACCAATTCATGGATGGATAAAAATTAATTTATATATTCAAATGCCTTGATTATAGTTGATGCATTTTTCATTTAACTTGGGTGTCGCTTGGGTGGTTGGGAGGAATGATTGTTATCCTCCCCATTCGAGATCAATTCCTGCAAGTGACATGTTGAGCTATTAAATGAGCATATTGTTGTATTGGTATTGGGCCCTGAATAATTTGGTTTACCCTAGGTACCTTCTTCAAAATCAGGAGAAGTAACTGGTGGTTTTCCCTAGGATATGTATTTCAAGTAAAAAATAAAAATAAAAATGATGTATTTTTCATGGTATATATTTGATGTTATGTGGTAATGTGGAAAATTTGTATTAAGATATCTACATTTATAATTATTGTGCTAATTACATCATGCTATGGATTTATAGTGATATTGATGTTTTATTGAGTGTGATAGGAAAATTCCCAAGTGAACATGGCCAAAATGCCTCAAATTTCAAAGACTCCAGATTAAGTCCAAACATAATGATTGTCACATATGTATTGATTATAATGATTTTGTTATTAGGTTATTTGACTTATTGAACTCAACACGTGCATACATGTAACATACTTTCCAATCAACCTACACATGGACTATTGGGTATCCTTGAGAGAGGAGTAGTGTTCCTACTTATTCCCATTAGCAGTCCCTTCAATATAGCATGTTGAAAAATATGTACTACTTTTATGTAAAGGTTTCACTTTTCATTCAGAGTACCATGGATTTGGTCGCTCTTGATGATTGGTAGAGGGTGTGTAATAAGTTGTCACCCTTATTCCTTAGTGTCCATTAGTTTCTCAGCATAGTAGGAATGAGTTGCATTAACTTGATCTCAATTGTTATACCATTCCCCCACCAATGAAAAATAAATACTTCAAGGGTATGTAGGAACATGGCACCTTGGTATGCCCGCAGGGGTGTAGACTGACTGGCAAGTGCTGTGTAAATGAAGGAATGTTGTAAAGGAGGTCTCAAGTTCAAACCTCACCCTGACTTATCTGTGTCCCATGCTTGCGGGCTGTGTGGACGCACCTAGGGTTATAGTGGCAGCCGACGGGAATGGACCCTGTGCCACGCGAGTACTAGAACCGCCCAGTTATCGATTCCCCATGTACAAAAAAAACATGGCACCTTGGTATTGAATATGACTATTAGCCACACTTGAGAAAAATATCCTTTGAACATATGCATATTGTTTAGCATTCAAAATATAAAGGAAATAGATGCATGATTGATTTATCATATAAATGATAGATACTCTTATATAAAAAGGAAAATATATGGTTTATTTAGAAGTTGTGCATGAAATAGACAATAACATGCATTATAGAGAATAAATTATAAGAAAAACAAATTTTATTTAAATAGAAATAAAGAAATCATGAGCACCCACCAAAAGAGGAAAGGAAGAGTTCAAGGGGACATTTAGGAGAAAAATAAGGACAAGCTAGAACTCGCATTCCATGAAAAATCCTTATTTTGAATAAATAAATAAAAATGGATATGGAATGACACATGGGTGGGTGGATATTAGATAATTTGAAAAATCCTTATTATGAATAAATAAAATAAAATGGGTATGGAATGACACATGGGTGGGTGGATATTAGATAAATAGTAATTAGTATATTATCATTTTTGTGTGCATTGGACAAGTGGCTTTGGCCACCAAGACTATAAAAGGAGGCTTGAGCTAAAGAGATCATGCATTTTTCTTTTTGCACCTTAAAGTTGAATGGTTTCCATCATGCCAAAAGAAAATTTCCGTGCATTTTCAAATTGTTTGGTCAAAATTATGAGTGATTGCTGAAAGGTGGGGTTCCTTTCAAGCTTCAGGAAGCTATACTCAACCCATTTATAATTCGTGTACCTATTTCAAACAACCCATCACAAATTTTGGATCCTTAGGGAAGAGGATGTTAGACACAATGGATCAGCGAGAGAGGGGGGGTGAATCGGTGAGATATACTTAATCCAAACTTCAACTTCAATCAAACTCTCATATCTTCATTCAGAAATTTTGCTACATTATCATATTCATCACTAACCTATATCATTAATAATAGTTTATTACATAATCATCAACACATTGCACAAGAGACACAAGATATAATATTTGTAATCTTTTTCTATTTCAAACGGCTGCAACCGTGAGGCAATTTAGCACCTACTTAAACAAAGAGCACCAACTCCTTATCTAGAACCCTGCCTAGTTTTTCTTAGATCCTACTAAGAAAACATGTACAAGACCCAACTTGTAGTTATAAAACATATTTTTCACATCACATACACCATCAATCACATCGTTACAACTCTGTTTATCATTCTCATATCAACGTTCTTCCTGTAGGTTCATATTCATTCTGTGAACATGACTTCATCAGTAATATCACAAACTTGTCAAATGATCAGGTCTTCATGTTAATTGTGGTCTGCTATCAAGCCAAGGTCTGCTTACCATAAACCTGCTCACCATAAACTAAGGTCATGTTACATTCTTATATAAAGTCATCACAACATATTACTAAGTGCATTGACCACACACATTATTACATCATCTCACATTATTATGCACAATCCTCCACTTGTCTTCTATAAAGAACACATACATTCTTTGCCCGGGCTAGTTGTTGCAATATACTTAATTACTTCCAGATATATTGAATGGTAAACAATAACTTCCACTGGAATTTAGCCATCAAAAGAGACCCATTATCATTGCTGAAGAGAGCTGCTACAAGTCTATAGAACGATTGATCATTTGGTTTTTACTATGCTAGACTGTAGATGGAAATAAAACCCAACAATACCTCAGTGAAGGCCCGAGTCTGCTTCAGTCTTCCATGAATTTTGCTCCAGGAGTTTCCTCAAAGACAACCCGAACTTCCTCTTGGAGACAATCCAAAAATCTCAGTAAAAAAGAAATAGAACAGAAGCAAAGAAGAACACTTCTTTGTTGTTCCAAACTTAGGACTTCCACTATCAAAAGCAAGAAGACATCTCTGTTCCACCAGAAATTTGAGACTGTTCAATTCATAAAAAAATTGCTACTCGTACCACCTTATTGTTCCTCAAGAATTCGGGTGTTCACAAATATACTATTGCTTCCTGCAAGTTCACAATTGACTTCTCTACCGAATTGTGATTGTTGCTCACTCAGCAGCACTCCCAAGAAAACTCAGAGCACTACCAAATTCACTCACCAAATCACCTCATAAAATTTAAAACATAAAACTCTATTTACACTCCTTTTCCATGAAAATTTGGAGCCGACCTGTCAAAAGATAAATTAATTTATTTGTTTTTAAGAGTAAATGGAAAACTGCGGTGAGAATCTTTCAATTCGACAAGTTTCAAACCTATTAGGCGGGTTCATCTTCATGAGAACAAGAATATCATTCTTTTTTGTAGTTACTCTTAAAATCTTCAACTGTGGAATAATGAACAACCCATTTTTTTGTTGTTTTTATTTTTCATTTTAATGTGGAGCCTACTTCACAAAAATGATTTCAAATTTAATTTTAGGAGGCCGACTTTGTCATCAGTTTAATTTTTCTGTTGTCCTCATCAAATACTCAAGCTTGCTTGTCTTCAACCTTGTCATTAAACCATCCAATGCCATGTCATCATACTTGTTTCTCATGTTACTAATGCCTTGCATGACAATTTCTTTTTTTCCTTGTCTACCTTGTCCTTTGTCATTAATGTGTTGTCTCCTTCATGTCTCCATGTCCTTCATTGTCAACATGTGTGTACTTGTGCCATGTCTTCATGTACCAATTTAGTATTTGTTTGCCTACCTTCATCTTGTCAAGCTTTTCTTGATCTTTGCCATGTCCTCTTCTTCATCCTTTGTTTCCATGTCTTTCACTAACGTATGCTTGTTAAGTCTTGCTTGATCTTTGACCTTATCATTTTTTCTTTCCTTCTCCAATTCCTAATGCACAACGTATGTGGGTACCAGGTAGGTCTTTACCAAACCCTAGGGCCATCTTCAATAGTCCATGACCCCATGTCATTGTCCTTTATTTGTTGACTATATCATCACTTCAACCTTTGTCATTAATGTTTTCATCAATGACAATAATATTCATCAATCTCCCCCTTTTTCATTGATGACAACTTGATTTCTCTCCCCCTTTGACATTAATGACAAAGGGCCAATTAGCCATTTAAGGCTTCACAAAACCCCAAAAAAAAATTGTTGAGTTTGATATGTTTGTGATTGATGTTCTGCTATCTTGTTGGGATGTTGAGTTGTGTTGTTGTTCTTCTTTCCTTATTGCTTCCCCTATCAAGTGTATTGTTGTAGCTGCTTAGAAAAAGCTCCCCCTTTCAAGATCAATGAGAGCACTTGTAGCATTAAAGACTATCACAAAATGTGATCACTATCCACAAGAAGAGTCAACCATTGTAGCATATTGACTTGAAAGACTTACTCCTCCTATGCATTTACCTTGGTCTTCATTTTATTGTATTGAAAAGTCAAGTTATGCTACTGTTGTAGGTGTCTGAAATTCAGATAGAAATGTATGCATGCAAAAACCCCAGTCATATTTGTATCCTTGGATTGTATTTGAATAATCTTTTGCAATATACACATACATGCACTGACCTTGCTTTCATGGCTATCACATGGTTTTGTTGTATAATGGCTTATTCCATATATCAATCATCTCTGTCAAGGTAATACTATCCAATTCAATCACTGCTATCAAGTTGTCATTGAGATAGTATTTATCATGTCAAATGTCCACGTCACTTCAATCACAATATGATACTGTCACTATATCATAGATGCTGTCAATCTACGGTTGTCATCAGGATGATCTATCATTGGTTGTTGTCTCTAAATACTTCAAATGCTGGTGTATTTTAATGTGGATTTCTTATCATTCATGCTATTGATGTTGTATCTTTCACCATAATTCTTCATGCTCAGAAGTCACACAGATTCTTCAATTTTTGTATATACTCCCCCCTTTTGGATGTCAAGTTGCCCAAACAATTTTTGTATTACATCCATACTTCTTTCTCATTCTGTCAACCTTGTCCTTGTGAAATTCCTTCTATTAGATCTTATTCTTTTGAGCTGGATTCTTCCCCTTATTAACATCCATCTTTCTTGAGTTGGATAGGGACATTACCCCACACTTTACACATGTCATCACTGCCTATTAGTAATCCAATCCTAGGACCTGATTTTTCTTGGAGTAACCTTCATTTTCTCTTGAGTCCATCCTCCAAGCTTCATAGACTCAAGGAGTGCTTAAGTCTTTGACATACCTCAAGTTTGGCTTGTCATATGGCAGCCACCTTCACCTTTTGTGCATTGATCTTCAACTTCGTTTAGATCCAGCAAAATATTTTTCCTTGTCCAAACCTTAGAGCATCCTTGGCTGAGATCGTTTCTCCTTTGGCCTTCAAAACTGCCTTTGTCATTCTTCTTCCAAGATTTATAGACTTTCCTTATTGATAGATATGAGAATCTTCTCATTGACTGTCTTCTTGGACTTGCACATACTTGGGCTTTATGGACAACACCACCACAGGTAAAGCATCTCAAAGTATGGAATCTAGCAGTAACATGCCCAACATCTTAATTGATCACTTTGACTTCCAATATTTTTTCTTCCTTGGAATGTGCAATCCATAGCCCTGTGACCAAATCCATTACAAGAATAACAATAGGCATTAAATCTGTTTTCATACCTTTATATTTGGCTGCATCTTGGAGTTGTCCTTATTCTTTCAAATGAATGGCTTTGATGAAAGGGAGTAGCTTCGTGAGGTACTTTTGAATTTTCAACTTCTTTGTTAGCATGTCCAGGTGCATGAACATCCTTGTTGGATCCAGCTTTAGGATTTCTTGGGGACCACAAGCCTTCTTTCAATTTGTCTTCTTCTTTCTTGAACCCAAGGCCAGACTTGTCAGAGGAAAGCCTTTCACACTTTAGAATTTCATCCAGGATGATTGAACTTTCATTGAACTTCACATGATCTTTTGACTTCTCAATTTTCTTTCTAAGACCAACAATTTCCATTTCAAGCCTCTTATTTTCTTTTTCTTTTTCTTCCAGTTGAAGCTTCATAGCATCTTTTATTCTTTTAGATTCCTCCAACTGGATTTTTAGATCAGTATTATCCCATCTCGCTTCTTCAAGTTCTTGAGGATCTACACCAATCTCTTCTTTCTCTTTTGCTAATCTAATCTTCAATTCCTTGATTTCATCATTTTGATCTTGCAGCTTATCTTGCAAGTCTTTATTTTTGAGTTTTAAATTCATTAGCAAAGCTTTTGTTTCCTCTTTGTATTTTTCAAATGAACTCAAAAATTTATTCTTGAGTCTTGGATTGAATCTAAGATCAATATCTAACAATGTGCTTGTAAATGCATTATTTGCTTTCAACGAAACTTCTTCTTCATCTTCTGTAAGAACAACTTCATCATCGTTACATTCATAATTATCATCCATTGAAGAGTACTGACCTTCACTTGTATCGAAAGCTTGTACCTTCTTTTCTTCTTGCTTTTCATCCTTGACTTCTGTTTCCTTTTCTTTATCTTGATTTTTCTTTCGGTATTCTTCTTCCAGATTCAACCAGAGATCCTTGGCAGAGGTCTAATCTTTTACACTTTATTGCATAGAGCTTGAAAATCCATCCATAAAATATTTCAAGACAATCTTGTTGTATTTCTCAATAGTTGTCTTTGTCTTCTTGCCTAGCTGGACAGGTGGATTCACCACAATTTTCCAAACAACATTTTTTTTCAAGTAGCCTTTCATTTTATTTCTCCAACCAAAGTTATCTGACTTATCCAAAATTGGAACTTCATATTCAATGAGCTTTGTTGATCCTTCCATGATTGTGTCCCCAAATCCCTTCAATATTGTTAGGCTTATGTTGAAGGCCCCACTTCGGATACCAATTGTTAGACACAATGGCTCATCGAGAGGGGGGGGGTGAATCGGTGAGTTTATACTTAATCCAAATTTCAACTTCAATCAAAATCTCATATCTTCATTCAGACATTTACTACATTATCATATTCATCAATAACCTATATCATTAATCATTCATCAATTTAAACACATAATCATCAACATATTGTACAAGAGACACAAGACATAATATTTGTAATCTTTTTTGTATTTCAAACGGCTGCGACTGTGAGGCAATTCAACATCTACTGAAACAAAGAGCGCCAACTCCTTATCTAGGACCCTGCCTAGTTTTTCTTAGATCCTACTAAGAAAACATGGACAAGACCCGGCTTGTAGTTAATAAACACATTTGTCACATCACATACACCATCAATCACATCATTACAACTATGTTCATATTTCTCATATCAATGTTCTTCCTGTAGTTTCATCTTCATTCAGTCAACATGACTTCATCATTCATATCACAAACTTGTCAAATGATCAGGTCTTCATGTTAATTGTGGTTTGCTATCAAGCCAAGGTTTTCTTACCATAAACCTCCTCACCATAAGCCAAGGTCATCTTGCATTCTTCTATACAGGCATCACAACATCTTACTAAGTGCATTGACCACACGCATTATTACATCATCTCACATCCTTCTGCACAATCCTCCACTTGTCTTCTACACAAAACACATACATTATTTGATCAAGTTAGTTGTTGTAATATATTTAATTACCTCCAGATATCTTGAATGGTAAACAATAACTTCCACTGGAATTTATCCATCAAAAGAGACCCATTACCATTGTTGGAGAGAGTTGCTACAATTCTACATAACAATTGATCATTTGTTGTTTACTATGATATACTATAGATGGAAATCAAACCCAAAAATACCTCAGTGAAGCATCGAGTCTACTTCATTCTTCCACGAATTCTTCTCCACGAGTTTCCTCAAAGACAGTCTGAACTTCCTCTTGGAGACAGTCCGAAAATCTCAGTCAAAAAGAAATAAAACATAAGCAAAGAAAAACACTTCTTTATTGCTCCAAACTTAGGAATGCCACTATCAGAGGCAAGAAGACATCTTTGTTCCACCAGGAATTTGAGACTGTTCAATTCATATAAAAAAATTTACTCATATCACCTTACTATTCCTCAAGAATTCGAGTGTTCACAAATATACTACTACTTCCTGCAAGCTCATAATTGACCGCTCACTCAGCAGCACTCCCGAAAAAAATCAGAGCACTACTAAATTCACTCACCAAATCACCTCATAAAATTTAAAACATAAAACTCTATTTATACTCGTTTTCCATGAAACTTTGGATCCAACCTGTCAAAAGATAAATTAATTTATTTTTTGTTTTTATTTTTTATTTTAATGTGGAGCCGACTTCACAAGATTTATTTCAAATTTAATTTTAGGAGACCGACTTTTTCATCAGTTTAATTTTTGTGTTGTCCTCATCAAATGCTCAAGCTTGTTTGTCTTCAACCTTGTCATTAATCCATCAATTGCCATGTTATCATACTTTCTCATCATGTTACTAATGCCTTGCATGACAATGTTCTTTGTCCTTGTCTGCCTTGTCCTTTGTCTTTAATGTATTGTCTCCTTCATGTCTCCACGTCCTTCATTGTCAACATGTGTGTCCTTGTGCCATGTCTTCATGTACCAATTTAGTCTTTGTTTGCTTGCCTTCATCTTGTCAAGCTTTGCTTGATCTTTGCCATGTCCTCTTCTTCATTCTTTGTTTCCATGTCTTCCACTAACTTGGCTTGTTAAGTATTGCTTGATCTTTGACCTTATCATTTTTTCTTTCCTTCTCCAAGTCTTAATGCACAACGTATGTGGGTGCCAGGTAGGACTTTACCAAGCCCTAGGGCCATCTTCAAGAGTCCATGACCCCATGTCATTGTCCTTTGTTTGCTGATTATGTCATCACTTCAACATTTGTCATTAATGTTGTCATCAATGACAATCATATTCATCAAAGGAACACCCACTTGGGAGTTGGTAGGGTGGTAAATGAGTAGGCTCCCAATGATTGGTATAGCGAAGTTCGAATCAAATATTGGAATAACGTTATCAGATATTTACATGACACGAAATTTAATTAATGAGACAATAACATATATGAAGATTAAACATGAACGTATTCCATTATATTCACAACGTTTTTACAGATACACAAAAATACTTGAGACCTACATGTTCCCGTCGATTATCAATAATTCGCTCCAGCATGAAGAGGAGACATGTTAGACGAAATGAAAATTCACCTAAATGAGCTAATATAATTTATTCATTCTAAATTTTTTACCTAGGTAAATAAATTACTTAAAAAATTCAACAAGAATTTTAAAGTAATTTTCATTGTCTATTTTTTTTCGTGTTTCCTCATAGTACATGGATATACATAAGCCAAGTAAGTCGATTTTCTTCCAATATTTCATAACATCTTTTAAAGTAATTTTCATTGTCTATTTTTTTTTTGTTTCCTCATAGTACATGGATATACATAGGCCAAGTAAGTCCATAAAATAGTAAAAGATCCATTTAATTTGGATCGCCATAACAATTAAAGGGGGTATATCCTTAAGATAAAATTGTTATTTATTTAATTTCATCATCTTATATGTTTTGATTTTTTGATGGTTTAGTGGTTGTAATCTTTGTATATTTATCATTTTGCAAATCTAGGTGTGATTGATATTTTGGGTGTAAGAATTTGCTTGGTGCAAGAAGATGGTGCAGGAACCATCGGTGTAGGAATTGTCACACCAAGAATGTAAAAAAACCTGTCTTCAAAAATATCAATAAGTGTTGGAATTAATTCATAATTAGCAAATTGATTTAAACCATGTAAAATGCATTAAAAATAATAAATTAAGTATGAAATCACACTATTTACTTTGGATGCTTTTAATCGAAGGATTTTAAATAAAATATAATCTTTTTAAAGTAAATGTAATGGTTTATGGTCAAATATGATGATAATACAGTGGATGAGACAATTTTAGGGGCCAAGAGATTTTATTCATTTGGATATATACTGAGTATGTGGATGTAAACCTTTATGTGAGAGTAATAATGTTGTTGCTTTAACTACCAATCAATCCCCCATTCACACTTTATCAATGATATACTACTTATTATTATTATTTATTATGCAATTTTTTTATTATTATCATTATATTTGTGTTAATATTATTAATTTGGACATTTATTTGGTATCAATTTAAGATTCAGTAACATGTTTTTAATAGAGGCATTATATTGTTGGGTCATAAATATGTACTTTTAAACATTATTTTAGATGATCCTTAGACATTATGTGAGTCTCTGTATAAAGGATGTTTTGATAGTCATTAGGTAAGGAATTTCTTATGAATCCTATAATGTCCTACATTATAACCATTAGTTGTGAAATCAAATATTTCAAAGGGGTGTCTAGATAGAGAAATACCTTGCACGTTTTTGGATGGTAAAGAACACAAAAATCTTGTGGTATTTTATTGAACCTATCCAACGCTGTGAAACATAGTCATGTCCATGTTTTTTTCTTGGTATACCACCACAAATTCATGGAGATGATTTATCATGTCCTAGCAATTAACAGTAATGGACTATATAGACCTTGCTTTATGTCACCAGGTTTATTGCCACAATAAAGCATGCACTCTCCAATGAATTAAGCTATGTTTGCTTGTAATATGGTCTAATACACATAACTTTACAAGTAAGCTATTGTTTTCCAACATTAAAATGACCTAAAACTTTGGAGGAATGAACCTCTCTTATAAGTATGTTCTTACCTTAATGCAATTGAAACTTATCCATATTGGATATAATAGTATGTCTTGTTGTTGACCTCTCCTTCATGAAATTGACCTTGTAATTACTAAAGCATCTCCTTGAATCATCATCTTTCATGTTCTCTTCTTTGTATGATTCACGGGTGAAAGGACCCATGTGCATAATAGAAGCTAAAGTCGTAATCTTAAGTGTCGGTGGTTTTGACACATGTCTCTCGAATTATTAGTGTTTCTCTTATACTTGATGATGATATGGGCACTAAAAAATTCTATCCATTTGTTGTTTTTTGATTACCAAAGCTTGATTTAAGCCTAGAAATATTGCAAATACGTGTGATTGATGGGGATGATGGTCTCCTTATATATAAGGGAATGCTATCATATTTTAACAACTTACACTAGGGCATAGATATCCTTGTCATACATGGGGTGGTTTAGTATCACTTCATGAAACAATTACAAAGGATATTGGATTACCTTCATGGATCAATACTACTCCCATTTTATACCCACTTGAATTCATCTCTACTTTGAAAAGATTTTGCAAACTAGGAAATGTCGAGATTGGTGATTGACTAATATTATATTTGAGTTCTTCAAACTCCGTTTGCTACTTCTTTCTCCATTGGAAACTCTTAGCAGTGGTTGGTATAGCATGGAGTGGTGCAATCATAATTCAAAATTATGCTATAGGAATATCATGGTTCATAGAGTTCATTAAATGGTTTAAAGTTGTAAATCTCATTTATGTAGGAAGTGAAAGTGATTGTTTTTATGTTGAGTATGTTTACAATATATTTGTCCCAATGCAACTTTCTTTCATACTTAGCATGATTAAGCTAGAGGGTCAGTGGCTACCCTAATATCACCTAGGTTCTTGTATTGTATAGTTTATCCCAGCAGGCCAATCCAATAGATGGTGTGGGTGATTATTAATCTCAATGGTAAGGTCCTAAGCCTTTCCAACTTGTATGCATCTAGTGAAGTCGAAGAGAGAGAAACTTTATGAGACTAGTTATTTGCATATTTTGAGAGAGTTAATTGGTTGATGTATGTAAACTTTAACAATGTGGAGAAACAAATCAATAAGATTGGGTTCAACCATGTATGCATCTCTCAAAGAGAGTATATAACTTGGAATGAAATTTAGGTCAACCTTAGCCTCTACAACCCTAAATTCATGTAGGAAAAATATTATAGGCTATACTTTACTTTGTATAATACTAAGGTAAAATCTAGATAACTTATCAAGAGACTTAGTAGAGCTGATAGAGATATCAAGTCAAAACAAAATATATTATTTTCTTACCATAGAAGTCCCATATCGGTGCAAGTGTTGGGGGGACTTACCCTTTCTAACCATCAACTCATTATTTTCTCCATATATTGGAGAGAAGCTAATATGCAGGTGTCAAAGTATAGAGGCTTGCTCATTGTCTTCCATTTTCCACTCCCAACACGCATCCAATCTATTAAGTGGATTTGGAACTTGTTACCTAAACTATAAGGGGGGTTTGCTTATATTGGGTGGAAAATTGAATCCACTAGTTGAGTAACAATATTGTTTTGAGGGTTTGGATGATGGATAGAGGTTGTGTGACACTCACACATAAATCATCCTAAAAGGAGTTTGAAGAATTCTCCCAACAATTTTAATTCACACTATATGATCAATCAATACATGTGAGGGTTTTTAGTCTTTGGAAATACTTGAAAGTAGATGAAATTTGACAAAATTGTGGTGCCCAAATCACTAATGCATGAAATTTGACAAGATTTATATTAATGCAAGAAGGTAGGGTGATTGTCTATGCTTCAATAAAAATTTCACTGCAAGAATAAAATTAGGTGCTACATGATTTATAACTTGCTACAATAGTGCATGCACTAAGGATTTGGAGGCACTATTTGGTTGGAAGAATAACTGAATTAAAGAAAAATCATCATGGAATTCAACATATATTTACACAAGTTTACCTTGAGTGATAGACAAAGAAGGTGGTCAGAGTTATTGAGTGAGTATGATTTTGATATATGATACATTAAAGGAATTGTAACTAGAGTGGTAAATGCTTTAAGTCTTAGATCATGTATCTTCTTGATTCTTCCATTGAAGAAAAAATTGTGAGAAAATATATTAAAATTGCATATAGAAGACAAGTGGTATATGGAAGTTAAAATGGAATTAGATAATGAACTGATGAAAATCCCAAAGTTTAAAGGATACAAATTTCATGATGCCTAGTTTATTAAAATTTCATGGGAGAATCTATGTGTCACAAAATGATGAAATCCACATTTTAATTTTAAGAGAGGCTCATATAGCTATTTTTATGGCTCATCCAAGAGTAAATAAAATGTATGCATATTTAAAGCCATTGTTCTTCTACAATGAGATGAAGAAATATTATTTAATTATATAGCAAGGTGCCTTGAGTATCAGGTTTGTTGCAACCATGTTTCATTTATTAATCAAAGTAGGAGGTAATATCTATGTATTTTATTAGTATTACGAATGAATTCCTAAAGTCATAATCCATTTTAGTAGTTGTGGATACATTGATGAAAAGTGATCATTTTATTCTAGTGAAAATACTTATTGAGTGCCTAAAATAGAAAGAGTATTGATTTGTGAAATAGTAATATTGCATTGTATATTGAAGAATATAATTTCCAATAGAGGGTTGTTATTTACAAGTAGAATTTGGATGAGTTTTAAAGAAGCTCTTGGAACTCAATTCAACCTTAGTATAGTGTATCATCATGGGATAGATGGTTAGGCAAAGAGAATTAACCAAGTTTTGGAACATATTTTACGTGTGTACATGATGGATCAACATAATCATTGGGAAGAGTGTTTGTCATTAGTGGAATTTGTGTACAATAATAGTTATCATAGTTCAGTTAAGATGGAATATTTTAAATTATTGTATGGAAGGTTGTGTAGAACCTTACCAATTTGGGATAGATTGGAGGATAGACTATTAACAGAACCCAAAATTATTAAAGAAAATGGAAGAACAAATGAAGATTATTTGGGGAAGATTACAAGATCATATCAATATAGGCAACAAAGTTATGCATATGCACATAGAACTAATAGAAGTTATAAGGTAGAAGATAAATCATTTTTGCAAGTTAGACCTCAAAAGAGATGAATTGAATTTGGAAAGGGATCCAAGTTGTCACCACAATGTGGGACCATTTAAAAATATTGAAAAAAAGGGGTGAGTTTCTTATTGTCTTGAAGTACCGTCATCTCTAGGTTGTATGCATGATGTTTTCCATGTATCTATTTTACGTCAATGTATTCCAAATCATTTTCATGTTATTGATTTGACTCATTTGTAGATGTTGGATGAGGGGGCCTTAATGACCAATCCAACCTACATATTGCACCAGTGCACTTAACAAATTTTGTGTCATTTGGTTGACTAGGTAAACGTCCAATGGGATAGATATATTCCCAACTTAGATACTTTGGAGGATGCAAGTGAGATACATCAACAGTTCCCATATTTGTTTTTAAACTTTGGGACAAAGTTTCTAAAGAGGGAAGTATGTGGTTCCCTCATTTGATAGACACGAATAGAGATCAATTCTTATTATTTGAGAGCATCCTATTTTTAACGGTGAACCAATTCATTGATGGATAAAAAATAATTTATATATTCAAATTCCTTGATTATAGTTGATGCATTTTGCATTTAAATTGGGTGTTACTTGGGTGGTTGGGAGGAATGATTGTTATCCTCCCCATTCAAGATCAATTCCTGCAAGTGACATGTTGAGCTATTAAATGAGCATATTGTTGTATTGGTATTGGGCCCTGAAGAATTTGGTTTACCCCATGTACCTTCTTCAAAATCGGGAGAAGTAATTGGCGGTTTTCCCTAGGATATGTATTTCGAGTAAAAAATAAAAATAAAAATGATGTATTTTCATGGTATATATTTGGTGTTATGTGGTAATGTGGACAGTTTGTATTAAGATATCTACATTTATAATTATTGTGCTAATTACATCATGCTATGGATTTGCAATGATATTGATGTTTTATTGAGTGTGATAGGAAAATTCCCAAGTGAACATGGCCAAAATGCCTCAAGTTTCAAAGACTCCGGATTAAGTCCAAACATAATGATTGTCACATATGTATTGATTATAATGATTTTGTTATTATGTTATTTGACGTGTTGAACTCAACATGTACATACATGTAACATGCTTTCCAATCAACCTACACATGGGCTATTGGGTATCCTTGAGAGAGGAGTAGTGTTCCTACTTATTCCCATTAGCAATCCCTTCCATATAGCATGTTTAAAAATATGTACTACTTTTATCTAAAGGTTGCACTTTGCATTCAGAGTACCATGGATTTGGTCGCTCTTGATGATTGGCAGAGGGTGTGTAATAAGTTGTCACCCTTATTCCTTAGTGTCCATTAGTTTCTCGGCATAGTAGAAACAAGTTACGTTAACTTGATCTCAATTGTTATACCATTCCCCCACCAATGGAAAATAAATACTTCAAGGGTATGCAGGAACATGGCACCTTGGTATTGAATATGACTATTAGCCACACTTGAGAAAAATATCCTTTGAACATATGCATATTGTTTAGCATTCAAAATATAAAGGAAACACATGCATGATTGATTTATCATATAAATGATCGATACTCTTATATAAAAAGGAAAATATATGGTTTATTTAGAAGTTGTGCATGAAATAGACAATAACATGCATTATAGAGAATAAATTATAAGAAAAACAAATTTTATTTAAATAGAAATAAAGAAATCATGAGCACCCACCGAAAGAGGAAAGGAAGAGTTCAAGGGGACATTCAGGAGAAAAATAAGGACAAGCTAGAACTCGCATTCCATGAAAAATCCTTATTTTGAATAAATAAATAAAAATGGATATGGAATGACACATGGGTGGGCAGATATTAGATAATTTGAAAAATCCTTATTATGAGAAAAAAAATAAAAATGGGTATGGAATGACACATGGGTGGGTGGAAATTAGATAAATAGTAATTAGTATATTATCATTTTTGTGTGTGTTGGACAAGTGGCTTTGGCCACCAAGACTATAAAAGGAGGATTGAGTTAAAGAGATCATGTATTTTTCATTTTGCACCTTAAAGTTGAATGGTTTCCATCATGCCAAAAGAAAATTTCCGTGCATTGTCAAATTGTTTGGTCAAAATTATGAGTGATTGTTGAAATGTGGGGTTCCTTTCAAGCTTCAGGAAGCTATACTCAACCCATTTATAATTCATGTACCTATTTCAAACAACCCATCACAAATTGTGGATCCTTGGGGAAGAGGATGTTAGACACAATGGATCACCGAGAGAGGGGGGGTTGAATTGGTGAGATATACTTAATCCAAACATAAACTTCAATCAAAATCTCATATCTTCATTAAGAAATTTACAACATTATCATATTCATCACTAACCTATATCATTAATAATTCATCAAGTTAATTACATAATCATTAACACATTGCACAAGAGACACAAGATATAATATGTGTAATCTTTTTTTTATTTCAAACGGCTGCGACCGTGAGGTAATTCAGCACCTACTGAAACAAAGAGCACCAACTCATTATCTAGAACCCTGCCTAGTTTTTCTTAGATCCTACTAATAAAACATGTACAAGACCCAGCTTGTAGTTATAAAACACATTTGTCACATCACATACACCATCAATCACATCGTTACAACTCTGTTTATCATTCTCATATCAACGTTCTTCATATAGGTTCATCTTCATTATGTGAACATGACTTCATCAGTCATATCACAAACTTGTCAAATGATTAGATCTTCATGTTAATTGTGGTATGCTATCAAGACAAGGCATGCTTACCATAAACCTGCTCACCATAAGCTAAGGTCATGTTACATTCTTATGTACAGTCATCACAACACCTTACTAAGTGCATTGACCACACACATTATTACATCATCTCACATTCTTATGCACAATCCTCCACTTGTCTTCTACAGAGAACACATACATTCTTTGCTCGGGTTAGTTGTTGCAATATACTTAATTACTTCCAGATATATTGAATGGTAAACAATAACTTCCACTGGAATTTAGCCATCAAAAGAGACCCATTATCATTGTTGGAGAGAGCTACTACAAGTATACAGAACGATTGAGCATTTGTTTTTTACTATGCTAGACTGTAGATGGAAATCAAACCCAGCAATACCTCAGTGAAGGCTCGAGTCTACTTCAGTCTTCCATGAATTCTGCTCTAGGATTTTCCTCAAAGACAGCCCGAACTTCCTCTTGGAGACAGTCCGAAAATCTCAGTAAAAAAGAAATAGAACATAATCAAAGAAGAACACTTATCTGTTGTTCCAAACTTAGGACTTCCACTATCAGAAGCAAGAAGACATCTATGTTCCACCAGAAAAATGAGACTACTCAATTCATAAAAAATTCGATGCTCATACCACCTTACTGTTCCTCAAGAATTCGGGTGTTCACAAATATAATATTGTTGCATACAAATTCACAATTGACTGCTCCACTGAATTGTGATTTTTTCTCACTCAGCAACACTCCCGAGAAAATTCAGAGCAGTACCAAATTCACTCACCAAATCACCTCATAAAATTTAAAACATAAAACTCTATTTATACTCCTTTTCCATGAAACTTTGGAGTCGACCTGTCAAAAGATAAATTAATTTATTTGTTTTTAAGAGTAAGTGGAAAACTGTGATGAGAATATTTCAATTCGAGAAGTTTAGAACCTCTTAGGTGGGTTCATCTTCAAGAGAACAAAAATATCATTCTTTTTTGCAGTTACTCTTAAAATCTTCAACTGTGGAATAATGAATAGCCAATTTTTTTGTTGTTTTTATTTTTTATTTTAATGGGGAACCGACTTCACAAAATTGATTTCAAATTTAATTTTAAAAGGCCAACTTTGTCATCAGTTTAATTTTTCTTTTGTCCTCATCAAATACTCTAGCTTACTTCTCTCCAACCTTGTCATTAAGCCATCCAATGCCATGTCATCATACTTGCTCATCATGTTACTAATGCCTTGCATGACAATTTCTCTTTTTCCTTGTCTACCTTGTCCTTTCTCTTTAATGTATTGTCTCCTTCATGTCTCCATATCCTTCGTTGTCAACATGTGTGTACTTGTGCCATGTCTTCATGTACCAATTTAGTATTTGTTTTCCTACCTTCATCTTGTTAAGCTTTGCTTGATCTTTGCCATGCCCTCTTCTTCATCCTTTGTTTCCATGTCTTCCACTAACTTCTGCTTGTTGAGTCTTTTGATCTTTGACCTTATCATTTTTTCTTTCCTTCTCCAAGTCCTAATGCACAACGTATGTGGGTTCCAGGTAGGTCTTTACCAAAACCCTAGGGCCATCTTCAAGAGTCCATGACCCTATGTCATTGTCCTTTATTTGTTGGCTATGTCATCACTTCAACCTTTGTCATTAATGTTGTCATCAATTACAATAATATTCATCAATATCCCCCTTTTTCATTGATGGCAACCTGATTTCTCTCCCCCTTTGACATTAATGACAAAGGGCGAATTAGCCATTTAAGGGTTCACAATACCCAAAAAAAAATTGTTGAGTTTGATCTGTTTGTGATTTATGTTCTGCTATCTTGTTGGGATGCTGAGTTTTGTTGTTCTTCTTTCCTTATTGCTCCCCCTATCAAGTGTATTGTTGTAGCTGCATAGAAAAAGCTCCCCCTTTCAAGATCAATGAGAGCACTTGTAGCATTAAATACTATCACAAAAGGTGATCACTATCCACAAGAAGAGTCAACCATTGTAGCATATTGACTTGAAAGACTTACTCCTCCTATGCATTTACCTTGGTCTTCAGTTTATTGTATTGAAAAGTCAAGTTATGCTACTGTTGTAGGTGTCTGAAATTCAGATAGAAATGTGTGCATGCAAAAACCCTAGTCATGTTTGTATCCTTGGATTGTATTTGAATAATCTTTTGCAATATCCACATACATGCGCTGACCTTGCTTTCATGGTTATCACATGGTTTTGTTGTATAATGGCTTATTCAATATATCAATCATCTCTGTCAAGGTAATATTGTCCAATTCAATCACTGCTATCAAGTTGTCATCGAGATAGTATTTATCATGTCAAATTTCCAAGCCACTTCAATCATAATATGATACTGTCACTATATCATAGATGTTGTCAATCTACGGCTGTCATCGGGATGATCTATCATTGTCTGTTGTCTCTATCTTACTTCAAATGCTAGTGTATTTTACTGTGGATTTCTTATCATTCATGCTATTGATGTTGTAGCTTTCACCAGAATTTTTCATGCTCAGAAGTCACATAGATTCTTCAATTTTTGTATATACTCCCCCTATTTGGCTGCCAAGTTGCCCAAAGAAATTTTGTATTACATTCATACTTCTTTCTCATTCTATCAACCTTGTCCTTATGAAATTCCTTCTATCAGATCTTATGCTTCTGATTTGGATTCTCCCCCTAATTAACATGCATCTTTCTCGAGCTGGATAGGGACATTACCCCACACTTTACACATGTCATTGCTGCCTGTTAGTAATCCGATCCTAGGACCTGATTTTTCTTGGAGTAACCTTCATTTTCTCTCGAGTCCATCCTCCAAACTTCATAGACTCAAGGAGTGCTTAGGTCTTTGACATACCTCAAGTTTGGCTTGTCATATGGCATCCACCTTCACCTTTTGTGCATTGATCTTCAACTTCATTTAGATCCAGCAAAATATTCCTTGTCCAAACCTTAGAGCATCCTTGGCTAAGATCGTTTCTCCTTTGGCCTTCAAAACTGCCTATGTCATTCTTATTCCAAGATTTATAGACTTTCCTTATTGATAGATATGAGAATCTTCTCGTTGACTTTCTTCTTGGACTTGCACATACTTGGGATTTATGGACAACACCACCACAAGTAAAGCATCTCAAAGTATGGCATCTAGCAGCAACATGCCCAACATCTTATTTGATCACTTTGACTTCCAATATTTTTTCATCCTTAGAATGTGCAATCCATAGCCCTATGACCAAATCCATTACAAGAATAACAATAGGCATTAAATCTATTTTCATACCTTGATGTTTGGCTCCATCTTGGAGTTGTGCTTATTCTTTCAAATGAATGGCTTTGATGAATGGGAGTAGCTTCGTGAGGTACTTTTGAATTTTCAACTTCTTTGTTAGCATGTCTAGGTGCATGAACAACCTTGCTGGATCCACCTTCATGAGTTATTGGGGACCACAAGCCTTCCTTCAATTTGTCTTCTTCCTTCTTGAACCCAAGGCCAGACTTGTCAGAGGAAAGCCTTTCACACTTTAGAATTTCATCTAGGATGACTGAACTTTCATTGAACTTCACATGATCTTTTGACTTCTCAATTTTCTTTCTAAGACCAACAATTTCCATTTCAAGCCTCTAATTTTCTTTTTCTTTTTCTTCCAACTGAAGCTTCATAGCATCTTCTATTCTTTTAGATTCCTCCAACTGGATTTTTATATCAGTATTATCCCATCTCGCTTCTTCAAGTTCTTTAGGATCTACATCAATCTCTTCTTTCTCTTTTGCTAATCTAATCTTCAATTCCTTGATTTCATCATTTTGATCTTGCAGCTTATCTTGCAAGTCTTTGTTTTTGAGTTTTAACTTTATTAGAAAAGCTTTTGTTTCCTCTTTGTATTTTTCAAATGACCTCAAAAATTTATTCTTGAGTCTTGGATTGAATCTAAGAACAATATCTAACAATGTTCTTGTAAATGCATTATTTGCTTTCAATGAAACTTCTTCTTCATCTTATGTCTTATGTAAGAACAAATTCATCATCGTTACATTCAGAATTACCATACATTGAAGAGTACTTACCTTCACTTGTATCTGAAGTGTGTACCTGCTAGCTTTTCTTCTTTCTTTTCATCCTTGACTTATGTTTCCTTTTCTTTGTCTTGATTTTTCTTTTGGTATTATTCTTCCAGATTGAACCAAAGATCCTTGGTAGAGGTGTAA
Source organism: Pseudotsuga menziesii (assembly GCA_001517045.1). NCBI lineage: Eukaryota > Viridiplantae > Streptophyta > Pinopsida > Pinales > Pinaceae > Pseudotsuga > Pseudotsuga menziesii. Next base: position 1,274,040 of record LPNX010957471.1, read on the forward strand.
TCTTTTACACTTTCTTGAATAGAGCTTGACAATCCATCCATAAAAAAATTTCAAGGCAATCTTATTGTATTTCTCAACAGCTGTCTTTGTCTTCTTGCCTAGTTGGACAGGTGGATTCACCACAATTTTCCAAACACCAATTTTTTTCATGTAGCCTTTCATTTTATTTCTCCAACCAAAGTGACCTGACTTCTCCAAAATTGGAACTTTATATTCAATGAGCTTTGTTGATCCTTCCATGATTGTGTCCCCAAATCCTTTCAAGCTTGTTAGGCTTATGTTGAAATCCCCGCTCGGATACCAATTGTTAGACACAATGGCTCACCGAGAGGGGGGGGAGTGAATCGGTGAGTTTATACTTAATCCAAATTTCAACTTTAATAAAAATCTCATATCTTCATTCAGACATTTACTACATTATCATATTCATTAATAACCTATATCATTAATCATTCATCAATTTAAACACATAATCATAAACATATTGCACAAGAGACACAAGATATAATATTTGTAATCTTTTTGTATTTCAAACGGCTACGACCGTGAGGCAATTCAATAACTATTGAAACAAAGAGCACTAACTCCTTATCTAGGACCCTGCCTAGTTTTTCTTAGATCCTACTAAGAAAACATGTACAAGACCCAGCTTGTAGTTAATACACACATTTGTCACATCACATACACCATCAATCACATCATTACAACTATGTTCATCATTCTCATATCAACGTTCTTCCTGTAGTTTCATCTTCATTCAGTCAACATGAATTCATCAGTCATATCACAAACTTGTCAAATGATCAGGTCTTCATGTTAATTATGGTTTGCTATCAAGCCAAGGTTTGCTTACCATAAACTTGCTCACCATAAGCCAAGGTCATCTTGCATTCTTCTGTACAGTCATCACAACATCTTACTAAGTGCATTGACCACACACATTATTACATCATCTCACATCCTTCTACACAATCCTCCACTTGTCTTCTACACAAAACACATACATTCTTTGCTCAAGTTAGTTGTTGTAATATACTTAATTACTTCCAAATATCTTGAATGGTAAACAATAACTTCCACTGGAATTTATCCATCAAAAGAGACCCATTATCAAACCCAAAAATACCTAAGTGAAGCCTCGAGTCTACTTCATTCTTCCACGAATTATACTCCATGAATTATTCTCTATGAGTTTCCTCAAAGACAGTTTGAACTTCCTCTTGGAGACAGTCCGAAAATCTCAGTCAAAAAGAAATAAAACATAAGCAAAGAAAAGCACTTCTCTGTTGCTCCAAACTTAGGAATGCCACTATTAGAAGCAAGAAGACATCTATGTTCCACCAGGAATTTGAGACTGTTCAATTCATAAAAATTTGTTACTCATACCACCTTACTGTTCCTCAAGAATTTGGGTGTTGACAAATATACTACTGCTGCCTGCAAGCTCATAATTGACTACTCCACTGAATTTTGACTACTGCTCACTTAGCAGCACTCTCGAAAAAACTTAGAGCACTACTGAATTCACTCACCAAATCACCTCATAAAATTTAAAACATAAAACTCTATTTATACTCGTTTTCCATGAAACTTTGGAGCCAACCTATCAAAAGATAAATGAATTTATTTGTTGTTTTTATTTTTTATTTTAATGTGGAGCCGACTTCACAAAATTTATTTCAAATTTAATTTTAGGAGACCAACTTTGTCATCAGTTTAACTTGTGTGTTGTCCTCATCAAATACTCAAGCTTGTTTGTCTTCAACCTTGTCATTAATCCATCCATTGCCATGTCATCATACTTGCTCGTCATGTTACTAATGCCTTGCATGACAATGTTCTTTGTCCTTGTCTACCTTGTCCTTTGTCTTTAATGTATTGTCTCCTTCACGTCTCCACGTCCTTCATTGTCAACATGTGTGTCCTTGTGACATGTCTTCATGTACCAATTTAGTCTTTGTTTGCTTGCCTTCATCTTATCAAGCTTTGCTTGATCTTTGCCATGTCCTCCTCTTCATACTTTATTTCCATGTCTTCCACTAACTTTTCTTGTTAAGTCTTGCTTGATATTTGACCTTATCATTTTTTCTTGCCTTCTCCAAGTTCTAATGCACAACGTATGTGGGTACCAGGTAGGACTTTACCAAGCCCTATGGCCATCTTCAAGAGTCCATGACCCCATGTCATTGTCCTTTGTTTGCTGGTTATGTCATCACTTCAACCTTTGTCAATAATGTTGTCATCAATGACAATCACATTCATCAGAGGAGCACCCACTTGGGAGTTGGTAGGGTGGTAAACGAGTAGGCTCCCAATGAATGGTATAGCGAAGTTCGAATCAAATATTGGAATATAGTTTTATGGCAAAAGTTTAGAATCAAACCTTAAAGATAGCCATTATCATGCAGGGTGTCTATTTAACATTTTTTGTTATTATGTTTATTATTCATGATATTATTATGAAAAGAGGATTACTTCTACTTCAGTTCCAAAATTATCTATAGTTTCCATGATAATGAGTTTTTATGGTGAAATCGAAGTATTATTTCTTGTCAAGGGTGAGTTAACACCTATAGAAATAATTGTTCAAGTAGAGAGATATAGTATCCCTTGATATTCTAAATTTTATTTTCCCATTATATTTATTTAAAGGTTTGATTATCATTTAAAATTTGGCCAGATAATCTTTTGAGCAATTTCATAGATTAGTTAGATTTCCTTCATGTGACAAGTTATTGATATCTATATGGATTAATATGATCAAGCTTGAAGCATGGTTAGAGAATATTCCCATTTGTTTTCCAATTATAGTTTACACTTCAAATAAAAATATTCATATGGGTATCTTCCAATTAAAAGGAAGTACCTTGTTTTGGTGAGAGGCTCACAGTTAGGTGTGGATGTATCCAAGATTTATTAGGATTTTTGTAGGATTGTTTTAGTAATGCTACCTCTTAAAGGAGTTTATTGAGTGATAGTTAAATGATTTTAACTCATTGAGACAGGGCAAAAGGATAATGCCTGAGAATGAAGCTCAAATTATGGAGCTATTGATATATGCATCATACTTGATCATAAAGAATTTGTGAGTTAACAAAGTTGATTATGGATTGAACTATAACAACATATATAAGGATTTAATGATAATTTCTCATTTTTTACATGAGGTGGTACAAAAAGATATTATATATAAGGATAAAATTATGGGAGGAGGTCACATAAGATTGACTAGACCTTTAGGTTCAAGATGACAGAGACATTTCTTCAGCTAGTGCATCAAGGTCAGTAGTAGGAAACAAGGATGCACCAAGGGAACCTGTAATGGGAACATAGAAACGTCCATCAAGAGGGTAGATACCACCACATAGACCACCAATTTAATGGGATTGACATCTTAAATAAACTAGTGGATATACATATGCATTGTCTAAGAGTCATAGGTAACTTCCAAAAAGGGGGTGTTCAACATGTGGAGAGCCACGTTTTCATAGGGGTAGTGCCAAACCACTATAGGTGATTTGCGCAAGGTATATATAATTGATGAAACAATGAACAACCATCAGGTTGAGCATTGGTCGACAATACTTGACACACTAGAGAAGATTAATGGTAAGAGCTTATCATTGTTAATATATATAAGAGCAAGTAAAATATTTATTTCACTTAATGCATTGTATAGGTGTAAGATAATGGAATGTAGTAAAGAATATGTATGTTAGTATATTTAAGCACTAAGGATATGCTTAAGATCAACTTTGTCTAATGTCTCCTTAGGTAAAAAAAAATATTTAGTATGCATTTGTACTTATGTAATCCAACAGTCACAATATGTTCATATTTAACTCTATCATAATGGCTACATTGATTTGTGGATTAACATTAGATTGGTACACTATCTCTATTTAAAGAGCATGGAGGTTAATTAGATGAATACCGGTTGTGAGAAACTGATGTGTAAATTAATTTTCTTTTACATTAATATATTGCCTCAAGTAGTTCTTTTGTTGGGTCCATGGATCATTTCCCTCTCTTACATGATGCATTGGTGTGTCAATATATGATCTATTTGTGTGAGTGGTTCCTTAAGGTGTTTGACATGTGTGGGAAACCCTTATTTTAATGGTACCAGAGTGCTTATGAATATCTAGTTCATTGTTGATCAAGGTATTGAACCTCTGTAGTTGCATGCATCAAAATATTTATGGATTATATTATTTGTATCTATTTCTAGACTGAGAGTGGTGTTCCACTATGTCTAGATCACTACTTTCAATTGAAAATTCTTTTGATTTCACTCAAAAAGGTTTCCATTTGCCCAAGATATGACCATTTACCATATCCAAAGGTATATTGCTTACATTTATGGATTTTTTTTAAAACTTTCTCATATTCATTCATATTTTAGTTTGATTTTTTATTTTATTTCCCATTTGTTTAATTTTCAGTCTATGGACGCCCAAACGAGAGAAGTTTTTGTTTGGAATTTTTTGTTGTTGTTAGTGTGTGGTTGTGTAAAAGTATTTTGTAGGCCAAAAATAAATATTTTTGGGTAGGAACATTCTCCAACAACAAATTAATTATCTGTAACATTACTATACGTTTTATTTGATTCACTTGGTTGGTAGTTACTTTATTTATAGGTCTTGAGTTCAAATCCTTTTTGTTAAGCTACTTTTTGAAATGTTCATTCAACTTCAATTTATAAAGTAACTTTATTGTAAAAGTGTTTTTCACTTGTTTTATAAAAGTGGGTCAGTTATTTGTAAAAGGTAGATTATATGAAAAGCTAACAAAAGGGAGAAATTGTTTATCGTCCACCCATCACAACATGGATCAACTTCTACCTACCATATGGCTTCCTAGTTCCACTTTATGTCGGGTTTTTTCTTTCCAGAAAGTCACAACTTTGACATCCATAGTCCATTTTCAGTGCCATTTTTTTAAATTACCTTTGTTCCAAGATCTTTGCATATATACCATTATATTTTGTTGTTGAATACATATTACCTGCATATTTTGATATGGTTAGTCCAAGTGATGTTTACTTACCAGTTCCAACTACTTCTCATGGAGATCCTACATGGAGGATTTACTATGAATTAAGGGATTTAATTACTAGGATACATTGGGAACATAAATTGCCCCTCTTAATGCTTTGAATAAATCCAAATCGGTAAAAATGATGAAGCATATGATTAATTGAAATGTCCATCTCTCATTTTCTTCCATTTCACCTTCAAGGAATTGAGAGCCCCTATGCAACATGGAAAAAGTTGGAAGTTGAATTTAGTAAACACAATGAGATTCGATCCCACCATCTTGACAACCAATTGATTTCTTCAAATCCTATATATTTTCTATATAAATTCAAAACACCTAGACTTGTACTTGTAGAATGTAAAATGTCGATGATAGGTGACCAAGTCATATATGTTATTCTTGATATGCTTGGCATTGCTTATTCTATTTTTGTATCTACTTTTCACTCCACTAGAGAATATCTTACTAGTAGAGGGACTACTTACAAGATGCCCTCTTTTTAAGGTTTTTGTGATTCTTTGATTACATTGAAAGATAAGCTCTTGTATCTTAGAGTCATCATCATTGCATGTACATCTAACAAATTCTTAGTGGCACAACATAAGGATGATGTCAAGCCTCCAAGGAAGAAACATCCCCGTAACAATAAACAAAACAAGGGTCCCAAACCTTGTCAACTAACTCCTCCTTCCAATGATGATAATGGAACAAGATAAAAAGGTGAGCATGTTGAGAGACATTGTATATTTTGTCGAAAAGACTGTCATTTAGAGTATAAATGTTTGAAGGAGATGGAAGCCTTAGAAGAAAAAATGAAGAAACATAACATCAATATTGATTCTTCTTTTAACTCTTATTCTCATGGACATGCAATCTCTGCTTTTGTTTTCCCTTCAATGATTCATCTACTTCTCCTTTGTTATAGCTCAAATCGACACTTCTCCATCTGTGATGATAGTTCAAATAATGACACTTTGAATGTCGCTATTTGTCACACAAAAGGACACTTATGAATGGAACATCCTTCATTTGACCGCTTATATTATAACCACAAATGTTTAGTAAACCTATGAATCCCTATCATCTAGAAAGTTTGTAACCTTGAATTAAGTCTAATCCACTCCTAATAATTGAGCATGTTGTGAGTCATTTGTTGGTTACCTTTAATTTTCTTGTGAATTCAATAAATTATTGAATTCCCTTGTCGCTTATACTTTGCCTACAAATCTTCATTGGTTGTATTTGTTTTGGAATAAAATTCCCCTAAAAATACCAAACATGTATATAAAATGTCAAAATAGGGGACTTAGGGTGGATTTGGTAACCATCCCCTTGGTCACACCCTCCTACTTGATGGTAACTATCTCCAAACCACCCCCTTGGTTACAACCTCCTCCTACCCGATGGTAACTATATCCATTTACTATAAAAACAAGAGAGTTAGTGAATGAGAGGGGACTTTTTCCTAAGTAAATTTATGCTAGAGGAATTACTTCATCTCCATCCCTGCCAATCAGTATCCTTTTGCATTGACATCCATCCCCTATGTTCTGCAACTATTTCTCTCAGATAGTTTCACCCCTTTATACATTTGGAGGTTTGGTTGGGATTATTGGAGGAGAAAGCAAGAGACTTGGAGTCCTTCTTTTTCAAGGTGAGTGGAATATCAAGGTAATCTTGTAATTTTCTACTATATGAATATAGATTGGACATATTTCCCTTCCCATATTTAGTGTTTATCATTATTTTTGTGTGTCTTATAATTTGAAGTTCATTTCATTTAACTAGTTTGATCTTATCTTCTATTTGTATTTCAAAATTTTTAGTAGCCAACCTTTTTGAGGAAATTTTTCATGGTTGTTTTGTAGGTTAGAGATCTGGAGGAAGTCTGATTGGAGTAAAGAAAGATAGGACCAACCATCATAAACAAGGTAAACTAGCTACTTATTTATAATTTCTTAAATCATAATTGTTTATAACTGGACTTAATAAGTATGTTTTGTTTTCATTTCAACACTAGGGTTTCTATCTGAATTAAACCCAATACATTGGTGATTGCCCTAGTCATTTGGATGAAATTCTTAACAACATTATTGGTGACTCTGCTAGGGATTAGTTTTGTGGAGTAGATTAATTGTCTCCCAATGTTTGTTAGTTAGACTTGGACCCTAATCATCCCAGAATGACCTTTGAAAGACCCATATTTTTCATCTCTTCACTGAGTGTCAAACAAGAACCCATAATCAAACAAGAAATAGAAGAAAACACCTCTATTTCTACTGAATTTGAGTCCTCGTCCGAAGGAGAACATTTTAGTGACTCTCAGTGCCAATTACATTACTCTCCCCTGGTTGTTTCTTCTCACCTAGAAGAGAACTAAGGACATCCTTGCATTGAGGATCTCTCGGATCTTTTAAGTTTTTTGAACCCACCGCAAAGTCCTAGTTCCAGCTAAGGAATTGAATTTTGTATTCTTAAGAAGATCGATATTCTTAAGTGTTAGGTAATGTGTAGGTTAGGTTACTCTCCTAGTTAGTTCTACTCCTATGGAAAGAACATGTGTGAATGTGTCATCTGTTGTAGGTTTTGGATGGAGTCCACCATATTCAATGATTCTTACTAAAGGACCTCCGTATGGTCCACAATATAAATCCCTTCTCTTTCAGGATGAATTTTCTTGGTTTCCTGCCAATACCTACTTCAATACCTCTTGCATCAACTAATACTACTACTTCATGCAGTGGTATGTTTGTACCTTCAATAATTTCCCACCTTTTAGTGGAAAAATTTCCATGCCAAACCCATGCCCTATATTTGGATATGTTGTTGGATCCAACCTACCTCAGATAATTTTTCCTTTCCAATCATTAGGAGGCATGGGTACTAGTACTCCCCTTGCACCTAACATTATGCACTAAGGTATATTCAGCTTGGGGGGCACTAGTACTGGATTTCCCTAAGAACAGAATTCTCCACATGGGAACATCTCTTTTTTAGTTCAGGAGGATCATATATGGTTAACCCAATGACAATCAATACTTTACTAGGTAGCCAACCTCTCGGAGGGATTGGAGGTATTTTTGGAGGATTTACTCAACCCTTTGCACAAGCTCAATTTGTTCAAAAATTTGGACAATATAATCTTGTTTTCACCAATCCTAAAACTTCGTACATTCCGGGACAACCACATGTCAACCTAAATTAGTGAGAAAATACTTCTCTCGGATCATGGAATTCTATGGCTCAAACGGAGTTTGCCTTCTTAGTCTCTTTGAATTTTCCTAACTTATATAAGTTAACGAATGATATGGTTTTACATGACCCTAGTTTGCCACCACTCCCTACCAAGTTACCTTCAAATATTCCAAAATTTGAAGGATAACCAAAGGAAGATCTGGTGAACCATGATGACTTCTCATTTCAAGTGTTCCTCTAATTCTCTTATGGATGATTCCATTAGATTATGGCTTTTTTAGCAAACTCTAACAGCATGGAAATAAAATTGTATATTGAGTTATACAGATGCTTGTGCTTGTACTTTATATTTGTGGCCTTATTTGTATAATTAGATGTATGTAAATGGAATTTTGTCTTTCTAGAGTACGCTACCACAAAGCACTAGTAAGTACTAGGATGCATATATAAAGAGCTTAAGACCCCCTTATTCAATTTCGAGAGGTCTAAAACACAATAAAAAAACTTCAATGCACGCATAAAGAGCTTAAGACCCCCTTATTCAATTTCAAGGGGTCTAAGACAATAAAAAAAACTTCAATTTTACTAAGCAAAAAAAACCCTTATAAATATGAGAAAACACTTCATAACTCCTTTGTAATTCCCTTATAACTCCCAAAAACACATTATAGCCCCTTTATAAGTGCATATACAATCATACACCTTATCGCTCCTTTACAAGTTAAGGGAAAGCATATAATTATAACTCCTCTAACTTGAAAAATTACATAATCCCCTTACTACATTGTAAAAGAATATTCTTCATTCCTTTAGGCATATTTCTTTCAAAATGACCAGATTTGAAGATGATAACCTACGCACTAAAGATATCGAAGAATGTATTGATCTCACACCAACAGTGCAAAAATAATATAATCATCACAACTGACGGAAACCACTGCACTCTAACTCAAATTTTATTCAACAACAAATTTTAGCGTCACCCATCCCTTTCTTTTGTATCGGGCAATCTCTTTCCTCTCATGGCCTCTACATAACCTTGACCACCCTCTAATCGTTTTCCTTTCTAGTAATGTGCATGCATTCAAAAATTACTCAATGTCACAACCAGAATGGATTGTATTCAAAAACTACTCAATGTCTTTTTCATGAGAACCCTATCATTATGCTTTTATTCTTGTTCAACGTGTCTTTACCATGCAAGTTTTATGTGATCCAAGGTAGAGCCATAGTCTTTTACCAAGATGAGTCGTTGTCATTGTATGCATTTCAAGCTTATATTATAACGGTCAGCCTGCTACAAGCCAATTCATCCCCAAAATATCCATTTGCAAAGTGATTGTGACGATGTGATTACAGGGGGTGTTATGAGGATTGGTTTGGCGAGAAATTCCTCTGGCAACATTGGCCATGCCATTAAGAGATGAGTGAAACAAAGTGAACTAGAGTTAAGGGATGAAGCACCTCGTGAACAGTAGCCATCTCATATCAGACATCTTTTAAAATCGATTGGCTGGACAAGGCTATCAAAGAATGTTGTTTATCATCGTTTTGAAAGCTTCATTGACATTATCTTTTAGCATAATTTGCACTATGCTAATTGGTTGCACGATCCATTCTTCTTTCATACAATCGATAACGAATAACTTGATAACATCTTGCATGACTTATTCAACACATTTCACCATCAAAATTGTAACCGGTACAATCAATCATAAGTGATGTGCAAAGGTACTTGATCAAAGCATGATCTTATCAATTTCTCCATGTATGATGGAGATGAACATCATACTCACAACCTTTTGCTTGATCCTACTAATTACTTACTAATTGAAAGTGATTTGATCTTTGCTGGTATAGGGTTTCAAAATGCAAATATCGAAAAAACACCCAATTTTCTTCAAAGAAAGAATTATTCCTCAAAAAATCTTTGAATTACTCCAAATAATCTTCAAGAGATGCAAGAATTATTCCTCAAAAAATCTCTAAATAACTCCAAATAATCTTCAAGAGATGTAATAAAATTTATGGTAGGAATAATTCATTTATGCACACTATCTTGATTTATCCTAAAAAGAATAAAAAACAGTAACCCACTATTATAAGTTCCCTATTCCAAGACTTCCAAAAATTCCTCCACCTTTTTTAATAGGAGATGCAGACTTCAACCTTCAACATCTTCCAATCAACATCTTCCAACTAAGCCAAGCCAAGCCAAACCTAATTGTGATACCACTTGATAAAAATTTAGATAAACAAGAAAACAAAAAAGAAATAACGAAGAAAAAGCCTTAACCCATTCAGATATCATATTCATAAATATTACATTTATACAAAATTTACTTACAAACACGTTACACAACCACATTATCTTACCACCATTAAGCAACTCAAAAATGGTTAAAATAAACTAAAAAAGTTAAGTTGCTACCAAAATAAAATAATATATCCCTTAATGATTTCTTTTAAATTACTTTGGAGCTTCAATTAAATGTGCCCTTTTGAAATTATGTATGTATTTAATATATAAAAGGTAATCTTGTAAAACAAAACTTCACATCTTTAACGTAACATTCACTCATTTGGGATTAAACTTTATTTTAAATGGAATTTCCTTATTTTAGTGTTATATTATAAAATTAAATATTTAGAAACTTTATTTTAATAAAATCTTTTTTTTAAATAATTATTCTAAATGGAATGGAATTTTCTTGTTTTAGTGTTATATTATAAAATTAAATAGTTAAATTTTTTATTTTAATCAAATACTTTTTGAAATAATTATTTTAAATGGAATTTTTCCTTGTTTTAGTGTTAAATTATAATTATGGTAGATGAGTTGCGACCTCAATTCATGCTTCCTCTATTGGATTTTGATACCATGTTACGAACTACTAAAATTCAACCTCGACGTGACCTGGAGTGACAACAATAATAATGGATGCTAATGGCATTGTAGCATGATGACTTATGAGATTTTAGTTGTTAAATAATATATTGAACTGGATATTTAATTGTGGATTGACCATACTTTAACATAGATTTGACAGCTTAGTCACCATTAGACATCTTTGGTCAACGATCCAATAATTTGTCAATGTTAATCACTCGTGATGCCCTATATAAAATTTCTGCGACGATTTTTCTATCAATGATCATTTCTAGACGTGGCTTCAACTCGATTCTCAATGACTAAAATTGTGAAATATGTGGTAGATGCTAAGTAATCCATGCAACATAGGGTTAGATCGACACTCTGATACCAATGGAATGAACAAATATCCATTCTCTAACAAACATCCATAAGTAAGTCAAAGACTGAATAATCCATAAATAAGTATATATATATATATAAGATGATATGCTTGATTACAATGAGAGAGCCCATATATTAAAGTGCACCTCGGTGACTCTTCATAAAGGGTTTCAACTTTTACTAATTATTATTATAAAAATTATCATTATTTATTGTTGTTATTATGATATTTGTATGTATATTACATTTTACCCTTGGGTAAAGGAACTAATTCCCATGCCTAGTTTTTTATCAAATCCCCCTACTCGGCAACCACAGTTAATCCCCATTTAGGGGTGTTTGTGGTATGATTATAAGTAAGGGGGTCACACTTCTAATGTCAATGTTGGGGAGAAGAACATGTGTAGTGGGAAAATGCCAACAAGGACCAAGCTCACCTTTAGGAAGGATTTTTCCAACAAGGACCAAGCTCACCTTTAGGAAGGAAATTGCCAACAATGACCAAATCTATTTTTGGATAGACCTTGGACTTTTTGGAGTAGATGGAGGAATATCTTCAACATTATTGAGTTTAATAGTTGCAATAGCATAAGAGGTACAATCATTATAGAAGAAGAGACTTTGAATGAGTCAATGAGATTCTCAAAATCAATCCACATGACTTCTCATTGTAGGAAGGATGCTTAAGGAGATGTTCCTATGAGGAGAATTATGATTAGAGTGTGGAGGAGAGAGAATCAATGAAACTACCTATAAAGCATATGTAGAAATTATTCAAAAAATCCTAATGGATTGTGAGAAAGGACTTCATCATCGACTATGTCCCTTCGTTCTATATCACTTGATAAGTGGAAGGATCATATAGACTTTTGGGTTGCAATTTGTTTTTCTTTGTCTTAGGAATATGGCACCATGGACTTGATCCAAAAATTTTAAAATGTGAAATCAAGGTGTTAGAGCCATATTATTTCTCATATGGTGTCATACCTCAAACTACACAAGTGGGAATCTAGTTGGCGATGTGTATTGCAGAGACAATTGTTTCTCCATGTTATCACACAAGCTGGCATCTTGAGATCAAAGCCCTAAAGTCAATGATATCTTATGAATAACCAAGAGGGAGGCCAGTCTCACCACATCTAAACCTCCTCTACTCCTTAGGCTAGCTCTTTTCTAGCTCAAGGGAGGAGTCCCTAAATAGGATTACTAGAGTTTAACTGTGAAGCATTAAGTAAGTAACTCTAACAAACCAAAGTGTTTTGGTTTTATGAATTAGAAAATATAAAGGTGATGAATAAATTGGAGATCAGTGTCTTATAAAATGGGAAAATGGGGTTAACAAAACTAGTTTCTCTCTAATGGCTAGCCTAATCTCAAGATCAATCAAAGGGAAAGTTCTAGAGAAAAAAATTCAAATGAAAATTAAGGAGAAAATATATCATGGAAGGCATCAAAAAACACATGATCTAAAGTAAAAAAATGGGCACCTAAACTGGAGTTCCAATTGATAGCGACCACATAAATGATAGAAAGCTAATTATTTATTACTTCAAATCCATTGATAGCAACCACATAAATGATAGAAATCTAATTATTCATTATCTCAAATCCATTAATAGTTTGACAGTCCATCCATCAACCAAGCATAAGAATATGAGAAGCCTTCATTGGAGTGCTTTCCTTAACCATCCATAAAAATTAAGAGGTATTTTTAAGCCTAGTGGGATTCCTCCCATAATCCGAGCATGATTACAAATGATAAAGAGACTCTCATATAGAGATGAGCTCTAAATTCCTCTATAATAAAATAATAATAGATCTACCAAAACCCTAAATTTATCTTAGGGAAGAGTAAACAAATTATAAAATCCTCCAACTAACCCTAACAAACCCTCACAACATCCATGAAATGTGATGGTCAAATCCTCAAGTACAATATCCAAGAAAAGAAAGATACAAGAATGGGGTGCATCCATCAAATGAGGGTGAATGATGACAAGATGGAATTTAAAGCTAGCCTACAAAGGTAGATCCAAGAAAAAGGCCTCAAAAGGTGGATCACTTATTCAAATAAGATGAATGGTCTGCATCAAAAGGCCCCAAAAGGAACTTGCAACAAAAATACAATGTGGCTCTTCAAACGACAGTTTTGGAAATGCTAGCGTCCTTTTTATTTATTAGATTTTCTGTTATAACCACTTTTTAGAAATCCTGCAGCCACTCTACATCTAATGGCATTGAGATGGCACAATTTTGGGCACTATATCAAAGATCGTTTCTCTTGAAACTAGGACGCCCCTCTAAAAGTGTCCCATAAAAATGGCCTAGATGAGTGTTTAAACAACCCTCCAAAGGATGGGTGTTCATCAAGGGAAAAACGTTGAATGTAGAAGTTTCCAACGATATTAAACTTTTCACAGATAATCATCATACGACTGAAGGAACCTTGGTAAGAACTTGCTCTTGTATTTTAAAACATTGATTATTTTTTTGATGAAAAGTCAATATGGCTTTAGTTATAAATACTTTCATAGATTTAGAACAATGAAAGATAATTCACTTTACCTCCTCGAAGACTAGCAGCTTATTTAACCTTTTCTTATACTAGCATCTTAATATTCTAGGAAAGTACTTTTTTCGACATAATTTATAATAAACACCTACAGGATATTACACTTACGCTTACTTGCTAAACTTGTAAGAACCAGTAGTCCATTTGAGTTAGAAAAACGCTATGTAAGCCCCAATCTCAAACAAGATCTCTTACCTACTTGACAAAAGTAAATCATCAGTATATCTAGCAGCAACTAAATGCAAGTCCTTTTTTCTAACTCTGTTGAAATTAAAGTTGTTAAGTCATTAATAGAATTAACACAGGTTTTTAAGATTACATCCTTTAGTTACAAATTCTTTTAATGAAACAAACCCTTAACCTTTTATAAATTGTTTCATTTTCCACTAACTGTTATCAGTTACTTAGATGCGACTTAAGACATTTTATGTCACTTTAAAAATTTTAAATTTTTACGAAATTTTAGGTTATTACAACACATGCCACATCATCATGCACTCCATGTCATCACTTCCTTTGTTATCCCTTTAGGATTACACTGAGTTTTACTTGCCATCATATCCTTGCTTATTCCTTTGTCATTACTGAACTCCTTTGACATCAATGAAAACTACATTTAAAACTTAGAAATTAGATCTGAATGTATTTTTCATTACATTTATATGCAGATCTATATTCCTAGAACTATGAAGTATGTTATAGTATAACAAAATGAGCATATGTTATAATTTTATTTTATTGGAAAATAGAAAAGATCATGTAGTACATGTTATGATTGAGTAAGTAGCATATAATGTTGCATAACATTCCATGAGATATGGATAGAATTTGTGTTGAAGCATTGCTTAAAATGTTTGCCTGATTGTGTGAACTATTGCCATTGCATTGAAATATTCATATGGTTGAATTTCATGATCATGCAATGTTTCTAGCAATTTGACTGAATATGGTTTGTAGGGAAATGCTATGACCAACAAAAAAAACAAAAAAATATGAAGTTACTCTGGTTATTTTGAAGGAAAACAGAAGTTGAAAACTTTTAGGAGAAGATAAGAATAGAAGACCTCATGTTATTCTAGACTCACTCCAGAAAACGTTTTTCACTAGTGAAGAACATCTAAATATTTTCGGTTGTCATTCATGTACCGAAAGAGAAGACGATAATGATGAAGGACATATATTATGATTATTCCCATTGAGATGTTGATAAGGAGAATCCGTAAGATTCCTTATATTCGCTAGCTCCTAAAGAACCAGTACAACTGGTTGAAACATCAATTGATGAACCTCCTACTAAGAGAATATTTGCATGGTGCCAAGACATTCTAAAAGATACAGAAAGGCATGGAGCACCATTAGGATCATTTAGAGAGTGAAAGAGACCTCAAATATACTCAGGGTATGTTTCACTAATGAGTCACATTAGCAGTTTAGAACCTTCCACCTATGAAGAATATGCTAAGTAGAAAGTATGGAAAATGCAATGATAATCTATTATGAAGAATGTTGTTTGCAAAGTTGTTCCTAAACCTGAGGAGAAGTCCATAGTAAATTCACCATATTTATATAAATAATTATTTCCTCAATAGTGATGTCGTGGAAGAAGTTTACTTACAACAACCTGATGGGTTTGTATGCAACTGAAGAAAGCCTAATATGGGCTTAACCAAGCCTTGTAGGCTTGGTATTCGATTTTTACAACTATCTTCATAGATTGAGATTCTCTGAGAGAAAATTTGTTCAAAACCTATACTTTAATATTGTGAAGAACCAACATCTGATATTGATTCTCTATATTGATGATTTGTTCCTTACTGGAGAGGAACACCAGATATTTCAATGAAAGAGGGATATAGCTTTTGAGTTCGAAGACTTGAGTCTTGTGCACTACTTTCTTGGTATTGATCAAGAATGGAAAATGAAAGATGAGATTTTCCTTTTGCAAATAAATCACACAATCAATGTGTTGCGAAGGTTTGGTGTGATGGATTGCAAATCCATGACCACACCATTGGTTTCTAGTTTGAGTAAACTACATGAGTCATATTATGGATCAGATCGAGTAGATTATGCTAATAATAGTTAACTCATTAGACCCTTAATGTACTTGATACATAATAGACATGTTATATGTTATGATGTGAGTAAGATCGTGTCTAAACCTAGACATAGAAATTGGATTTATACTAAGCATGTTCTTAGGTATCTTCGAGGTACATTTTCTTATGGACTCATATATGCTTCAAGTGGTGAGGTAAAGCTACTTGGTTATGCCAACTCCAATTAGAATGGTAGTATTATGGCTAGTAATACATAAGCAAAAGTGTATTGCATCTAGTACTATAGAAGCAAAGTGTATTACATAGAGTACTACAGAAGAAAAGTATATTGTGGTTAGTACTACGTACCGCGAACTTGTGTGGCATAGGAAGATACTAGTTGGGTTGTTCGGGGTGAAGCTTAAGGCTACGGTAATTTTCTCTGTTAAATAGATGTGTATTAAGCTCTCAAAAAACCATGTGAGATGAAGTATCATTTCATCAAAGACATGGTCCAAATAAGTGCCTCAGTACATTGGTATGGAAACGAATGCCTCACTCACTAAGAGGAAGTGTTAAAGTTACATCATCATGATTAACTCTTCAAGCCAATATTGTGCACTAGGATTGGGCCTCATGTGTTGAGGTAATACATATCTTGAGTTGGACTCAGGAAACTTGGAGTAAAATTATTGGGTTGGACCGAAAAATGACTAACCCTTATGTGTAAAGGTTAATCCTCATGTGTTGAGTTCAATAATTTGATATGTCAAAGTGATGATGTTGTACAGTCTTGTCATATAAGGCTAAGGAATTTTGTACCAATTCTGATTCCCATGTGTTGAGGTGGGCCTCATGTGTAGAGGCAATGCTTTTCTAGTTGAATCATGTTGATGTGTGACATTTTACTAACCGTGATCTAGCTATTAAGTCTCCTTTAGAGTCTGGTCACCTCTAGAGTGAATTACTTTAACATAAGGTCACTTTGCACGAATAGTAGAACCATATAACCACATCAATGGACAAATCTCCTTAGCATAATTGTTATGATAGACAATTTATGTGATAGTTAAAAGTCGGAACATATGGATTGTGACGATAAAATAGAGATATAAGAGATAGCATGCATAGAGAAATAGAGAATTTGAAATACTCATGGTAATTAACTTCAGTTAAATAGAGAATTTGAATTGCACATGTTATTGACTTCAATTAATGTGGAGAAAACTAAGTTTGTTAACTTCAGTGATATTAACAATGAAAGATTTAGTTAAATAAAGAGAACTCAGTGTATTCACTTCAGTGATGTAATCAAGTAAGACTTGAGTTAAAGGAGTTAACTAAAGTGTTAATAAATGATATCTAGTTAACTAAAGTGATTTGCATGGAAATACTTTAGTCAAACTAAAAGACAACACTTTAGTTAAAATATGTCACTTAAGTTAGCTATCTAACTGAATGATTTAGCCTCTAGTTAATGTTTGAGTTCAATCGAAAGACAATCAATAAACAAATGTTCCTTAGTTGAGTTATGAACTTATTCTAGTTATCCAATTTACTAGCATCCAAGGAAAAAGGGCAAATCAATGTGCAGGTTTTTCCTACCAGTGAAAAAAGTGTGATTTTGTGTGCAAGGTTTTATCTTCAGTATTGAAAGGGTGAATAGTTGAAAGGATAGATTTGACTAGTGCAAATAGTGTGAATTGAATTTTATGTTGGGAATACTCTTGATAACGTCCTTCCATATATTCTCTCTTGCTCCGTGATAACACCTAGGGTGTTTATTCTCTCTTATATTGCACCTAGGGGGTCGAAAGAAATATATTATTGTAAAATACATTCTTTGTTATCTATCGGTATTATACTTTGGCTTATTGTTGGGGTTTTTCTCCCTCGTTGTTTTGAGGGTTTTACCTAGGGCACTGTTATACTATGAAATGGAAATTCTCCGTCCAAGTAATGACATCAAATATGTTGTTACACAAAAGGACATTAGGGATTGAAGTATCCCTAACCCTATATATGGTTTGGATCCTTGATACACCCTGCTCATTCCAACATTAACCCTTTTTTCTTTTGAACTCATCATGAATTCACGATTCTCCTCTTAGAAACTCGCACACCACTCACGGGTTAGCCATCTGCAACCCACGTGTTATTCTCAAATATTGAAATTCATGAATTTCCTTTAGGAAAGCCGTGAATCATTCGCGATATGTTACATATGAACCCACGAATTCCATTAAGAATAGTTAAAATATAAAAAATATGATTAATCAAAGAGAAGTTGGGCTCGTTTTGGAAACCTCCCCAACTTCCCTAACCATCCTAAGCCTTGAATTCCTTCCTTACTAACAACTATAAAAAGAGGGGCAGGGTATGAGGAAAGGGGACCAAGTTTGGAGGAAAATTTATGTTGGAGGATTCTATTGAGGAGAAGAGCAAGAGGACTCAACTATTGGTTTGCATAGGAGCTTGGTCAGACGGGAGGCTAGGTAATTTTTCCAAAACTCTATTAATAAAGAATGTTTTTGCTTCCATCGATGTCTAAATGTTTCCTTCTAATGTGTTGAGTATCAATCTAGGTTGTAATTAATTTGATTTAAATGTAATCATTATATGTTCATATCTCATATTGTATAACAATATAATATACTTTGAGGAAGTCCAAATCTTTGTTGCAAGTATTAAAGATTGGAATCAAAGGAACATTGAAGAAGAAGAGGAAAGCTAGAATCAACCCCCAGGAGCAAGGAACGCATTCTCTTTCCCCATTATTTGATATATGCATGTGTAACCCTAGTTGTCTGCAAGTACAAACTCCAGTACATTGGTGGACTCAAACCCCATCCTTAGGATTAGATTTCCCTCACAACATAATTAGCGACTCCACTGGGGAGTCTAATTTGTTTTGGGGTCTCTTAAATAGAAGTCTTTTTCCAGTTTTTGTCTTTCATGGTCCTGTTTAAGGTTTGCAATAGTTTGTTTTTAGTCGGTCTATTTTGATCCCTTAATTTTCTAGGCCCCATTTTTCTCTTTTTTTTTAAAGTTTTGAAGCATTTGCGGGTTTTCTATACTTACGATTGCTTATTCCTAGTGGATTCACAGGTTCCCTGAAGTACAGTTACAAGTGGTATGCAGGACTTTCACTATACAATCATGTTTTCTTGTAGATGGATGTATAAAAGCATAGCATTTTCTTTCTCTGAGTTTTCTTTTGATATCTGACTCCTTCTGAGGATTTATCCAGAATGTTGATTCGTTTGTGACTTGTTGCAATTATTTATTGGTTTACTTTTGTAAGCTTTTCTTTGGGTAAGTTGGTTTAAGTGTGTGTTTAAGGCTTTTAGGTCTCTCCTCTTGGCACATTTGGTTGGAGTATGAGTAGTTTCAAAGATTTCAACTTCTCTTAATGCTTGCTTCTGCTTATTGTCAGGTTGCTTAAGTAGTTAATCCATTGTTACTTATTCCGAACTTTTGAACAACTCCATTTTTCAAAACTTGTGTAGTTCAATCCATGTAGCGTATTGTCAATATTTACAAGGTCTTCAAGGTTTGCGTTTGTGAGTTCTGAATTTCGAGTATTGTTGATACATATGTTCATAGCTCTAGCTTATATATGTGCATAAGTTGCATTTATCATTTTCTTTTTTGAAAAAATATACACACAAAGCAGTTTAGGTGCATTTTTAGTATGAAGTAGACACATTGTACATTGTTTTGATTTCTTCAAAAAGAAGAGAAAACATTTTATTTGATTTGCAAGGTTCGGTAGTTAAAGTTTCATTATTTTTTTGAAAAAGGAAAAGAGGAACTAAATGACAATGTTAATTTGAAACACTTTACATCATACTTTTTCTTTCTAGTCAAGTCCAAAAACATCATAAGTTACACGGTCATCACCTTGAGTAAAAATAAGCCTTAAAAATAACGTTAATATTTAAAATTGATTAGAAACAATTTTATTTTTAGGGACATCACTAACTAGCTTAGGCTAGATTTTTAAATTAGCGCTATCTATAACTATCCAAAACTTTTTAAATTCAGACATAGTGGCCTGTCGCTCAGGAAACCCACTTCTACAGGAAGGTAAACCGGAAAGCTTCTCTAACATAGGAGTTAAGCACGAGGTCATGTGAAGCTTGAGTTGTGGGAATACCCCTCAAATACTTAGTGGAGCATAAAACGAGATTGATGTATGTATGGGGGGTTCATTCAGTACCACCTTTTGGCCTCATGTGGTGCTGGTGCTTCTTGAATTTCGAGCTTGTTGCCCTACCCATGCACATCAGTCAGACCGATGACTATTCCACTGGAACTTTCTTGTAGATCTGGTAACCATAGTATCTTGACCTATGGGATTTTACACATGTGATAGTGGAAGGATATTTCCACTGTACCTAGGGCATATGTGGGAAGAAACCCCATGCAATAATTTGGGAGGGTGGTTGGTAACTCAAGTGGTTGCACCCAAAAAACTTGTATAAGGACCCCAAGTAACAAATATTCATCTCTTCACCGGTCTGTCCTGGTCCCTCATCATCCCAGATGTTCCTTTGGACGACATATATTCACCTGCCTAGTTGTGATACTTAAGGAAATTTTTTAGTGGTGTGCTTTTTGGTTTTCTTGTGACATAGTCTTACCTTTTAAGTGCATGTATTTAAAAATACTTAGTTGTGGAGGGTCAACATCCTCGTATATCAAGAAGGATGCAAATCCTTCCTCCACTTACAGCTGTGGAGCCCCCACTGCCACCTAGAAGGTAGAGAATCAACACAAGTGGTTCTTTTGGACTGACTGGTATTAGTGAAAGTCCAGGGGATCCTGAACTAAGGTATAATCGACCTGATCATCCATCGGTAGAGATCAAAGACTTACATACCGAAGAGTTTGCAAAGAATTATAACTCACCTCTCACTGATTTGGGAGATCCAATATTTGTCCAAGTTATGCCTTTCAGTAAACCTAGTGTTGGTCTCTTGTTAATTTTTTCAATGTCGAATACAAGAGAAGGATATGGGTATATCTATACCCCTACTTCAGCCATGTCAGCCTGCAGAGTATCTCCTCAGTATGTGAGTGTGTCACTGTCAAATATACCCAATGCACCGGTAGTATCTTTAAATTTTACTTCACCTATCCATTTATCTCTAAGTACTAGAGTGGTTAGCCCTTCAGTACACGTGAACTCTAAAACCATTTCGACTAATGTGGTGGTTACTTGGGTACCCAGTATGCCTTTTACATCCTTTCCCTTATTCTATAATTTTCAAAACAATCCTAGTGATTCCAATCCTTTCATCCAAGGGTATCCCTGGTATGGGGGACACATTCCTCCATCCTCACCATATGTAGGTCCCACACCTACTTTGGCATATGTGTCTTCTCGAAACATAAACCCTTTCACCGGATTCAGTTTTCCAAATTCAAGTCAGGTATCAGCCGCACCGATTAGAAGATATACCTTTTCACTATTTGGTGGAATATCAATAACTCCTGCATAAATGACACCTATATCAGTAGGAATCAGGAAAAATAAATACAACACACCTCAAGTCAGTAAACCCTTAGCTTTTGGATGGAATCCTTTTCAAAACATTGTCACTTCTTCATAGCCAACGACTGGGGGAAACCCCAACCAACCTTATCGGAGAATTGGTGCAGGCACTTACTCACACCAAGTTCCCTAATATTAAGCCCTAGATTGGCCTCAACTTCCTTTCCTAGCAATGTTAAACTCACAGACCTCTCAAAACCCATGAACGACCATGTGCGCCATGATCCGACTTGGCCACCGGTTTCTATCAAATTGCCTTCAGATATCCCAAAATTTGAAGGGACAATCGAAGAAGACCCTCATGACCATGTCACAACTTTCCATCTATGGCGCTCCTGAAACTATTTGAACGATGATTCAATTTGTTTGAGGTTTTTTCAAAGAACTCTGACAAGTGTAGAAACAAAATGATATATCTAACTTCTGTCTATTGCTTATGACAATTTTCTTGATTTATCCATTGTTTTCCTCAACCACTTTATACTTCCGGTCTAGTATGATGTCAGTACTAATATTTTGTCAACTTTTTGGTAGAATTAATCCACCCACATTTATGATCACATTTAGGAGTGGCAAAGAACAAAGGCTAATTAAAGCTAATATTTCTCCATAGTTTTGTTGGAATGGTTTTTGAAATCACTTTTACCATATATTTCAAAAGTTGTTTCAACTTCTAGAGTGGCAACTGAAGAGAAAGCCATTATTAGAGCCCAACATCTTGATTTCATTTATGCTCAGTCTGGGATTCTCTATGAGATCATACCCGATGCTCCAATGTCTAACTCAAACTTTGCGAAACCAAATCCTGGACCGCATGTTGATGGCATTGTTGGTTCAGTTTAGTCACCCACTCTAGAATCATTGAAAAAACAAATACATGAACTATCAATGAAGTAGTCCACAATGGAAACAACCAAGGCTGCAACCCCCTCCCACGGAATGCCTATTTTTTTAATGCACAATCCACCTTGAAGGGCACTCAACATTTCGGTGGGAAAAAAAAAGGGAAGAAAGGGGAGGGAAACCAAAATAAACAAAATCCCATAAACAATGTTGAGGGGGGTAAGAAAGAAAAGAAAAAGGTGAAGTTTCCCTTCAAACTTTGTCAGGAAAACCACTTGACTTATCAATTCCCTTTAATGGAACAAGCTCAGAATTTGGTGAAGCAACACCTGCTGTCCTTAAGGACCCTTTCCCGCAAGTACAAAATGCAAATTCGAGTGATATGAAAAAATGTTGGGGGCACCCAGAATACTCCCATTGTTGATCAATCTTACATCAACATGATCCTATACCAAATGTTACTCCAAACCAGAGTAAATAATTATGAACCAGAGTCTTCACAGAAAGACAAGCAACCTGTCGAAGCATTATCCCCACTTTCGATTGAAAAATCAGATGAACCTATGCCGAAGATATCGAAAGGTGTCTTCAATAAGACATCCCATAACCCTAATGTGAGGGACGCTCCCAACTATTCGGTTGTGGAATCTCTATCCAAAAATCCTTTTGCTATGTTTTCCTTGGAAGTGTTGCAAAGTTGTCCATCTCAACGTAATGCACTTCTGGAAGCTATCGATAGTACTGATTCTGTGAACTTAACAACCAATTTTGACTTGTGTGATGTCAAACCCCGATTTCCCTATCATGTATCCTTCCAAATCGAAGTAGTACATGGTGGTAAAACCATTGGAAGAATTGTTATAAACGAAGGTGAATATACATGCATAATGGTTTTTTCGTGTTGGAAAGATTTGGTCTCCCCTGAGTTGGTCCCAACAAACACCTTACTGGCCGCTTTCGAAGGAAGGTCTTTCCATCCACATTGTATACTACATTCTTTTGATATAGAATTGGCAGGAAAAAATGGTTTTAGTAGAAGTAGAGGTTGTTGACGCCCCTTTGGACTATAACTTATTGTTGGGTAGGAGTTGGACCTATGCCATGTGTGTTATTCCGTCATTTGTCTTTCACGTCCTTGTTTTCCACCACGAAGGGAAGATAATGACTATTGACCAATTGTCTTATTCATGGAAGAGTCAAAGTCTAATGTTCCTTTGATCGGTCAATCACACCTAATAAACGAAATCCTAGGAGATGGGATGTATACATCATTGATGGGAACTTTTGATTTTCCGCTCCTATCAACTTTTTAGGAACGACTAGTGTAGGGAAAATTGTTTGTACAATTGTAGATAGAACTGATCCATGGGTTCTCCCTTCAGAATATGAGCATGTTGTGCCCTTATCAGCGGCAGCAATATCTTACCAAGCTTTAGTTGATGCTACTGCTGATTCCCTCTGACTCTTTTCATCTCAAAGGAGCCAGATGAATCCCGTGTACCCGCATGGGCAGTGAACTCAACCTATTCACGTGATTTCTTAGACATGGTTTTACCATATGATGAATCCATTTTGGAAGAGATGATAGGACCTAATAAAATATGTGAATATTTACATCACAAGTCCTATTCCCTACCATAGCTAAGAAAAATTGAAAGTTCTGAGTTCCATGTGATACTGAGTGAAGGTGTTGATCACCCCGTAAATCCTTTACCCAAGGAAGGAGTGTTCGCTGAAGGAAACATGGCCAACATATCTACAACTATACCCATCAACATCTCCACTAAACTAGATGTCATGGAAAATGTCTACATCGGAGCAAATCCTTCACTTGAAGA
This sequence comes from Pseudotsuga menziesii, assembly GCA_001517045.1. Classification (NCBI taxonomy): domain Eukaryota; kingdom Viridiplantae; phylum Streptophyta; class Pinopsida; order Pinales; family Pinaceae; genus Pseudotsuga; species Pseudotsuga menziesii. The sequence continues at coordinate 1,298,383 of LPNX010957471.1, forward strand.
AATTGCCACTTATACAAACTTGTTTAAGGAATTTTGCGACGTCCTTCCTTGGTCTTACGAGGAGATGCTAGGAATCGACCTATCTATAATAGAGCATGAAACAAGAACATACCATAATTTCATACATGTTCGAAAAAATATACGCTTAGTGAATCCGCGAAAAGAGGAAACCATCAAGGTTGAAGTTGAAAAACTGTTAAAAGATGGTTTCATATACCCCATCTCCTTAACATAATTGGTATCCAACCCGGAACTGGTGGAAAAGAAGAAAGGAAATATACATGTCTACACGGATTTCAGGGACCTGAACAATGCATGTCCTAATGATAACTACCCCACACCTTTCATAAATCAAATAATTGACGTGTGTTCTGGTAGTGAAGTCTTTTATTTTATGGATGGTTTCTCGGGATATAATAAAATCCAAATTAATCCCGAGGACCACCATAAGACTTCCCTCATATTCCAAAGGGCTGTGAGTTTTTCTTTTCATGATATAAAGCATATTGTCAAACCTTACCTGGATGACCTTCTGACTCATTCTATAAAAATAAAATATCATCCAAAACATCTACGTTTGGTATTTGAAAGATGTTGACATTTTAATATTCTCTTAAACCCCATAATTGTTTCTTGTTTGTCGAGTTGGGGCGACTGTTAGGTTTCACAGTCTCCAATAAAGGTATTAGGGTCAATCCATTAAAATTTGAGGTGATTATCAATCAACCTCCTCCTCGAACTATTCGACAGCTTCAAAGTCTACAGGGCAAGTCTAACTTTCTTAGATGATATACAGTGAATTATGCCAGGATAATGAAGGGTTTCATGCACTTCCTTAAGTAGGACACCCCGTTTATATGGGATGAAGTTGCACAACAATATTTCGAGGCATTAAAGAAAACAATACTATCAGACTCTACGGTTGGTGTAGTGTTGGTTCAGGAAGATGATAAGATTCAAGAGCACATCATTTATTATCTCATTCAATATTTAGCTGGACCCAAGCTAAGATACTCACACGCTGAGAAGTTGTCCTTGGAAGTAGTGTATGTCGTTAAAAGGTTGCACAACTACATATTACTCAAGATGACTACCGTGGTCGTAGACTTGAACCCATTTCAGTACATTCTCTCCCGATGAATAGTTGGAAGAAATTTCAACAAATGGGTTGTCATACTCCAAGAGTTTGACCTAGATTTTTCAATCATCCAAATAAAAAATTATTTAGTATTCATGGAACTTATTTCTGTGTTCCCTAGTGACGAAAGTATAATGATAGAAGATGAATAATTACCTGATGAACACATCTTCATAATTTCAATTGACGACCCTTGGTACGAATATATTTTTATATATCTTTAGACTTTGAAACACCTAGTTACCTTCTCACAAGAGGAGCAACGAAAGTTATGACTAAATGCTAAAAACTACCTCATTATCACAAACACCTTGTATAGAAGAGGGGTAGATTATATTCGACGTCATTGTCTCACTCATGAGAAGGAAAGGTTTATCCTAAATGATTCTCACATTGGTGCGTGTGGGGGTGATTTATCTAGGTTAGAAATGGCCTAGAAAATTTTACGTGCTCGTTATTTCTGGCCCACCATCTTTAAATATTGTGTGGAAGTTTTGAAACGATGTCATCCATGTCATCTTTACACCAGAAAGATGCGGTCACGTCCTGATCCTTTAAATACCATCATCGGGGTAGGACCCTTCACCAAGTGGGGGTGTATTTCATGACCTGCAACCCAATGTCTGTTGGGGGGCATAAGTACATCATTGTCATTGTAGACTAATTTACTAAGTGGCTAGAGGCAATTCCTACCTTCAAATTCAATGGTGAGATGGAAGCATATTTCGTGTTCAATCAAATCATCTCTAGATTCAGCATCTCGAAGCAGATTGTCACTGACCATGGAAGTCACTTTCAAAACAAAATGATGACCGATTTGACTACTTTGATATGGTTTAAACAAGACCACTCATCTTCCTTTTACATGGAGGCTAATGGACAGGTAGAAGCTGTTAATAAAACATTAAAAACCATTCTAAAGCGGACTATTAATGCAAGTAGGTCAAATTGACATATTATGTTGTATTCTACACTTTGGGAGTATCAAATGGCCATCTATATTGCCACAAGATTCTACCATTTCCAACTCGTTCACAGAGTGGAAGCATTCACCCCAATAGAATGTGAAATTTCGTCCTTAAAAATTTCAGTACATGTGCTACCTGAAACTTCCAACATAGAATAACAACTACTGCATTTAGAAAATATAGATAGACAACAAAGAGATGCGTTAATAGCAAATGAAGCACACAAAGCAACATGAGTCAAATACCAGTACAACAAAGTTGTAAACCGTATGGTTTTCTCTTAAGGACAACTTGTTTTGGTTTACGACCAAGATAAGGAACACCTAGGGGTAGGGAATTTCAAATCGATGTGGCTAGGCCCGTACTTTTTGTCTAAGATATTAAAGAAGTGTGCTTATGAATTGATAGATTATGACGGCAACAAGTTGCCTCAGCCCCGAAATGAGATCTACCTGAAAAGGTACTATGCTTAATGCTTATGCTTTTTCTTGTACTATAGTTGTATAACTTTGTAAATAGTTATCACTTGATTGGTGTTTCTTATGTATATCCGGTTTTGTTTCAGATGTCTTTGGAGTGGTTCGTAGGATTCGCTAATGGTGCAATTCGTCACACCTGCAACCTAGATTCAGTCGCTTGGGTCATTTATGTAGCCACATGACAACTAGTTGCCTCAGGAGTTCTTTCTTAGGTCCTGCAGCTAACAATGTGGATGAATACAATGTTGTTATTGAGATATTGGGGGGAGTTATTGCGAATGGTATTTCCTGTCTGGAGGTTACACTTGACTCCCAGTTAGTGGTCTCTCAACTTAATGGAGTTTATCAGGTGATACATCCTACTCGATTACATTAGTTTTTATGAATTAGGTTACTTGAAATACATTTTGATCATCTTATATACAATCATATTCCAAGGAACCCAAATAGAATTGTTGACGCATATGCTAATTAGATCTTATATTGGCATTTTTCGCATACCTGGTAAAAAACATAATAAAATATATATAGAAACACATGTAAATAAGCTGGTATATATCTGTAAAATAGGTCCATATAGATCGAGTCCTAGTTTGAAGATCCAGTAATAAGTACATCAAAAATAAAAAATAGGATCAAAATCCCTCGTGATGCTAGAAACTATGGAGACTCTATAGCCTCGACTGCCTCTGCCACAACCTCTCGATAACATAAGTCATCCCTAGATACTTTGCATAGAAGGCGTAGCTAGGAAGGGGACACCCCCACTACATGCTCTTACATAGAAATGGGAATCCTCTCCATCATCAAAGTAGGAACATCATGGATAAGCCTAGCTAGATTTCCCTCCACAAATAGAAGCATGGCTTCTCCATCGTCTCCATCCACTAATTGCCTCTAGGTCCTAGGGTGGCCATCTGGCTGAACATGCCTCATATTTGCATCACACAACAACACTTAGACTCTTATGAACGTACATATGTATATAAACTTATAAACACAAAATTTCATAAAAATTTTAAAACATGAAAAGCAAAACTCACCCATCTCTCCCCATGCCCCTCCGATAGGAAGAATCATCTATAGATCACCACAAAAATATAGACCTGCATAAGGGAACTGCTCGAAGGAAAAAAAATTCCTATCCCACCATGCATAGAAGTCGTCATCAAAACCACCCTAGATCTCAACACCACCCTGACGAAGGAACACGTCCCCCCAGCATGTGAGTCTAGGCTCACATGGAGGAGTTGGTGGAAGTCTCACCCTAGGGCTCAAGGTGGGAACCCACTCAAAGAAGAAATCTATTAGGATGCTAGAATATACAAAAAATTTCTTCTTCCCCAACTTGCAATCTGGTAAGTGCTTCTTCATGTTTATGAATAGCTCGGTGCACCAGTAAAAAACCACACTTTGTAGACATTCCAATGTTAGATGCATATGGTTTCACGTGGTTAAATGTAACAGAGATGTACCCTCCACCCAAGTGATAGTGCTCACAATGAATTTCAATGGGAACCTTAATATCTGGGAAATTGGAAATTGTGTACCTGATTTTCGTGTACCTGGAAGGAAATATGTGTTCACGTAGTCCTGAACACTAAGTGGGTCACCCCCACGTCTGTTGTCGCTCAACATCAATGGTTCCCCTTTATGAGATAATCCTGTGATAAAATAGATTTATTCGACAGTTATTTCAAGTGTTTCTCTGTGGAGATTGAACATACCCTTCTCAGGATCCCATAGTTGTACCAAAGACTCTAATAATCGGACCTGAGCATGCATGTTTGTTGTGCGAAATAATTTTAATAAACCACATCTTCGGAGGGAATTTAATGTTAGTGGATCCCATAGTGCTTCCCTATCCATATCCTCATGCTCTCTTTCCCTCCATTCCATTACCATTTTTCCTGCAAAACACAAGTTTTTTTTCCATTAGTAGTGTAAAACATGGCATCCACACAACACAAAACTGTGCAGTTGTAACAACGTGTGCAATTCTCGAGTTTCATGTTTCATACCCGTGATTACTTCTTGAATTCGTGAGTTTGCAACGGGATACCCACGATTCCTGCGTAGTGCCCTTATAAACTCGCCAAAATACCCAAATTTGCACAAAAAAATGAATTTAATGGCATGAAATGAAAGTTAAGGAAGAGATGGTCTACCTGTAACTTGCAGTCTGTGATTCTATCCATCGATTGGTTTGTACGAAGCATTTAAAGTTTGAATGAAAACTTGCGCTATTCAAGGTAAAAAACCAAATGAATTGTTTTTTAAACCCAAATTCGTTAATTATAGTAAAAATTTCAAATTTTTACCCACTTTGATATAGTTTTTGGTCAAATTTTCATTATTTTGACTAATGTTGGTTTTTTTTACCTAGTGTTGCAGCTGATGAATGAACTTGGAATATATTTTCTTGGAATATATTTTCTTGGAATATAGCATAGGATTTGTTCCCCCTGCATTCTGCATTGATACCTTATCCCTTTGTGAACCTTATGATCTCTTTTTCTATCCATGGACTGTGATCTGCAACCTTCCATTATTCTTCAAACATCGTTGTTCTTCCATGGATTAGAGCCTTCAGAACATGAGAAACCCTATCTATAACACTTCTTGCCAATCTTCGTTCCCATGCTGTTGATGGGTGACAGGAGCCTTCATAATTTTTTTGAAGCAAACATGAGCGTCATACTCTATCTTTTTTTTACTACCTATTGTCTTAAGGCTCCTGACATACAGAGTTATCTTCAAGCCTTGGTCTGACTCCTTAAATTTGAGTAGATAACCCAATTACGTGTTCTTTCAGACTCGTTAAAGGAAATGAAGGGTAATCCAAATCGGTATAAGTTTAACCCTTTTATGGACCATATGGATTACTTATGAAAAAGGAATACTCTATTTAACTGTGACTAGAAGAGTATCTTCAGGTATAGTTTTATCTCTTTTTTCGAGAGTGGAGGACTAAATTTATGAAAAAGGAACCCAATTGAGCTCACTTTTTATTTTTTGTGCTCTGGATTAAACTATGAAAAATATTCCAAGCATTCTTTATGTCATTGTCATGCTCGTTAAACTTCATCATAAAACATCGAGTTTAATGTTGTTTGTCCCATTCTCATAAATAAATGGAACATCCCGAGTGATCTTGCCTTCCTTCACACTCATTAAACTAAGGCTATATGCTTTCTTTTGAAGGAGCGTCGGTGTACTGATAGTTTACCCCTTTTTCGTACCTTACCAACTAAGTATGAAAAACGTATGCCTTAGTTCTTCATAAGCTAAGAGAGTTCTCCTTTTTATTGTTTTATATTTTTTTTGACTCAGGAGACTAACTTTACAAAAAGGTACCCCCCTAGATTCTTGTTTGGAGTTTTCATACTCACAAAACCATGAAAACAATGAGGATCATTCACTAATTCAGGATCGTAAAATCCACGAATCAGTTCTATGTCAAGCAATATTCTCTCTTTTCTTCAAGCTTGTTCAAAAATGAAGAAAGACTCGAGTTTACTTTCTTGGACTCGTTAAAACTTAACAAGAAAGGAAGGAAGGAAACACACTCTTTTGTAAGTTGTCTGGAAACTCAATACTTTGAGTCATTTCTCCTCCATTGATCACTTCTCCTAAGTACATGGGAAATAGGTTAATGTATCCTACATTGCAGATTGGTTTGGTTGCTTCCCTTGAAGTTTAAATATGTGTTAGGTCATCTATGTGTTGTGCTCACTGTTCAAGGATCCTTAGCCTCTGTCTATTCACCTTTATCCCTATAACTTCCATATCTGATATTATTCTCTGTACATATTCCCTTATCCATTATACTAGTTACTCTGGTGACATGTTGAAGGATTCATTGCCTTCCTCTTCACAGATGGATTCTAATTTGCACTTGCTACAAAATAAGACCTAGAGCTTCAAGTTAGTACCTCAAGATCCACTTCACATCTGTGTGGACTCCTATGCATTGGTTGTCAGTATAACATTTTAACTGATATTCCGATGGTATCCTTCCATGTTTGACTTCAATTAATATATTCACATGGTAGGATTCCTACTGGTTTCTATGGATTTGGATGAAGACCTTGGGTTTACAGCCTATATAACCTAAGTTGCACAAGATTGTGCCATTCCTAGTGACACTTTTCCAACAATTGAAGGTCTATCAATGTACTCATATGGCTATGATCCAACTTTGTAAATCATGTGTGGCCATGTAGCTCGTATCATATGATGTATCTTGTAAAGGAGCTAGTGTTCCTCATTATTGAACATGGCATCCTCCGTGATGATTTTGTATAAATTACCTTGTTTGTTTGTATTAGGTACTTCTCTGCAGCTTGATTCTTATTCCTATGAACTAAAATCATAATGTATTTTGGCCATCCTTACCCTCTAACCTCATACATTAGGGGGCATCTGTTATACTGTGAAATGACACTTCTGCGTCTGAGTAATGACATCAAATATGTCGTTACACAAAAGGACATTAGGGATTGAAGTAGCCATAACCTTATAGATGGTTTGGATCCTTGATACACCCTTCGCACTCCAACATTAACCCTTTTTTTCTTTTGAACTCATCATGCATTCATGACTCTCCTCTTAGCAACTCGCATGCCACTCGCGGGTTAGCCATCTACAACCCGCATGTTATTCTCAAATATTGAAATTCACACGTTTCCTGTGAATTCACGATATGTTGCATATGAACCTGTGAATTCCATTAAGAATTGTTAAAAATATAAAAAGATTATTAATCAAAGGGAAGTTGGGCTCGGTTTGGAAACCTCCCCAACTTCCCAAACCATCCTAAGCCTTGAATTACTTCATCATAAACAACTATAAAAGAGGGGAAGGGTGTGAGGAAAGGGGACCAACTTTGGAGGAAAAGTTATGATGGGATATTCTATTGAGAAGAGGATCAAGAGGACTCAGGTATTGGTTTGTAGAGGAGCTTGGTCAAACAGGAGGCTATGTAATGTTTCCGAAACTCCATTAATAAAGAATGTTTTTCCTTCCATAAATGTCTAAATATATGTTTCTATTGTGTTGAGTATTGATCTAGGTTGTAATTTGATTTAAAGGTAATCATTATATGTTCATATATTATCTTGTATAATAGTAGAAGATACTTTGAGGAAGGTGAAATCTTTGTTGCATGTATTAAATATTGGAAGCAAAGGAGCATTGGAGAAGAAAAGAAAAGCTAGGATCAACCATCAAGAACAAGGTACACATTATCTTTCCCCCGTTCTTTGATATATGCTTGAGTTATCCTATTTGTCTGCAAGTAAAACCTTCAGTACGTTGGTGGGATCAAACCCCATCCATAGGATTAGATTTCCCTCACAACAGGTACATATTGTGTTATATGTGATTTCTTATGTGTATGAAAGTTCAGTTGTTTTAAGTTCTCAGTAATTCTCTAATTAAATATTAAATATCAAAGCTCAACCAAAAATTCAACAACTACTAAATTCATTTCCATAATTGTTGAAGCACAATCTAGAAATACCATAGTGCATTTAATCTTGGAATCACCCTATAAAAGAAGGTATAAAATTTTCAGTAATGTATAATGTAAATTTCTTGTGTTATGTGTGCCCTGGAAATTGACTTGAGAGTAGACTCAATGTTGTTGGTTTAATGATTGTATAGTTAAACTTTTGACAGATTTGTTATGTCATGCCATTAACTCCTTGAGAAATCTGAGATTAATTACTCTTGTAATGATGCAATTACATTTATGAGAGACCAAGTCTAAGACAACAACATTCCAGCTGCTTATTTTTTGCTATCTTCTTCTTGGACTAAATGACACTCATCTTTGTATGCTAGTGGAAAACTTACCACAGATTTGGGTTGGTAGATACAAAGAAAGAATTTGAACTAGGGTGGCCTATACTTCCATTTTGAAAACCCAACAATTGGTATCAATGGTAATCTAAACCTATGACAATATTTTGTCAAATTGGTATAGTTCATTGGTCTAACAAAGTATAAAAAGTTTCTTTGTGAATATATATATATATTCACCATTAAATTTCCGTAGTTCCTTTTATTGCCCCTACTGGTTTTGAAATACTTTTCCTATAATTATTTACATAAACATTTGGATTATTTATTTAGAATTAATTATGTACATGGATTTATATGGAATAATTCTCTAACTAATGTTGTTAAGGAAGGATCAAAACTTCCCATGTTACCGTTGTTAACTCGTTGCTCAATGTTGTTTTGGAATTTCTTTTAAATGCTAATCATTGGATTTGTGACAACATGTCTACAATTATTAGCTCTATATTTTTCCTTATCAATCCTATAAAGTCAAAATATTTCACACAAAGTGTGCAAATCTATACATAGTGTAAAAAGTAATAATGGTGCTACCAACTCTAGTCATATATAACAAGAACACATACCAAAACAATATTGTTTTTCTCTCGTTCCTAGGGCATTAAAATTCATACACATTTCCTTTTTATGCATACAAAAAAAAATGAATATAGTTATAATGAAAAAAAAACGCTTCAAGTCATGAGTTTTTAAAACCCTTACATGTAAAAAAATTATTTTCTCCTCTCCTCTTCATTATCTATTCTACTCTCCTCTCCTCTCCTATTTATTTTCTACTCTTCTCCCATCCTCTCCTCTTCACTATATCATCTACTCTTCATAATATCTTCCACTCATCTCCCCTCTTCATAATTTTTCCTCTTCTCTCATTTTCTAAATTCTATATTGCATGACCTAATGATAAAATTGAGAAGGAAAAACCTATTTTTAGTTTTATCACATCCATACCCCACCACCTTTATTTTTATTTTGAATGTGTATCATCTAATTACTTTAGTCATTACTATGGATACATTGTTTTCCACGACAACGATAATATATGTTTCTAAATCTTCATTGTATCTACCCTAGTCAATTTTCAAAATGAATTACAAAGAGAGATATTTTTTTAGCAAAGGAAGGTCTCCTTTCAAAGATAAGTTTAAGAAAAAAATGTTCTTCTACCCAGGTGATTACAGGAAAATCGTCTAACAAACTAGAAATGAACAATGGCAGTACATAACATAATTAACACAATATAGAGCCTCATGGAAACACTAGCTATAGATTCCATGTTGGCTTGGGTGTTAAGCTCCTCCATTGGTTCCACAATGTTTCCTTCACATTGTGAACCATGCCAAATTCTCTACGAAGTAGGGTATCCCACAAAATTATCAATTGATTAATCCTAGTGAAGAAAACCAACTAGTTCTCATTCTTGTTTCCTCTATCCGTTATGGTTCAACCACTCATCTTGTTCATGCTTCTAGGCACCCCTGTTTTCCTCCATTTCTTCAAAGTGATATTTTAATTGTGCCTTCTAATGAGTAGATTGAAGAGATGTACATGTGAGGTATCCTTAAGTATCTCCCAAGTCCCTATTGAATGGAATGAGACTTCTCTTAAGGTATTGGAATTCTTTGGACATTTCATATTAGCATCACTTGAAAGGTTATAAAACCATTGGGGTGAATGGGTAGAGGAGGGGAATATTGCAAAGGTGAATAAGTTTCATGGATATTTGGAGGAGAGTAAGGAGGGTCATAGAGGTGTGAAGTAGAATGGAGAGGAAGATGGGATGAATAATTGGATTAGTGGCATAAAGAGAAGTGAAGTTGCATGTGAATATGATAGAAGTTAGCATCATATGACGTTGGATAGGAGGGAAATAAGATAAATGGGTGCATAGGGTGGTTAAGCTCCCATTTAAAGTGCCTAGACTTATGTTCACACCTTAATACCTAAAACAAGACTATGGAAAAAGAGGCATAGGGTCATGGTATTGTATTGGTGATTGAGTTACTTCCTCCTGGTTTTCAAATGGAGGGTACTGCTTCTGCTAGAGTCAATATCCCAAGGTTTTCCATAACATATACTTCTTGATTTTGGTGGCATTTGGCATGAAAAAAGTTGATGTTGTTGAATTTTTTTAGGAGGGGAAAGGTTCCTTGAAGAGTTTTGTTTGTGTGGGTTGAGGAGGATCGTGATTTGAGTTGGAGGGATAATAAGATGAAGAGTGAGTCTCCAAGAATGAGGACATTTATTGATGTTATCTTCCTCTTAATTGATCGCTTTGTAGGCTACTAGGGATTCACCTTCATTGATGTAGGATTGACCACTTCCTGGGGTGAATTAAATTCCATGGTGTCCCTTTGGATCATAGATCACCCCCTATTCACCTATTTATCATATTAATGTGACTACATCAATGTCCTAAAAAATTACATATTTAGTAACATATTTAAAGTAATATTAAGAAAATAAAAAATATTAAGGTCAAAGAAGTTGTATCTTCTAGGTTTGTGTAAATATGTGATCTTGTGGCTCAATATAGGCTCAAATAGGTTGGTATGATGATTGAGAGTTATCAACTTATTAATATTGTGATGGTCAAGGGTAATTCTGATCAACATGGGGAACCATGGTGAATATGATGAATATGGACAACAAAGGTCAACCATGGGAAATGGTGGTTGATATGGTGGATGAGGGTAAATGGTTAGTGAGTTACCAAGGTTTATGGGTTAGGGGGTTAATGGGTTAGATTGTGAGTTGGGGATATGTGGCTATTGTGGTATTTAACAGATGTTGACTGGTAGTTAGCATCAATCAACAAATGTCCAATATGAGTTAATGGGTTATGGGTAACAACAACAATTGAGATCAACAATGGTCAACCATGATTGACTATAGTCTATCGTGGTCAATAAGGTTAATTATGGTCCATGGTGGTGCATATGGTCAATAAGGTTGAAGGGTTAATAGATTGATGGGATTATTGAGTTAGGAGGGTTGTACGAGATGGGAATACCAAGTAATAATGTTACGCATTAGTGGAATATAAATGGGAAAATTATTCATGGTAGAGAAATATAGGGTTGAATGAGTCACTGCAATCAATAATTGGTTAATCAATAATGGTCCATATGGTCAACAATGGTTGAGGGTTGATGGTTTAGTGGGATTATTGGGCTAGGATGTTTGTGGGTAATGGATTATAGAAATACATTATTAACATATTAATGGATAAGTGGAAATGGCATTCATGGGTGAGCAAGCTAGGCGTTGTTGTTGGGATATTATATCTAATTTGGTGAAGCATAGTGCATATAGTCTATACAATTTATATGGTAAACAAAGGTCAACCATGCTCAATGTCAATCAATAGTGTTCCATATGGTACATGAGGGTGGAAAATCGATTAATGGTGTTATTTAGCTAGGTGGATTGTGGGTGATAGGATTATTGGGATACTTAGACATCATATTAGAGGATAAGTGGATACAATGTTCATGGGAAAGTGATCTAGAATTGGTGGGTCATCGTGGTTAATATGGTGAACCATGATTGACTATGGTCCAAGATGGGTAGTAAGGTCAACAATGTTCAACCTAGTAAATGGTGGTCAATATGGTTAATAACGATTAAGGGTTGGTGGGTTAAAATGGTTACTGGGTTAGGAGGTTTTTTGGTGGAGGGATTATCAATCTGCATGGTAAAAAAACTAGTGTATAAGTGGACACAATATATTTGGGCAAGTGGACGAGGTGTTGTTTAATTAATGCAATTAAAATATTGAATCATGGTGTATACAGTCTATATAGTCAAAATAATCAACATAAATCAACAATTGGCCATATAGTCAATGAACATCAAGGATTGATTAGTTAATGGGGTTATTGGGATAGAAGGTTTGTCAATGATGGGATTATCAAGCTACATTATCAATTGACTATTGGATAAGTTTGCATGACAATCATGGGCCAACAAGCTAGGTGTTGACGAGTAAATTTCATCAATATTGTGAACCATGATTGACTATGGTACACCATGGTCAAAAAATTCAATAGTGGTCAACAATGGTTAATTGCAATCAATGGTGGTTCATATGGTCAATGAGGGTCAATCATTGATGGTTTAAAGGGGTTGCTAGATTCAGAAGTTTGTGGGTGGTGGGATTATGAAGATATGTAGTCAATTACTTTATGGATAAATGGATATGATGTTCATGAGTAATAAACATCAATGTTTGTGGGTTAATGTAGTTAATATGGTAAACCATGGTGCATATGGTCAACTATGGTGTATATGGTGATTTATAAAGTCATATATCCAACCATGGTCAATGATGGTTATAAGTTATCCATATGGTTAGTGAGAGTGGAGAATTGATGGGTTAATGGGATCATTAGGTTAGGAGGTTTGTGGTGATGGGATTATCAAGCTACATGGTCAACAACATAGTGGATAAATGGGCACGACATTCATGAGAAAGCAAGTCGAGGGTGTGTGGGTCAAAGTAGTTAATATGGAAAACCATGATCGACTATAGTCTATATAGTTAATAGTAGCCAATGGTGGTTAATGGTGTTCCATATGGTCATTAAATGTGGAGGGGAGTTAGTGTCTTTAGGGTCTCAATGTTTCATGGGGTAGTTGTAGTAGAGGGTTGGTGTAGTGATTGTGGGTTATCTGTTGGGAATCATACTATGTAAGGGGTCATATTAGATAAGGGGTGTTCTAGTGTCATAGTGGTTAGGGATGATTGTATCAAATATGATCAAAAGGGTTAGGAGGTATAGTGTATCGGAGTCATAATGGTTAGGGTTATTACTATGTTAGGGGTTTATATGTTGAAGCTTCATAATGTGGAAAAGGGTGGTTGTGTTAAGGGCCTTGTTTGTAAAAACATATGTATTAATAATTTCACATTAAATTGTCAACCAAGGCTCGTAAGCTTAGAAGTGCAAGCACTATATGTGCAAGACTAGAGCCTAAACTAGCTTATTCTAATGCCAGTGAACACATTTCAATGCATAAGAACTAGAAAATAAAATCAGTTGACGGGAAATAAAATAAGATCTTAGGTCAAATACCATTACAATAAAACCATATCTCATGAGTTAGGCCTTTAAATCTTCCTTTGGCAATTAACTAAAAAATTAAAGTGCGGAAATCTAGGACTAAATGCAGAAATTAAGCTAAAGAAAGAAAGAAAGAAAAACACCTAAAACTAAATTTTCCTATACTCAAAATTCATTTCTCTCATACACTTAACAACATGAATATTTTAACAACATAACAAAAATAGAAAATACATTTTAAATATAAAAAATACAAAATATGTTATATATATAATGAGTTTTAAACTTAAAAAATACAACAAAACCATGTATTAACACAAAGACATAAAGTGAACGTTTAATTTTTTTTATAATAGGGAAATCGACAACTGGGGACTGGGATGGTAGTCGCGTGACACGGGGTCTAGGGATCCATTACCACTAACACTATACCCCTAGCTGCCCCACAACACCCTACAAGCATCGACACAGGTAAGTCTGAGTGTGATTTGAACTCGTGACCTCCTTTACAACATATCAAGTGAATAACCAATGAGACACACTCATGCAAGTAAGTGAACATTTAATTGAAAACATGTACAAAATGTGAAATATTTATATAAAAAAAACACACACAAAATTCAATTCATAAAATTATTAAATTATAAATCTTAATGGAATGACAGAGATACAATATGTTTATAAATTTTGTATGGAATATCATTTAACATTTAAAGGATGAAACATGTTCCAAAGTTATCAAATTTACATGATACAAAATTTAATTAATGATACAATATCATGAAGATTAAATAGGAAAATGTGTGGAACATAGGTACATAAATGAATTAGAACGAAAATTTACATAAATGCATTAATTTAATTTAACAAAAAGATAGTTTGAACGCTTTGGAATGGCAGACCCTTATTAACCAAGTCATAGGCCTAAAGATTTACTCCAGCTGTGAACAGTAGGTTAAGACCATTGAATTCTTCAACGCAAAAACATTAACATAGTGTTGGAATAACATTTAAAGGATGAAACATTTTCTAAAGTTATCATATTTACATGATGCAATATCATGAAGATTAAATAGGAAAATTTGTGGAACATAGGTACAGAAATGAATTCGAACAAAAATTTACATAAATGCATTAATTTAATTTAACAAAAAGATGGTTGCACGCTTTGGAATGGCAGGCCCTTATTAACCAAGTCATAGGCCTAAAGATTTACTCCAGCTGTGAACAGTAGGTTAAGACCATTGAATTCTTCAACGCAAAAACATTAACATAGTGCCAGAATGGATCTTACAAAAGAAAGAACATTGTAAATTCAACAAGAATTTGAGTAGCAAACATAAATTTTCATTGTCTATTCTCTTATGTGTTTCCTCATGAAGTACATTGGGCTAGGATGTTTGTGGGTAATGGATTATAGAAATACATTATTAACATATTAATGGATAAGTGGAAATGACATTCATGGGTGAGCAAGCTAGGCATTGTTGTTGGGATATTATATCTAATATGGTGAAGCATAGTGCATATAGTCTATACAGTTTATATGGTAAACAAAGGTCAACCATGCTCAATGTCAATCAATAGTGTTCCATATGGTACATGAGGGTGGAAAATTGATTAATGGGGTTATTTAGCTAGGTGGATTGTGGGTGATAGGATTATTGGGATACGTAGACAACAGATTAGAGGATAAGTGGATACAATGTTCATGGGAAAGTGATCTAGAATTGGTGGGTCATCGTGGTTAATATGGTGAGCCATGATTAACTATGGTCCAAGATGGGTAGTAAGGTCAACAATGTTAAACCTAGTAAATGGTGGTCAATATGGTTAATAACGATTAAGGGTTGGTGGGTTAAAATGGTTACTGGGTTAGGAGGTTTTTTGGTGGAGGGATTATCAATCTGCATGGTAAAAAAACTAGTGTATAAGTGGACACAATATATTTGGGCAAGTGGAATAGGTGTTGTTTAATTAATGCAATTAAAATATTGAATCATGGTGTATACAGTCTATAAAGTCAAAATAATCAACATAAATCAACAACTGGCCATATAGTCAATGAACATCAAGGATTGATTAGTTACTGCGGTTATTGGGATAGAAGGTTTGTCGTTGATGGGATTATCAAGCTACATTATCAATTGACTATTGGATAAGTGTGCATGACAATCATGGGCCAACAAGCTAGGTGTTGACAAGTAAATGTCATCAATATTGTGAACCATGATTTACTATGGTAAACCATGGCCAAAAAAATCAACAGTGGTCAACAATGGTTAATTGCAATCAATGGTGGTTCATATCGTCAATGAGGGTCGATCATTGATGGTTTAAAGGGGTTACTAGATTCAAAAGTTTGTGGGTGGTGGGATTATGAATCTATATAGTCAATTACTTAGTGGATAAGTGGATATGATGTTCATGAGCAATAAACATCAGTGCTTGTGGGTTAATGTAGTTAATATGGTAAACCATGGTGCATATGGTCAACTATGGTGTATATGGTGATTTATAAAGTCATATATCCAACCATGGTCAATGATGGTTAGAAGTTGTCCATATGGTTAGTGAGAGTGGAGAATTGATGGGTTAATGGGGTCATTAGGTTAGGAGGTTTGTGGTGATGGGATTATCAAGCTACATGGTCAACAACTTAGTGGATACATGGGCACAACATTCATGAGAAAGCAAGTCGAGGGTGTGTGGGTCAAAGTAGTTAATATGGAAAACCATGATCGACTATAGTCTATATAGTTAATAGTATCCAACGGTGGTTAATGGTGTTCCATATGGTCATTGAATGTGGAGGGGAGTTAGTGTCTTTAGGGTCTCAATGTTTCATGGGGTAGTTGTAGTAGAGGGTTGGTGTAGTGATTGTGGGTTATCTGTTGGGAATCATACTATGTAAGGGGTCATATTAAATAAGGGGTGTTCTAGTGTCATAGTGGTTAGGGATGATTGTATCAAAGATTATAAAAAGGGTTAGGAGGTATAGTGTATCGGAGTCATAATGGTTAGGGTTATTACTATGTTAGGGGTTTATATGTTGAAGGTTCATAATGTGGAAAAGGGTGGTTGTGTTAAGGGCCTTGTTTGTAAAAATATATGTATTAATAATTTTACATTAAATTGTCAACCAAGGCTCGTAAGCTTAGAAGTGCAAGCACTATATGTGCAAGACTAGAGCCTAAACTAGCTTATTCGAATGCTAGTGAACACATTTCAATGCATAAGAACTAGAAAATAAAATCAGTTGACGGGAAATAAAATAAGATTTTAGGTCAAATACCATTACAGGAAAACCATATCTCATGAGTTAGGCCTTTAAATCTTCCTTTGGAAATTAACTAAAAAATTAAAGTGCGGAAATCTAGGACTAAATGCAGAAATTAAGCTAAAGAAAGAAAAAAAAACCTAAAACTAAATTTTCTTATACTCAAAATTCATTTCTCTCATACACTTAACAACATGAATATTTTAACAACATAACAAAAATAGAAAATACATTTTAAATATAAAAAATACAAAATATGTTATATATATATATATATATATATATATATATATATAATGAGTTTTAAACTTTAAAAATACAATAAAACCATGTATTAACACAAAGACATAAAGTGAACGTTTAATTTTTTTTGTACTAGGGAAATTGGCAACTGGGGACTGGGATGGTACTCGTGTGACACGGGGTCGAGGGATCCATTACCGCTACCACTATACCCCTAGGTGCCCCACAACACCCTGCAAGCATGGACACAGGTAAGCCTGAGTGTGATTTGAACTCATGACCTCCTTTACAACATATCAAGTGAATCACCAATGAGACACACTCATGCAAGTAAGTGAACATTTAATTGAAAACATGTACAAAATGTGAAATATTTATATTAAAAAAACACACAAAAAATTCAATTCATAAAATTATTAAATTATAAATCTTAATGGAATGACACAGATACAATATGTTTATAAATTTTGTATGGAATATAATTTAACATTTAAAGGATGAAACATGTTCTAAAGTTATCATATTTACATGATACAAAATTTAATTAATGATACAATATCATGAAGATTAAATAGGAAAATTTGTGGAACATAGGTACAGAAATGAATTAGAACGAAAATTTACATAAATGCATTAATTTAATTTAACAAAAAGATGGTTTGCACGCTTTGGAATGACAGACCCTTATTAACCAAGTCACAGGCCTAAAGATTTACTCCAGCTGTGAACAGTAGGTTAAGACCATTGAATTCTTCAACGCAAAAACATTAACATAGTGTTGGAATAACATTTAAAGGATGAAACATTTTCTAAAGTTATCATATTTACATGATACAAAATTTAATTAATGATACAATATCATGAAGATTAAATAGGAAAATTTGTGGAACATAGGTACAGAAATGAATTAGAACAAAAATTTACACAAATGCATTAATTTAATTTAACAAAAAGATGGTTTGCATGCTTTGGAATGGCAGGCCCTTATTAACCGAGTCATAGGCCTGAATATTTGCTCCAGTTGTGAACAGTAGGTTAAGACCATTGAATTCTTCAACGCAAAAACATTAACATAGTGCCGGAATGGATCTTACAAAAGAAAGAACATTGTAAATTCAACAAGAATTTGAGTAGCAAACATAAATTTTCATTGTATATTCTCTTATGTGTTTCCTCATGGAGTACATTGATATATATAAGCCAAGTGAGTCAATTCTCCTCCAATACTTCACAATGGATTGCTCCAAAAAATAGTAAAATATCCCTTTAATTCGGATTTCCATAACAACTAGAAGAGGTTTATTCTTAAAAATAAAATTGTTATCAATTCATCCTCATAATCTTATATTCTTTGATCCTACATGACAACTTGACTTCCTTGATTGGTGGCCGGAATCTTTGCATACTTGTCATTTTGTAAATCTAAGCGTGATTGATATTTCAGGTGCGGGAATCCTCTTGGTCCAGGAACGGATGGGGCAGTAACTGCTAGTGCAAGCACTGTCGATGCAGGAATGTAGAAACACCTATCTTACAAAATATCACTAAGTGTTTGAATCGGTTCGTAATCAACAAATTGATTTAAACCTTGTAAAATGCATTAAAAATAATACAATATGTATAAAATCACGTCATTTATTTTCAATGCTTTTAATCAAAAGATTTTAAGTAAAATATAATCTTTTTAAAGTAAATACAATGATTTATGGTCAAATATGATGACAATATATTGGAATATGGTGGAGGAAAGAGACAATTTGAGGGGCCCAACATCCTCTCAGACCGAAGGTATGGCACATCTTCATACCATGAATATTAAAACAACTGGAACTAGCTTTTCATTCATTTCAAAACTTCATATCATCAACAACAGTCGACAATCAATCCTTAGGAGAACTAATCCAATCATTATTATTTCACAGAAAACTAGAACTATTTCATGAAAAACTAGAACCTTAGAGAAAGAAGTATTAATGTCATGCAATGATATGACCAAAACAACAACACACTAATTTATATTTCTTAATACATACAATTTCGTCAACTAGTAACATTTTATGCTCACAAAGACCGTCAAGGTTATGATACGGAATTTTTTCTCTTATCCTTAAACCGAAAAACATGAGGCTATACATGGTATTTAATACATAGAAAATCCGATAGTAAACCATTCATCCCACTTAATTTTCAAAGGCTCGTTGTCATTCAAGTAATATTGATAAATTTCACATTTGAGTTCATTAGACTCCTACACTTATGGGTCCCACTTCTAGGACAATGACATCCTAGATATAGTATGAATCATATGACGGGGTCTTAACATCATTTTAGGTTCATTCTCAAATGACAAATATGTGAGATTCATTTAACCTTAGATTCAACCAGGCATGATTCATCTTAATAATTTACACAAATATATGGTTCATACAGACAAATGAGATTAGTGGCATAATGAAAGACATCAAAATCATAACCCATTACCAGCAAGCATGTTTGGTACTTTGATGGGGTAACTTCGACATCTAATAAATATCCTCATGAGGTATAATGCCCCATTTCCCACATGCTTTTTCAATACCCAAATGGGTTTTCCTAATCATACCACAGACCGATACCCGCTACTAGCATACCTTTTTAATATCTCGACAGTTTAGCCTCTTACACCCATTTTCCATCAAAGGATCTTGTCTCAAACTTCACCACTAAGATAAAATTTATATATTTCTTTTGTGTGGGTGAATGGGGGAGTAGCTATGAAAACCTTTTTACAGGATGGGATGGTATTGGGTTGGAATATATTTTATAGATTTCACATTAAAGATTGTTCGCCTTAAAAATAGACTTATGTATTTAGATTAGTCCAAATACATATCATGATCAAACTTACTTAATGTGTAGTGTATGAGGCCATGAGAGGATGACCTAAAGGTGCCTCTAGTCCCTAAGTTAATCTTCTCCATATAATATTATGGTAGTGTTTCCTCACAAGTAGAAGTTTCATTCACTCTCTTGCTACTATTTGACAAGGATCCTTGAATAACAAATTATGATATGAAACTAGGATGTACAAGTTACCTATGAGTATCACTATGTAGAACTTAAAGTTTTAGTAAATCCCTATAATGCTTAAAAGATTGTACTTTGAGCTACTATTATTATTAATGGTAAAAAATATGCATATAATAAGAAAATAGAGATCCCAAGTTTGTTTTGGTGAAACCATCAATACTATCTTCATCTCAGTTATTTTATTTGAAAATAAAATATAAATTGATGATGCATTAAACTTAAGGCTATACTAAAAACTTGTAGCTTTTATTTATGTTCATATTATCCTACATTACCTCAAAAGAAAGGGAACTCTTTATTCAAGTGTAAAAACATTTCCAATGTAATCATGTGTGAAGAAAAATAAGGAACATACCCATGTCTAAATATGGAAACGTTACCTCAAGGATTACCTAGGTATGAGGAACCAACCGACATGTTTGATTTGACAACAAGAAGTGTTGAAGGAGAGAATAGCATTATGGCATAATTACCTCTCATAACCAAATTCAATTTAATATCTACGCATATCCTCCTCTTTTGAATGATTGATTTCTTTAGTACATGAAGGATATGTTGATATACCTGTTGAGAACTCCTCAATCTTAGCTCTTAATGGCTGCTCTCCATCAGATGTAGTCCCTATTTTTTCAAATTCCTCCATAGTTTGGCAAGGAGAAGGAAACTTAGGTTATTTTGTCATTTCTAGAGAGGTAGATAAGTTCTTGGTTGTTGTCAAGATATTTTCTTCCAAAGAAGGAGAGATCCCGACTGTTGCTAAGATTTGAGAGAGGTATTCCAAGCTTATCATCGTTGCATTCATTTTGTTGGTTGATAAGTCTTGTCTCACACATGGATTAGTGCAGAGAGTTCTTACAACACCCAAATATATTTTTTACTTTTAACATGTTTTTAATAAGAAATGAAAACTAACTACACACTTAAAGAAATTCTAAACACACCAAACCTACATGAAGTAAAGCATGCTTACAAAAAAGAAATCACATTTGCATAAAAGGAACACTTTTGTATAAACGGAAATCACACTTGCCTGAAAAGAAACACATTTGCAAGAAAAACAAACACACATTGCAGGAAAGATAAACACATTTGCATAAAAGGAAATTATTCTACAAGCTTGCAAAAAGGAAACATATTTTACGTATAAGGGAACAACAAGGCTTCAAAGCAACCCCATTAAAGTGGATGCATCAGGCTATTACACTACAGAAAATTCGTAGTGAGGTCATCTTTGCATCTTGTCATTTTTTCCTCCCCCAAGTTGTATAATCTAAAAGCAAACTACCTACCTACCTAAACTCAAATCCTTTTAGCACCTCCTCAGCAACGATGCCAAACATGTTGGTAAAAATTAATATATTAATAATTCACATTAAATTGTCAACTAGGGCTCGTAATCTTAGAGGTGCAAGCACTGTATGTGCATGATTGGAGCCTAATCTAACATATTCTAATACCAACAAACACACTTCAATGCATAAGAACTAGAAAATAAAATCAATTGACAAAAAATAAACTAAAACCTCATATATAATACCATTACATGAAAACCATGTCTCTTAGGCCTTTAAATTTTCCTTTAGCAATTAACTAACAAATTAAAGTACAAAATCTAAGACTAGGTGCAGAAGTCAAACTAAAGAAAACAAATAAAAAAGACAAAAATAAACTAAATTAAAAAAAAAAAACAATCTAAAATAAACCTACAACTAAATTGTCCCATGGTCAAAATCCATTCCTCATACATTTAATAACATAAATATTTTAACAACATAACAAAAATACAAATATACAAAATACATTAAAAATATACCAAATATAAAATAAGTTACAAAACAAAATATATATTAAAAATATAATTAACGAATTTTAAACTTTATATTAAAAATTTAATTAGCAAGTTTTAAACTTTAACACAAAGACATAAAGTGAACGTTTAATTGAAAGAATGTACCAAATGTGAAAAAAATTTAAAAAAAAAAAACACAAAATATTCCATTCATACAATTATTGTTATAAATTTTAATGGAATGACACATAGATACAATAGATTTATAAATTTTGTATGGAATATCATTTAACATTTAAAGGATGAAACATTTTCTAAAGTTACCAGATATTTACATGACACGAAATTTAATTAATGAGACAATACCATATATGAAGATTAAACATGAACGTATTCCCTTATATTCACAACATTTTTACAAATACACAAAAATACTTGAGACCTACATGTTCCCGTCGATTATCAATAATTCGCTCCAGCATGAAGAGGAGACATGTTAGACGAAATGAAATTTTACCTAAATGAGATAATATAATTTATTCATTCTAAATTTTTTACCTAGGTAAATAAATTACTTAAAAAAACCAACAAGAATTTTAAAGTAATTTTCATTGTCTATTTTTTTGTGTTTCCTCATAGTACATGGATATACATAGGCCAAGTAAGTCGATTCTCTTCCAATATTTCATAACATCTTGCTCCATAAAATAGTAAAAGATCCATTTAATTTGGATTAGAAGAGGTATATTCTTAAGATAAAATTGTTATTTATTTAAATTCATCATCTTATATGTTTTGATTTTTTTGGTGGTTTAGTAGTTGTAATCTTTGTATATTTATCATTTTGCAAATCTAGGTGTGATTGATATTTTGGGTGTAAGAATTTGCTTGGTGCAAGAAGATGGTGCAGGAACCATCGGTGTAAGAATTGTCAGACCAAGAATGTAAAAAAACTTGTCTTCAAAAATATCAATAAGTATTGGAATTAATTCATAATTAGCAAATTGATTTAAACCATGTAAAATGTATTAAAAATAATAAATTAAGTATGAAATCACACTATTTACTTTGGATGCTTTTAATCAAAGGATTTTAAATAAAATATAATCTTTTTAAAGTAAATGTAATGGTTTATGGTCAAATATGATGATAATACAGTGGAAGAGACAATTTTAGGGGCCAAGAGATTTTATTCATTTGGATATATAGTGAGTATGTGGATGTAAACCTTTGTGTGAGAGTAACAATGTTGTTGCTTTAACTACCAATCAATCCCCCATTCACACTTTATCAATGATATACTACTTATTATTATTATTTATTATGCATTTTTATTATTATTATTATTATATTTTTGTTAATATTATTAATTTGGACATTTATTTGGTATCAATTTAAGATTCAGTAACATGTCTTCAATAGAGGCATTAAATTGTTGGGTCATAAATATGTACTTTTAAACATTATTTTAGATGATCCTTAGACATTATGTGAGTCTCTGTATAAAGGATGTTTTGATAGTCATTTAGTAAGGAATTTCTTATGAATCCTATAATGTCCTACATTATAACCATTAGTTGTGAAATCAAATATTTTAAAGGGGTGTCTAGATAGAGAAATACCTTGCACATTTTTGGATGGTAAAGAACATAAAAATCTTGTGGTATTTTATTGAACCTAGGGCCAACGCCATGAAACATAGTCATGTCCATGTTTTTTTCTTGGTATACCACCACAAATTCATGGAGATGATTTACCATGTCCTAGCAATTAACAGTAATGGACTATATAGACCTTGCTTTATGTCTCCGGGTTTATTGCCACAATAAAGCATGCATTCTCCAATGAATTAAGCTATGTTTGCTTGTAATATGGTCTAATACACATAACTTTATGAGTAAGCTATTGTTTTCCAACATTAAAATGACCTAAAACTTTGGAGGAATGAACCTCTCTTATAAGTATGTTCTTACCTTAATGCAATTGAAACTTATCCATCTTGGATATAATAGCATGTCTTGTTGTTGACCTCTCCTTCATGAAATTGACCTTGTAATTACTAAAGCATCTCCTTGAATCATCATCTTTCATGTTCTCTTCTTTGTATGATTCATGGGTGAAAAGACCCATGTGCATAATAGAAGCTAAAGTCGTAATCTTAAGTGTCGGTGGTTTTGACACATGTCTCTCGAATTATTAGTGTTTCTCTTATACTTGATGACGATATGGGCACTAAATTTTTTTATCCATTTGTTGTTTTTTGATTCCCAAAGCTTGATATAAGCCTAGAAATATTGCAAATACGTGTGATTGATGGGGATGATGGTCTCCTTATCTATAAGGCAATGCTATCATATTTTAACAACTTACACTAGGGCATAGATATCCTTGTCATACATGGGGTGGTTTAGTATCACTTCATGAAACAATTACAAAGGATATTGGATTACCTTCATGGATCAATACTACTCCCATTTTATACCCACTTGAATTCATCTCTACTTTGAAAAGATTTTGCAAACTAGGAAATGTCGAGATTGCTGATAGACTAATATTATATTTGAGTTCTTCAAACTCCGTTTGCTTCTTCTTTCTCCATTGGAAACTCTTAGCAGTGGTTGGTATAGCATGGAGTGGTGCAATCATAATTCAAAATTATGCTATGGGAATATCATGGTTCATAGAGTTCATTAAATGGTTTAAAGTTGTAAATCTCATTTATGTAGGAAGTGAAAGTGATTGTTTTTATGTTGAGTATGTTTACAATATATTTGTCCCAATGCAACTTTCTTTCATAGTTAGCATGATTAAGCTAGAGGGTGGGTGGCTACCCTAATATCACCTAGGTTCTTGTATTGTATAGTTTATCCCAGCAGGCCAATCCAATAGATGGTGTGGGTGATTATTAATCTCATTGGTAAGGTCCTAAGCCTTTCCAACTTGTATGCATCTAGTGAAGTCGAAGAGAGAGAAGAAACTTTATGAGACTAGTTATTTGCATATTTTGAGAGAGTTAATTGTTTGATGTATGTAAAATTTAACAATGTGGAGACACAAATCAATAAGATTGGGTTCAACCATGTATACATCCCTCAAAGGGAGTATATAACTTGGAATGAAATTTAGGTCAACCTTGGCCTCTACAACCCTAAATTCATGTAGGAAAAATATTATAGGCTATACTTTACTTTGTATAATACTAAGGTAGAATCTAGATAACTTATGAAGAGACTTAGTAGAGCTGATAGAGATATCAATTCAAAACAAAATAGATTATTTTCTTACCATAGAAGTCCCATATCAGTGCAAGTGTTGGGGGGACTTACCCTTTCTAACCATCAACTCATTATTTTCTCCATATATTGGAGAGAAGCTAATATGCAGGTGCCAAAGTATAGAGGCTTGTTCATTGTCTTCCATTTTCCACTCCCAACACACATCCAATCTATTGAGTGGATTTGGAACTTGTTACCTAAACTATAAGGGGGGTTTTCTTATATTGGGTGGAAAATTGATTCCACTAGTTGAGTAACAATATTGTTTTGAGGGTTTGGATGATGGATAGAGGTTGTGTGACACTCACACCATAAATCATCCTAAAAGGAGTTTGAAGAATTCTCCCAACAATTTTAATTCACAGTATATGATCAATCAATACATGTGAGGGTTTTTAGTCTTTGGAAATACTTGAAAGTAGATGAAATTTGACAAAATTGTGGTGCACAAATCACTAATGCATGAAATTTGACAAGATTTATATTAATGCAAGAAGGTAGGGTGATTTTCTATGCTTCAATAAAAATTTCACTGCAAGAATAAAATTAGGTGCTACATGATTTATAACTTGCTACAATAGTGCATGCACTAAGGATTTGGAGGCACTATTTGGTTGGAATAATAATTGAATTAAAGACAAATCATCATGGAATTCAACATATATTTACACAAGCTTACCTTGAGTGATAGACAAAGAAGGTGGTCAGAGTTATTGAGTGAGTATGATTTTGATATATCATACATTAAAGGATTTGTAACTAGAGTGGCAGATGCTTTAAGTCTTAGATCATGTATCTTTTTTATTCTACCATTGAAGAAAAAATTGTGAGAAAATATATTAAAATTGCATATAGAAGACAAGTGGTATATGGAAGTTAAATTGGAATTAGATAATGAACTGATGAAAATCCCAAAGTTTGAAGGATACAAATTTCATGATGCCTAGTTTATTAAAATTTCATGGGAGAATCTATGTGTCACAAAATGATGAAATCCACATTTTAATTTTAAGAGAGGCTCATATAGCTATTTATATGGCTCATCCAAGAGTAAATAAAATGTATGCATATTTAAAGCCATTGTTCTTCTACAATGAGATGAAGAAATATTATTTAATTATATAGCAAGGTGCCTTGAGTATCAGGTTTGTTGCAACCATGTTTCATTTATTAATCAAAGTAGGAGGTAATATCTATGTATTTTATTAGTATTACGAATGAATTCCTAAAGTCATGATCCATTTTAGTAGTTGTGGATACATTGATGAAAAGTGATCATTTTATTCTAGTGAAAAATACTTATTGAGTGCCTAAAATAGCAAGAGTATTTATTTGTGAAATAGTAATATTGCATTGTATATTGAAGAATATAATTTCCAATAGAGGGTTGTTATTTACAAGTAGAATTTGGATGAGTTTTAAAGAAGCTCTTGGAACTCAATTCAACCTTAGTATAGTGTATCATCATGGGATAGATGGTTAGGCAAAGAGAATTAACCAAGTTCTGGAACATATTTTACGTATGTACATGATGGATCAACATAATCATTGGGAAGAGTATTGGTCATTAGTGGAATTTGTGTACAATAATAGTTATCATAGTTCAGTTAAGATGGAATATTTTAAATTATTGTATGGAAGGTTGTGTAGAACCTTACCAATTTGGGATAGATTGGAGGATAGACTATTAACAGAACCCAAAATTATTAAAGAAAATGGAAGAACAAATGAAGATTATTTGGGGAAGATTACAAGATCATATCAATATAGGCAACAAAGTTATGCATATGCAC
Source organism: Pseudotsuga menziesii (assembly GCA_001517045.1). Classification (NCBI taxonomy): domain Eukaryota; kingdom Viridiplantae; phylum Streptophyta; class Pinopsida; order Pinales; family Pinaceae; genus Pseudotsuga; species Pseudotsuga menziesii. The sequence goes on from LPNX010957471.1 coordinate 1,325,345, forward strand.
ATAGAACTAATAGAAGTTATAAGGTAGAAGATAAAGCATTTTTGCAAGTTAGACCACAAAAGAGATGAATTGAATTTGGAAAGGGATCCAAGTTGTCACCACAATGTGGGACCATTTAAAAATATTGAAAAAAAGGGGTGAGTTTCTTATTGTCTTGAAGTACCATCATCTCTAGGTTGTATGCATGATGTTTTCCATGTATCTATTTCACGTCAATATATTCGAAATCATTTTCATGTTATTGATTTGACTCATTTGTAGATGTTGGATGAGGGGGCCTTAATGACCAATCCAACCTACATATTGCACCAGTGCACTTAACAAATTTTGTGTCATTTGGTTGACTAGGTAAACGTCCAATGGGATAGATATATTCCCAACTTAGATACTTGGGAGGATGCAATTGAGATACATCAACAGTTCCCATATTTGTTTTTTAACTTCGGGACAAAGTTTCTAAAGAGGGGAGTATGTGGTTCCCTCATTTGATAGACACGAATAGAGATCAATTCTTATTATTTGAGAGCATCCTATTTTTAATGGTGAACCAATTCATTGATGGATAAAAAATCATTTATATATTCAAATGCCTTGATTATAGTTGATGCATTTTGCATTTAAATTGGGTGTCGCTTGGGTGGTTGGGAGGAATGATTGTTATCCTCCCCATTCGAGATCAATTCCTGCAAGTGACATGTTGAGCTATTAAATGAGAATATTGTTGTATTGGTATTGGGCCCTGAATAATTTGGTTTACCCCAGGTACCTTCTTCAAAATCGGGAGAAGTAACTGACGGTTTTCCCTAGGATATGTATTTCGAGTAAAAAATAAAAATAAAAATGATGTATTTTTAATGGTATATATTTGATGTTATGTGGTAATGTGGAAAATTTGTATTAAGATATTGACATTTATGATTATTGTGCTAATTACATCATGCTATGGATTTGCAGTGATATTGATGTTTTATTGAGTGTGATAGGAAAATTCCCAAGTGAAAATGGCCAAAATGCCTCAAATTTCAAAGACTCTGGATCAAGTCCAAACATAATGATTGTCACATATGTATTGATTATAATGATTTTGCTATTAGGTTATTTGACGTGTTGAACTCAACATGTGCATACATGTAACATGCTTTCCAATCAACCTACACATGGGCTATTGGGTATCCTTGAGAGAGGAGTAGTGTTCCTACTTATTCCCATTAGCAGTCCCTTCCATATAGCTTGTTTAAAAATATCTACTACTTTTATCTAAAGGTTGCACTTTGCATTCAAAGTACCATGGATTTGGTCACTCTTGATGATTGGCAGAGGGTGTGTAATAAGTTGTCACCCTTATTCCTTAGTGTCCATTAGTTTCTCGGCATAGTAGGAACAAGTTGCGTTAACTTGATCTCAATTGTTATACCATTCCCCCACCAATGAAAAATAAATACTTCAAGGGTATGCAGGAACATGGCACCTTGGTATTGAATATGACTATTAGCCACACTTGAGAAAAATATCCTTTGAACATATGCATATTGTTTAGCATTCAAAATATAAAGGAAACACATGCATGATTGATTTATCATATAAATGATCGATACTCTTATATAAAAAGGAAAATATATGGTTTATTTAGAAGTTGTGCATGAAATAGACAATAACATGCATTATAGAGAATAAATTATAAGAAAAACAAATTTGATTTAAATAGAAATAAAGAAATCATGAGCACCCACCAAAAGAGGAAAGGAAGAGTTCAAGGGGACATTCAGGAGAAAAATAAGGACAAGCTAGAACTTGCATTCCATGAAAAATCCTTATTTTAAATAAATAAATAAAAATGGATATGGAATGACACATGGGTGGGTGGATATTAGATAATTTGAAAAATCCTTATTATGAATAAATAAATAAAAATGGGTATGGAATGACACATGGGTGGGTGGAAATTAGATAAATAGTAATTAGTATATTATCATTTTTGTGTGTGTTGGACAAGTGGCTTTGGCCACCAAGACTATAAAAGGAGGATTGAGTTAAAGAGATCATGCATTTTTCATTTTGCACCTTAAAGTTGAATGGTTTCCATCATGCCAAAAGAAGATTTCCGTGCATTGTCAAATTGTTTGGTCAAAATTATGAGTGATTGTTGAAAGGTGGGGTTCCTTTCAAGCTTCAGGAAGCTATACTCAACCCATTTATAATTCATGTACCTATTTCAAACAACCCATCCAAAATTGTGGATCCTTGGGGAAGAGGATGTTAGACACAATGGATCATCGAGAGAGGGGGGGTGAATTGGTGAGATATACTTAATCCAAACATCAACTTCAATCAAAATCTCATATCTTCATTCAGAAATTTACAACATTATCATATTCATCACTAACCTATATCATTAATAATTCATCAAGTTAATTACATAATCATCAACACATTGCACAAGAGACACAAGATATAATATTTGTAATTTTTTTTTTATTTCAAATGGCTGCGACCGTGAGGTAATTCAGCACCTACTGAAACAAAGAGCACCAACTCCTTATCTAGAACCCTGCCTAGTTTTTCTTAGATCCTACTAATAAAACATGTACAAGACCCTGCTTGTAGTTATAAAACACATTTGTCACATCACATACACCATCAATCACATCGTTACAGCTCTATTTATCATTCTCATATCAACGTTCTTCCTATAGGTTCATCTTCATTCTGTGAACATGACTTCATCAGTCATATCACAAACTTGTCAAATGATCAGGTCTTCATGTTAATTGTGGTCTGCTATCAAGACAAGGCATGCTTACCATAAACCTGCGCACCATAAGCTAAGGTCATGTTACATTCTTATGTACAGTCATCACAACATCTTACTAAGTGCATTGACCACACACATTATTACATCATCTCACATTCTTATGCACAATCCTCCACTTGTCTTCTACAGAGAACACATACATTCTTTGCTTGGGTTAGTTGTTGCAATATACTTAATTACTTCCAGATATATTGAATGGTAAACAATAACTTCCACTGGAATTCAGCCATCAAAAGAGACCCATTATCATTGTTGGAGAGAGCTGCTACAAGTCTACAAAACGATTGAGCATTTGCTTTTCACTATGCTAGACTGTAGATGGAAATCAAACCCAACAATACCTCAGTGAAGGCTCGGGTATGCTTCAGTCTTCCATGAATTCTGCTCCAAGAGTTTCCTCAAAGACAGCCCGAACTTCCTCTTGGAGACAGTCCGAAAATATCAGTCAAAAAGAAATAGAACATAAGCAAAGAAGAAAACTTATCTGTTGTTCCAAACTTAGGACTTCCACTATCAGAAGCAAGAAGACATCTATGTTCCACCAGAAATTTGAGACTGTTCAATTCATAAAAAATTTGATTCTCATACCACCTTATTGTTCCTCAAGAATTCGGGTGTTCACAAATATACTATTGTTGCCTACAAGTTCACAATTGACTGCTCCACCGAATTGTGATTGTTGCTCACTCAGTAGCACTTCCGAGAAAATTCAGAGCACTACCAAATTCACTCACCAAATCACCTCATAAAATTTAAAACATAAAACTCTATTTATACTCCTTTTCCATGAAACTTTGGAGTCGACCTGTCAAAAGATAAATTAATTTATTTGTTTTTAAGAGTAAGTGGAAAACTGCAGTGAGAATATTTCAATTCGAGAAGTTTAGAACCTCTTAGGTGGGTTCATCTTCAAGAGAACAAGAATATCATTCTTTTTTGCAATTACTCTTAAAATCTTCAACTGTGGAATAATGAACAACCAATTTTTTTGTTGTTTTTATTTTTATTTTAATGGGGAGCCGACTTCACAAAATTGATTTCAAATTTAATTTTAGGAAGCCGACTTTGTCATCAGTTTAATTTTTCTGTTGTCCTCATCAAATACTCAAGCTTACTTGTCTCCAACCTTGTCATTAATCCATCCAATGCCATGTCATCATACTTGCTCATCATGTTACTAATGCCTTGCATGACAATTTCTCTTTTTCCTTGTCTACCTTGTCCTTTGTCTTTAATGTATTGTCTCCTTCATGTCTCCATGTCCTTCGTTGTCAACATGTGTGTACTTGTGCCATGTCATCATGTACCAATTTAGTATTTGTTTTCCTACCTTCATCTTGTTAAGCTTTGCTTGATCTTTGCCATGTCCTCTTCTTCATCCTTTGTTTCCATGTCTTCCACTAACTTCTGCTTGTTAACTCTTGCTTGATCTTTGACCTTATCATTTTTTCTTTCCTTCTCCAAGTCCTAATGCACAATGTATGTGGGTTCCAGGTAGGTCTTTACCAAACCCTAGGGCCATCTTCAAGAGTCCATGACCCCATGTCATTGTCCTTTATTTGTTGGCTATGTCATCACTTCAACCTTTGTCATTAATGTTGTCATCAATTACAATAATATTCATCAATCTCCCCCTTTTTCATTGATGGCAACCTGATTTCTCTCCCCCTTTGACATTAATGACAAAGGGCCAATTAGCCATTTAAGGGTTCACAATACCCCAAAAAAAATTGTTGAGTTTGATCTGTTTGTGATTGATGTTCTGCTATCTTGTTGGGATGTTGAGTTTTGTTGTTCTTCTTTCCTTATTGCTCCCCCTATCAAGTGTATTGTTGTAGCTGCATAGAAAAATCTCCCCCTTTCAAGATCAATGAGAGCACTTGTAGCATTAAATATTGTCACAAAAGGTGATCACTATCCACAAGAAGAGTCAACCATTATAGCATATTGACTTGAAAGACTTACTCCTCCAATGCATTTACCTTGGTCTTCAGTTTATTGTATTGAAAAGTCAAGTTATGCTACTGTTGTAGGTGTCTGAAATTCAAATAGAAATGTGTGCATGCAAAAACCCCAGTCATGTTTGTATCCTTGGATTGTATTTGAATAATCTTTTGCAATATCCACATACATGCGTTGACCTTGCTTTCATGGTTATCACATGGTTTTGTTGTATAATGGCTTATTCAATGTATCAATCATCTCTGTCAAGGTAATACTGTCCAATTCAATCACTGCTATCAAGTTGTCATCGAGATAGTATTTATCATGTCAAATTTCCAAGCCACTTCAATCACAATATGATACTGTCACTATATCATAGATGTTGTCAATCTACGGCTATCATCAGGATGATCTATCATTGTCTGTTGTCTCTATCTTACTTCAAATGCCGGTGTATTTTACTGTGGATTTCTTATCGTTCATGCTATTGATGTTGTAGCTTTCACCAGAATTCTTCATGCTCGGAAGTCACACAAATTCTTCAATTTTTGTATATACTCCCCCTTTTTGGCTGCCAAGTTGCCCAAAGAAATTTTGTATTACATTCATACTTCTTTCTCATTCTGTCAACCTTGTCCTTGTGAAATGCCTTCTATCAGATCTTATGCTTCTGAGCTGGATTATCCCCCTAATTAACATGCATCTTTCTTGATTTGGATAGGGACATTACCCCACACTTTACACATGTCATTGCTGCGTGTTAGTAATCCGATCCTAGGACCTGATTTTTCTTGGAGTAACCTTCATTTTCTCTTGAGTCCATCCTCCAAACTTCATAGACTCAAGGAGTGCTTAGGTCTTTAACATACCTCAAGTTTGGCTTGCCATATGGCATCCACCTTCACCTTTTGTGCATTGATCTTCAACTTCATTTAGATCCAACAAAATATTCCTTGTCCAAACCTTAGAGCATCCTTGGCTGAGATCATTTCTCCTTTGGCCTTCAAAACTGCCTATGTCATTCTTATTCCAAGATTTATAGACTTTCCTTATTGATAGATATAAGAAGCTTCTCTTTGAATTTCTTCTTGGACTTGCACATACTTGGGCTTTATGGACAACACCACCACGGGTAAAGCATCTCAAAGTATGGCATCTAGCAGCAACATGCCCAACATCTTATTTGATCACTTTGACTTCCAATATTTTTTCATCCTTGGAATGTGCAATCCATAGCCCTATGACCAAATCCATTACAAGAATAACAATAGGCATTAAATCTATTTTCATACCTTGATGTTTGGCTCCATCTTGGAGTTGTGCTTATTCTTTCAAATGAATGGCTTTGATGAATGGGAGTAGCTTCGTGAGGTACTTTCGAATTTTCAACTTCTTTGTTAGCATGTCCAGGTGCATGAACAGCCTTGCTGGATCTAGATTCAGGAGTTATTGGGGACCACAAGCCTTCATTCAATTTGTCTTCTTCCTTCTTGAACCCAAGGTTAGACTTGTCAGAGGAAATCCTTTCACACTTTAGAATTTCATCCAGGATGACTAAACTTTCATTGAACTTCACATGATCTTTTGACTTCTCAATTTTATTTCTAAGACCAACAATTTCCATTCCAAGCCTCTAATTTTCTTTTTCTTTTTCTTCCAGCTGAAGCTTCATAGCATCTTCTATTCTTTTAGATTCCTCCAACTAGATTTTTATATCAGTATTAGCCCATCTCGCTTCTTCAAGTTCTTTAGGATCTACACCAATCTCTTCTTTCTCTTTTGCTAATCTAATCTTCAATTCCTTGATTTCATCATTTTGATCTTGCAGCTTATCTTGCAAGTCTTTGTTTTTTAGTTTTAACTTCATTAGCAAAGCTTTTGTTTCCTCTTTGTATTTTTCAAATGACCTCAAAAATTTATTCTTGAGTCTTGGATTGAATCTAAGATCAATATCTAACAATGTGCTTGTAAATGCATTATTTGCTTTCAACGAAACTTCTTCTTCATCTTATGCAAGAACAAATTCATCATCGTTACATTCAGAATTATCATCCATTGAAGAGTACTTACCTTCACTTGTATCTGAAGCGTGTACCTGCTTTTCTTCTTGCTTTTCATCCTTGACTTCTGTTTCCTTTTCTTTGTCTTGATTTTTCTTTTGGTATTATTCTTCCAGATTGAACCAGAGATCCTTGGCAGAGGTGTAATCTTTTACACTTTCTTGAATAGAGCTTGACAATCTATCCATCAAAAATTTCAAGGCAATCTTGTTGTATTTCTCAACAGTTGTCTTTGTCTTCTTGCCTAGTTGGATAGGTGGATTCACCACAATTTTCCAAACACCGATTTTTTTCAAGTAGACTTTCATTTTATTTCTCCAACCAAAGTGACCTGACTTCTCCAAAATTGGAACTTCATATTCAATGAGCTTTGTTGAGCCTTCCATGATTGTGTCCCCAAATCCTTTCAAGCTTGTTATGATTATGTTGAAAGCCCCGCTCGGATACCAATTGTTAGACACAATGGCTCACCAAGAGGGGGGGGGAGTGAATCGGTGAGTTTATACTTAATCCAAATTTCAACTTGAATCAAAATCTCATATCTGCATTCAGACATTTACTACATTATCATAGTCATTAATAACCTATATCATTAATCATTCATCAATTTAAACACATAATCATCAACATATTGCACAAGAGACACAAGATATAATATTTGTAATCTTTTTGTATTTCAAATGGCTGCAACCGTGAGGCAATTCAATAACTATTGAAACAAAGAGCACCAACTCCTTATCTAGGACCCTGCCTAGTTTTTCTTAGATCCTACTAAGAAAACATGTACAAGACACAGCTTGTAGTTAATACACACATTTGTCACATCACATACACCATCAATCACATCATTACAACTATGTTCATCATTCTCATATCAACGTTCTTCCTGTAGTTTCATCTTCATTTAGTCAACATGACTTCATCAGTCATATCACAAACTTGTCAAATGATCAGGTCTTCATGTTGATTATGGTTTACTATCAAGCCAAGGTTTGCTTACCATAAACCTGCTCACCATAAGCCAAGGTCATCTTGCATTCTTCTGTACAGTCATCACAACATCTTACTAAGTGCATTGACCACACACATTATTACATCATCTCACATCCTTCTACACAATCCTCCACTTGTCTTCTACACAAAACACATACATTCTTTGCTCAAGTTAGTTGTTGTAATATACTTAATTACTTCCAAATATCTTGAATGGTAAACAATAACTTCCACTAGAATTTATCCATCAAAAGAGACCCATTATCAAACCCAAAAATACCTGAGTGAAGCCTCGAGTCTACTTCATTCTTCCACGAATTCTACTCCATGAATTCTTCTCCACGAGTTTCCTCAAAGACAGTCTGAACTTCCTCTTGGAGATAGTTTGAAAATCTCAGTCAAAAAGAAATAAAACATAAGCAAAGAAAAACACTTCTCTGTTGCTCCAAACTTAGGAATGCCACTATCAGAAGAAAGAAGACATCTATGTTCCACCAGGAATTTGAGACTGTTCAATTCATAAAAATTTGTTACTCATACCACCTTACTGTTCCTCAAGAATTCGGGTGTTCACAAATATACTATTGCTGCCTACAAGCTCATCATTGACTGCTCCACTGAATTTTGACTGCTGATCACTCAGCAGCACTCTCGAAAAAACTTAGAGCACTACTGAATTCACTCACCAAATAACCTCATAAAATTTAAAACATAAAACTCTATTTATACTCATTTTCCATGAAACTTTGGAGCCAACCTGTAAAAAGATAAATTAATTTATTTGTTGTTTTTATTTTTTATTTTAATGTGGAGCCGACTTCACAAAATTTATTTCAAATTTAATTTTAGGAGACTGACTTTGTCATCAATTTAACTTGTGTGTTGTCCTCATCAAATACTCAAGCTTGTTTGTCTTCAACCTTGTCATTAATCCATCCAATGCCATGTCATCATACTTGCTCGTCATGTTACTAATGCCTTGCATGACAATGTTCTTTGTCCTTGTCTACCTTGTCCTTTGTCTTTAATGTATTGTCTCCTTCATGTCTCGATGTCCTTCATTGTCAACATGTGTGTCCTTGTGCCATGTCTTCATGTACCAATTTAGTCTTTGTTTGCTTGCCTTCATCTTGTCAAGCTTTGCTTGATCTTTGCCATGTCCTCTTCTTCATCCTTTGTTTCCATGTATTCCACTAACTTGTCTTGTTAAGTCTTGCTTGATATTTGACCTTATCATTTTTTCTTGCCTTCTCCAAGTCCTAATGCACAACGTATGTGGGTACCAGGTAGGACTTTACCAAGCCCTAGGGCCATCTTCAAGAATCCATGACCCCATGTCATTGTCCTTTGTTTGCTGGTTATGTCATCACTTCAACCTTTGTCATTAATGTTGTCATCAATGACAATCACATTCATCAGAGAAGCACCCACTTGGGAGTTGGTAGGGTGGTAAACAAGTAGGCTCCCAATGATTGGTATAGCGAAGTTCGAATCAAATATTGGAATATAGTTTTATGGCAAAAGTTTAGAATCAAACCTTAAAGATAGCCATTATCATGCAGGGTATCTATTTAACATTTTTTGTTATTATGTTTATTATTCATGATATTATTATGAAAAGAGGATTACTTCTACTTCAGTTCCAAAATTATCTATAGTTTCCATGATAATGAGTTTTTATGGTGAAATCTAAGTATTATTTCTTGTCAAGGGTGAGTTAACACCTATAGAAATAATTGTTCAAGTAGAGAGATATAGTATCCCTTGATATTCTAAATTTTATTTCCCCATTATATTTATTTAAAGGTTTGATTATCATTTAAAAATTTGGCCAAATAATATTTTGAGCAATTTCATAGATTAGTTAGATTTCCTTCATGTGACAAGTTATTGATATCTATATGGATTAATATGATCAAGCTTGAAGCATGGTTAGAGAATATTCCCATGTGTTTTCCAATTATAGTTTACACTTCAAATAAAAATATTCATATGGGTATCTTCCAATTAAAAGGAGGTACCTTGTTTTGGTGAGAGGCTCACAGTTAGGTGTGGATGTATCCAAGATTTATTAGGATTTTTGTAGGATTGTTTTAGTAATGCTACCTCTTAAAGGAGTTTATTGAGTGATAGTTAAATGAGTTTAACTCATTGAGACAGGGTAAAAGGATAATGCCTGAGAATGAAGCTCAAATTATGGAGCTATTGATATATGCATCATACTTGATCATAAAGAATTTGTGAGTTAACAAAGTTGATTATGGATTGAACTATAACAACATATATAAGGATTGAATGATAATTGCTCATTTTTTACATGAGGTGGTACAAAGAGATATTATATATAAGGATAAAATTATGGGAGGAGGTCACATAAGATTGACTAGACCTTTAGGTTCAAGATGACAGAGACATTTTTTCAGCTAGTGCATCAAGGTCAGTAGTAGGAAACAAGGATGCACCAAGGGAACCTATAATGGGAACATAGAAACGTTCATCAAGAGGGTAGAGACCACCACATAGACCACCAATTTAATGGGATTGACATCTTCAATAAACTAGTGGATATACATATGCATTGTCTAAGAGTCATAGGTAACTTCCAAAAAGGGGGTGTTCAACATGTGGAGAGCCACGTTTTCATAGGGGTAGTGCCAAACCACTATAGGTGATTTGCGCAAGGTATATATAATTGATGAAACAATGAACAACCATCAGGTTGAGCATTGGTCAACAATACTTGACGCACTAGAGAAGATTAATGGTAAGAGCTTATCATTGTTAATATATATAAGAGCAAGTAAAATATTTATTTCACTTAATGCATTGTATAGGTGTAAGATAATGGAATGTAGTAAAGAATATGTATGTTAGTATATTTAAGCACTAAGGAGACGTTTAAGATCAACTTTGTCTAATGTGTCCTTAGGTAAAAAAAAATATTTAGTATGCATTTGTACTTATGTAATCCAACAGTCACAATATGTTCATATTTAACTCTATCATAATGGCTACATTGATTTGTGGATTAACATTAGATTGGTACATTATCTCTATTTAAAGAGCATGGAGGTTAATTAGATGAATACCGGTTGTGAGAAACTGATGTGTAAATTAATTTTCTTTTACATTAATATATTGCCTCAAGTAGTTCTTTTGTTGGGTCCATGGACCATTTCCCTCTCTTACATGATGCATTGGTGTGTCAATATATGATCTATTTGTGTGAGTGGTTCCTTAAGGTGTTTGACATGTGTGGGAAACCCTTATTTTAATGGTACCAGAGTGCTTATGAATATCCAGTTCATTGTTGATCAAGGTATTGAACCTCTGTAGTTGCATGCATCAAAAGATTTATGGATTATATTATGTGTATCTATTTCTAGACTGAGAGTGGTGTTCCACTATGTCTAGATCACTACTTTCAGTTGAAAATTCTTTTGATTTCACTCAAAAAGGTTTCCATTTGCCCAAGATATGACCATTTACCATATCCAAAGGTATATTGCTTACATTTATGGATTTTTTTTAAAACTTTCTCATATTCATTCATATTTTAGTTTGATTTTTTATTTTATTTCCCATTTGTTTAATTTTCAGTCTATGGACGCCCAAACGAGAGAAGTTTTTGTTTGGAATTTTTTGTTGTTGTTAGTGTGTGGTTGTGTAAAAGTATTTTGTGGGCCAAAAATAAAGATTTTTGGGTAGGAACATTCTCCAACAACAAATTAATTATCTGTAACATTACTATATGTTTTATTTGATTCACTTGGTTGGAAGTTACTTTATTTATAGGTCTTGAGTTCAAATCCTTTTTGTTAAGCTACTTTTTGAAATGTTCATTCAACTTCAATTTACAAAGTAACTTTATTGTAAAAGTGTTTTTCACTTGTTTTATAAAAGTGGGTCAGTTATTTGTAAAAGGGAGATTATATGAAAAGCTAACAAAAGGGAGAAATTGTTTATCATCCACCCATCACAACATGGATCAACTTCTACTTACCATATGGCTTCCTAGTTCCACTTTATGTAGGGTTTTTTCTTTCCAGAAAGTCACAACTTTGACATCCATAGTCCATTTTCAGTGCCATTTTTTTAAATTACCTTTTTTCGAAGATCTTTGCATATATACCATTAGATTTTGTTGTTGAATACATATTACCTGCATATTTTGATATGGTTAGTCCAAGTGATGTTTACTTACCAGTTCCAGCTACTTCTCATGGAGATCCTACATGGAGGATTTACTATGAATTAAGGGATTTAATTACTAGGATACATTGGGAACATAAATTGCAACTCTTAATGCTTTGAATAAATCCAAATCGGTAAAAATGATGAAGCATATGATTAATTGAAATGTCCATCTCTCATTTTCTTCCATTTCATCTTCAAGGAATTGAGAGCCCCTATGCAACATGGAAAAAGTTGGAAGTTGAATTTAGTAAACACAATGAGATTCGATCCCACCATCTTGACAACCAATTGATTTCTTCAAATCCTATATATTTTCTATATAAATTCAAAACACTTAGACTTGTACTTGTAGAATGTAAAATGTCGATGATAGGTGACCAAGTCATATATGTTATTCTTGATATGCTGGGCATTGCTTATTCTATTTTTGTATCTACTTTTCACTCCACTAGAGAATATCTTACTAGTAGAGGGACTACTTACAAGATGCCCTCTTTTTAAGGTTTTTGTGATTCTTTGATTACATTGCAAGATAAGTTCTTGTATCTTAGAGTCATCATCACTGCATGTACATCTAACAAATTCTTAGTGGCACAACATAAGGATGATGTCAAGCCTCCAAGGAAGAAACACCCTCGTAACAATAAACAAAACAAGGGTCCCAAACCTTGTCAAGTAACTCCTCCTTCCAATGATGATAAAGGAACAAGATCAAAAGGTGAGCATGTTGAGAGACATTGTATCTTTTGTCGAAAAGATTGTCATTTAGAGTATAAATGTTTGAAGGAGATGGAAGCCTTAGAAGAAAAAATGAAGAAACATAACATCAATATTGATTCTTCTTTTAACTCTTATTCTCATGGACATGCAATCTCTGCTTTTGTTTTCCCTTCAATGATTCATCTACTTCTCCTTTGTTATAGCTCAAATCGACACTTCTCCATCTGTGATGATAGTTCAAATAATGACACTTTGAATGTCGCTATTTGTCACACAAAAGGACACTTATGAATGGAACATCCTTCATTTGACCGCTTATATTATAACCACAAACGTTTAGTAAACCTATGATTCCCTATCATCCAGAAAGTTTGTAACCTTGAATTAAGTCTAATCCACTCCTAATAATCAAGCATGTTGTGAGTCATTTGTTGGTTACCTTTAATTTTCTTGTGAATTCAATAAAGTATCGAATTCCCTTGTCGCTTATACTTTTCCTACAAATCTTCATTGGTTGTCTTTGTTTTGGAATAAAATTCCCCTAAAAATACCAAACATGTATATAAAATGTCAAAATAGGGGACTTAGGGTGGATTTGGTAACCATCCCCTTGGTCACACCCTCCTACTTGATGGTAACTATCTCCAAACCACCCCCTTGGTTACAACCTCCTCCTAACCGATGGTAACTATATCCATTTACTATAAAAACAAGAGAGTTAGGGAATGAGAGGGGACTTTTTCCTAAGTAAATTTATGCTAGAGGAATTTCTTCATCTCCATCCCTGCCAATCAATATCCTTTTGCATTGACATCCATCCCCTATGTTCTGCAACTATTTCTCTCAGATAGTTTCACCCCTTTATACATTTGGAGGTTTGGTTGGGATTATTGGAGGAGAAAGCAAGAGACTTGGAGTCCTTGTTTTTCAAGGTGAGTGGAAGATCAAGGTAATCTTGTAATTTTCTTCTATATGAATATAGATTGGACATATTTCCCTTCCCATATTTAGTGTTTATCATTATTTTTGTGTGTCTTATAATTTGAAGTTCATTTCATTTAACTAGTTTGATCTTATCTTATATTTGTATTTCAAAAATTTTAGTAGCCAACCTTTTTGAGGAAATTTTTCATGGTTGTTTTGTAGGTTAGAGATCTGGAGGAAGTCTGATTGGAGTAAAGAAAGATAGGACCAACCATCATAAACAAGGTACACTAGCTACTTCTTTATAATTTCTTAGATCATAATTGTTTATAACTGGACTTAAGGAGTATGTTTTGTTTTCATTTCAACACTAGGGTTTCTATATGAATTAAACCCAATACATTGGTGATTTCCCTAGTCATTTGGATGAAATTCTTAACAACATTATTGGTGACTCTGCTAGGGATTAGTTTCGTGGAGTAGATTAATTGTCTCCCAATGTCTGTTAGTTAGACTTGGACCCTAATCATCCCAGAATGACCTTTGAAAGACCCATATTTTTCATCTCTTCACTGAGTGTCAAACAAGAACCCATAATTAAACAAGAAATAGAAGAAAACACCTCTATTTCTACTGAATTTGAGTCCTCGTCCGAAGGAGAACATTTTAGTGACTCTCAGTGCCAATTACATTACTCTCCCCTGGTTGTTTCTTCTCACCTAGAGCAGAACTAAGGACATCCTTACATTGAGGATCTCTCGGATCTTTTAAGTTTTTTGAACCCACCGCAAAGTCCTAGTTCCAGCTAAGGAATTGAATTTCGTATTCTTGAGAAGATCAGTCTATTATCCTAGTGGGATGCTATGGAGAACAATGGATAAGTGTTAGGTAATGTGTAGGTTAGGTTACTCTCCTAGTTAGTTCTACTCCTATGGAAAGAACATGTGTGAATGTGTCATATGTTGTAGGTTTTGGATGGAGTCCACCATATTCAATGATTCTTACTAAAGGACCTTCGTATGGTCCACAATATAAATCCCTTCTCTTTCAGGATGAATTTTCTTGGTTTCCTGCCAATACCTACTTCAATACCTCTTGCATCAACTAATACTACTGCTTCATGCAGTGGTATGTTAGTACCTCTCAATAATTTCCCACCTTTTAGTGGACAAATTTCCATGCCAAACCCATCCCCCATATTTGGATATGTTGTTGGATCCAACCTACCTTAAATAATTTTTCCTTTCCAATCATTGGGAGGCATGGGTACTAGTACTCCCCTTGCACCTAACATTATGCACTAAGGTATATTCAGCCTGGGGGGCACTAGTACTGGATTTCCCTAAGAACAGAATGCTCCACATTGGAACATCTCTTTTTTAGTTCAGGAGGGTCATATATGGTTAACCCAATGATAATCAATACTTTACTAGGTAGCCAACCTCTCAGAGGGATTGGAGGTATTTTTGGAGGATTTACTCAACCCTTTGCACAAGCTCAATTTCTTCAAAACTTTGGACAATATAATCTTCTTTTCACCAATCCTAAAACTTCCTACATTTTGGGACAACCACATGTCAACCTAAATCAGTGAGAAAATAATTCTCTCGGATCCTGGAATTCTATGGCTCAAACGAAGTTTGCCTTCTTAGTCTCTTTGAATTTTCCTAACTTATATAAGTTAACGAATGATATGGTTTTACATGACCCTAGTTTGCCACCACTCCCTACCAAGTTACCTTCAAATATTCCAAAATTTGAAGGATAACCAAAGGAAGATCTGGTGAACCATGTGATGACTTCT
This sequence comes from Pseudotsuga menziesii, assembly GCA_001517045.1. Lineage (NCBI taxonomy): Eukaryota > Viridiplantae > Streptophyta > Pinopsida > Pinales > Pinaceae > Pseudotsuga > Pseudotsuga menziesii. The sequence goes on from LPNX010957471.1 coordinate 1,340,799, forward strand.
CATCTCAGGTGTTCCTCTAATTCTCTTATGGATGATTCCATTAGATTATGGCTTTTTTAGCAAACTCTAACAGCATGGAAACACAATTGTATATTAAGTTATACAGATGCTTGCGCTTGTGTACTTTATATTTGTGGCCTTATTTGTATAATTAGATGTATGCAAATGGAATTTTGTCTTTCTAGAGTACGCTACCACAAAGCACTAGTAATTACTAGGATGCATATATAAAGAGCTTAAGACCCCCTTATTCAATTTCGGGAGGTCTAAACACAATAAAAAAACTTCAATGCACGCATAAAGAGCTTAAGACCCCCTTATTCAATTTCAAGGGGTCTAAGACAATAAAAAAAAACTTCAATTTTATTAAGCAAAAAAAACCCTTATAACTATGAGCAAACACCTCATAGCTCCTTTACAATTCCCTTATAACTCCCAAAAACACATTATAGCCCCTTTATAAGTGCATATACAATCATACACCTTATCGCTCTTTTACAAGTTAAGGGAAAGCATATAATTATAACTCCTCTAACTTGCAAAATTACATAATCCCCTTACTACATTGTAAAAGAATATTCTTCATTCCTTTAGGCATATTTCTTTCAAAATGACAAGATTTGAAGATGATAACCTGCGCACTAAAGATATCGAAGAATGTATTGATCTCACACCAACAGTGCAAAAATAATATAATCATCACAACTGACGGAAACCACTGCACTCTAACTCAAATTTTAACAAATTTTAGCGTCACCCAACCCTTTCTTCTGTAACCGACAATCTCTTTCCTCTCATGGCCTCTACATAACCTTGACCACCCTCTAATCGTTTTCCTTTCTAGTAATGTGCATGCATTCAAAAATTACTCAATGTCACAACCAGAATGGATTGTATTCAAAAACTACTCAATGTCTTTTTCATGAGAACCCTATCATTATGCTTTTATTCTTGTTCAACGTGTCTTTACCATGCAGGTTTTATGTGATCCAAGGTAGAGCCATAGTCTTTTACCAAGATGAGTCGTTGTCATCGTATGCATTTCAAGCTTATATTATAACGGTCAGCCTGCTACAAGCCAATTCATCCCCAAAATATCCATTTGCAAAGTGATTGTGATTATGTGATTACAGGGGGTGTTATGAGGATTGGTTTGGCGAGAAATTCCTCTGGCAACATTGGCCATGCCATTAAGAGACGAGTGAAACAAAGTGAACTAGAGTTAAGGGATGAAGCACCCCGTGAACAGTAGCCATCTCATATCATACATCTTTTAAAATCGATTGGCTGGACAAGGCTATCAAAGAATGTTGTTTATCATCGTTTTGAAAGCTTCATTGACATTATCTTTCAGCATAATTTGCACTGTGCTAATTGGTTGCACAATCCATTCTTCTTTCATACAATCGATAACCAATAACTTGATAACATCGTGCATGACTTATTCAACACATTTCACCATCAAAATTGTAACCGGTACAATCAATCATAAGCGATGTGCAAAGGTACTTGATCAAAGCATGCTCTTAGCAATTTCTCCACGTATGATGGAGGGGAACATCATACTCACAACCTTTTGCTTGATCCTACTAATTACTTACTAATTGAAAGTGATTTTATCTTTGCTAGTATAGGGTTTCAAAATGCAAATATCGAAAAAACACCCAATTTTCTTCAAAGAAAGAATTATTCCTCAAAAAATCTCTGAATTACTCCAAATAATCTTCAAGAGATGCAAGAATTATTCCTCAAAAAATCTCTAAATAACTCCAAATAATCTTCAAGAGATGCAATAAAATTTATGGTAAGAATAATTCATTTATGCACACTATCTTGATTTATCCTAAAAAGAATAAAAAACAGTAACCCACTATTATAAGTTCCCTATTCCAAGACTTCCAAAAATTCCTCCACCTTTTTTAATAAGAGATACAGACTTCAACCTTCAACATCTTCCAATCAACATCTTCCAACTAAGCCAAGCCAAGCCAAACCTAATTGTGATACCACTTGATAAAAATTTAGATAAACAAGAAAACAAAAAAGAAATAACGAAGATAAAGCCTTAACCCATTCAGATATCATATTCATAAATATTACATTTATACAAAATTTACTTACAAACACGTTACACAACCACATTATCTTACCACCATTAAGCAACTCAAAAATTGTTAAAATAAACTAAAAAAGTTAAGTTGCTACCAAAATAAAATAATATATCCCTTAATGATTTCTTTTAAATTACTTTGGAGCTTCAATTAAATGTGCCCTTTTGAAATTATGTATGTATGTAATATATAAAAGGTAATCTTGTAAAACAAAACTTCACATCTTTAACGTAACATTCACTCATTTGGGATTAAACTTTATTTTAAATGGAATTTCCTTATTTTAGTGTTATATTATAAACCCATGCAAAATGGAGGGTGACATTTGGGACATGTACTGTCATGAGAGTGCATGAGAACCTCATAATATTTGAAATGCACTTGTTAGCAATGACCACCAATGCAAGGATACCAAAAGCCATGTGGTGGGATGGATAACCTCAACATTCTTAAACACCACATACATACAAAACTTCTATCATCATCAATTTTTTAAAAAGTGGATTTACATGTTAGGCACAAGCCATCAATGCCAAAAGAACATCAACCTACTCTAATGCTCAAACAAGAGCTCATTCATTCTCCTACCTACCTACTCTAGCAAATGAACAAGAACATGCTAGGTAAATTCAAATATCCAATGAAGCCACCTTAGTAGTTCATCCATGGCATGGCTTCTTCCCTTATGCTTGGTGATGGACCAAGACAAGATAACATTAATCATTAAATGAGTACATATTGTAATTATCATAAAAATGGGGTTCAACATGAACATGAGATCGTAAGCATATGAAGAATCACCAATATCCCCAAACCCTTGCCAAGAATGGCAAGTCTTTCCACAAGCTCTCTCAATCCAAATTGGAATAGTGCTTGTATAAATGTCTACATCGTGGGCTATGCAACAAAATCTGCAATACCATCATAAAAACCCTTAAGGAGAGAGAGCTTAGGCTCCTCCTGTAATATTCCAAACTAGAGGTTTTCCTTTTTGTGCATGGATTTGTTCATAGAGCTGTCATTTTATTGATTGATTGTTGGTTTGTTTGGTTGGTGTAAATATGTATTTATCCAAAGATTAATTGCATGCGATAGTAGAATGAATAGACATCACAAAACCCGTGATATTCAACTCAAGAATGGTAATGAAATACATAAAATTGTTTATGCAGAGTCTGGAAATAATAAATGCTTCAAATCAGTCTTGTGTAACCATATATAATAAGTGGAATAACTCTGACCTTGAACAATGTTGAAGGTGTACTGTGGAAGGTGTTTAAACAATGTTGCTAACATGATGTAGATGGTAGGAATAGCAGCAATAATACGTTCTATGCAATTAGGCATAACAACCCCGTTCTTATGAAGTCGAAATACAAAAGGATCCTTGGAACAGGAATGACGCTTCCTTATTAACTATGGTAGCCCAAAATATGAGTTGGAGATGGTTGTAGCAGTTTATATGAATCACCAGATCTGTATATGGTATATGAATGGAGCATATGGAATAAGGATAGCGCCTAGCTAGGAGAGATTCCCACAAGGACCGTCACACCCTTTTAATGTATTCAGCCCTATGTCCGCGACTTCCTCTTACTCCAATCTTATCCTTTGAATATGTGTTTGGGCTCTTTGTTAATACTTGTAATATTCCAATTGGTATCACGTCCCTCTCCTAAGTGGATCAAGTCCTCAACACTGGATCGATGTCCTATTAAAGGGTTAATATAATAATGGGTCACTACCCTTCCAACTTGATAAACGACAGCCCAAAGTTGCCACGATATTGTCTATTTACCACATAGATAACGAGACAAAGATTGTTGCTTATACTTGATGTTCGCCTTGCCCTAGAAAAAGAGAGTTCAATGATTCACTATCTATGGATAGAGAGGGTGCCAAGCTTGTCAATGTGCATGAATCTGCCCTAATGCTCACGCCCTTTTCATAAATAGTTTGCTGCCTCATATATTTGTTTTTTGCCCATGAATTTGGATGTCAAACCTTCATCATGAATGTGCCTCCATTTCTACTGGGGCTCCAAATGGGACTATGTTCCTCCTTAACAATCAGTCCCTTCATAAGTAATTCCCAAGAAGGTAATTCACCTAGTTGTAGCGAATCTCTAATTCTGCCTTTAAACACAATAAATCTAAGTTGCCATTAAGTACAGAATGATGAACCTGGGTGATTCATCCTAAGGATTGGCTAGGGTGGATAGATTTCGCCACCGAATCCAATTAGTTCAAGGAAATATGCCCTAAACCCTCAGTAGCTCACTGAGCTCCCAAAACCTGTTTTCAAAAGATGAATAATAACAATGATACCCTTTTGGTTCAACTAACCTTCTTATATAACCTTTAGGGTTTGCATGTCACTTTTAGGGTCTGCATGCATGTCACTTTTAGGGTTTGTGTGTCACTTTTAGAGTTTGCATGCATGTCACTTTTAGGGTTTGCATGCATGCACTTTTAGGAACATTACAGTCCTCCCTCGCCAAAGATTGCTTGTCCTCAAGCAATCGACAACTGTCAACTAAAAAATGCATCCAGACACCAATACCAAGATCCCATATGAACCACTAGATCACCTCATGCATCCTTTCCACCCAATCATGAATTGACCCCTTGATACCGGGATCCCAAACAACCCTTTGACTGATACCAAAATCCATCTGAATGCCCTTAATGAGACAAGCAATCTTAAGTTGCACAAACTCCTCAGAAGACTGTTCCATCATGCCTCCAAACCTAAGCATCCCTCGAAAAAACTCCTGGAAGCGGAGGTTGTCCCTCTCCTCCATCGTAACTCCATTGATGTCAACTGAGCCTGTAAACCTGGGTATCTCCATCTTCGTCATATACTTGTCTACCCAATCTTTTTATGGATACACTTCCTTATTGGCTGGTCCACAAGGAATGTGCTCAACTACCTCCTCCATGGTTAAACCACTATCCCAGAAAGGAAACTCATGATCCCATACCTGATCCAAATCCTTTGTGTCAAATCTCTCCTCAGTCACATGCACCTTTGAGTGCTCATGTAGAATCATTGTTGAAGTCTCTCCCCTCAAACCATGAGTGCCACTCATGCCTTCATGGGTCACAACTGTCCTGCATCTTGTGTAGGTTGTGATATCCTCTTGGGCACTCACTCGACTGGTGTCATCTGAACCAGGATCCCACACATCTGTACTATACCCATTTCAGAAAATAAGGGATGCGTCCATGTCACTATCGGCTAGTCCCTGGACTATGTCTCCCATCAACGCATTTGCATCTAAAACCTGAAATATTAATGGCCCCTCCACAAGATGTGGCTCATAACCTCCATACTGCTCGGCATGTATAGAATCAATCCTCTCTGTGTCATGCCTCTCCACTCGTTCCTGTGAATCTAACTGAGGTTCCTCTTCTACCTGCTCTTCTACCTTTTGTTCATCCAAAAGACTCAAGGGTGCAATCTATGATTCCTCATGGTCCAAACTGTCATATGACAAGAGAGAGCGTGTGAATGTGATCTCATCTTCTTCAGGACTCCTACCTGATAATGGATCTTTGCTTTCTTCATGATCAATTGTAGGTTGATCTATGATTGTTGATTTATTACACTCTAAACCACAATCAGCATAGAGACCTTTGGATGCCTTTTTGGTAAACATACCAAGTCTTCCCTTCTTGCTTCGTAGTAATGAATCTTCAAACTATTGCAAATTATGCTCTAAGCCCTATTGTGTCTTAGCAAGGTTCCTCATTAAATCCTCCCAAGTAGGCTCCTTTTCCTCTATTGGCGAGGCAGCAAGGAAGGTGGGTAACAGCCTGCCATCTATAGTTCTTGCCATTGATGCAACCCCTGTCAAATACCTTACCAATTCAACTGGTACAGTTTTGGGATGGATATGTAATGGAGCTTTGCGATCACAATAAGGCACTCTCCTAGAAGTTGTAGCAGACTTCGAGATACTTTGTTTCTTGGCAATAGATACACTTCCACAAAAATGAAACGAACTCTCCACAACTAATGTGTGAAATTGCTTATAACACCATGTTCATGCCAATTTCCCCACAACTAACCAAGAACATGCTCTGATACCACTGTAATATTCCAAACTAGAGGTTTTCCTTTATGTTCATGGATTTGTTCATAGAGCTGCCATTTTATTGATTGATTGTTGGTCTGCTTGGTTGGTGTAAATATGTATTTATCCAAAGATTAATTGCATGCGATAGTAGAATGAATAGACATCACAAAACCCATGATATTCAACTCAAGAATGTTAATGAAATACATAAAACTATTTATGCAGAGTCTGTAAATAATAATGCTTCAAATTAGTCTTGTGTAACCATATATAATAAGTGGAATAACGCTGACCTTGAACAATGTTGAAGGTGTATTGTGGAAGGTGTTTAAACAATGTTGCTAACGTGATGTACATGGAAGGAACAACGACAATAATACGTTCTATGCAATGGGTATAACAACCCAGTTTTTATGAAGTCGAAATATTGAAGGATCCTTGGAACAAGAATGATGCTTCCTTATTAACTGTGGCAGCCCAAAATATGAGTTGGAGATGGTTGTAGCAGTTTATACGAATTACCAGATCTGTATATAGTGTGTGAATGGAGCATATGGCATAAGGATAGCGCCCAGCTAGGAGAGATGCCCACAAGGACGGTCACACCCTTTTAATGTATTCAGGCCTATGTTCACGACTTCCTCTTACTCCAATATTATCCTTTGAATATGTGTGTGGGCTCTTTGTTAATACTTGTAATATTCCAATTGGTATCACGTCCCTCTCCTAAGTGGATCAAGTCCTCAACACTGGATCGATGCCCTATTAAAGGGTGAATTTAATAATGGGTCACTACCCTTCCAACTTGATAAACGATAGCCCAAAGTTGTCACGATATTGTCTATTGACCACATAGATAACGAGACAGAGATTGTTGCTTATACTTGATGTTCACCTTGCCCTAGAAAAGGAGAATTCAATGATTCGTTGTCTGTGGATAGAGAGGGTGCCAAGCTTGTCAATGTGCATGAATCTGCCCTAATGCTCACACCCTTTTCATAAGCAGTACGCTGCCTCATATATCTGTTTTTTGCCCAGGAATTTAAATGTCAAACCTTCATCATGAATGTGCCTCCATTTCTACCGGGGCTCCAAATGGGACTATGTTCCTCCTTAACCATCAGTCCCTTCAAAAGTAATTCCCAAGAAGGTAATTCACCTAGCTGTAGTGAATCTCTAATTTTTCCTTTAAACACAATAAATCTAAGTTTCCATTAAGTACACAATGATGAACCTGGGTGATTCATCCTAAGGATTGGCTAGGGTGGATAGACTTCGCCACCGAATCCAATTAGGTCAAGGCAATCCACCCTACACCCTAAGTAGCTCACTGAGCTCCCAAACCTGTTTCCAAAAGATGAATAATAACAATGATGCCCATTTGGTTCAACTAACCTTCTTATATAGCTTTTAGGGTTGGCATGTCACTTTTAGGGTTTGCATGCATGTCACTTTTAGGAACATTACACCTCCAACATCACATTAGATCCAACGATGCATGAGAATGAAGAAGAAGAAATACGATGCTTGAACATGAAATCTTGAGCAAAAGATGATTGCTAGAAATGACTATCAAAACCTGCATAAACAATACCCCTCTACTGCCCCAAACTATCATCAAGATCAACATAAATCTATGGAAAAAAGGCTAGAAATGATGCCCATATTTTCGCCAGAAGAGGGAAAACAAAGCTGCCCTAAACTTGTCCTTGAAGAGAGCAAACAATGTTGTTCCAAACTTGCAAATAAGACATCGTCATGTTGTCCCAAACCAACACTAATCACTAATGAAAATGGCTGGAAATGATTGTTCGAACTTTCCCTAGAAGAGGGTATACAAGGCTGCTCCAAATCCACAGCAAAAACCTAGTTATGTTACTCTAAATCTGCAATAGTAGAACATGTGCATGGCTAGAAATTATCGTGGAAAATATCCTCAAAACATGGATATCCAAAAGGCTCAAAACCAAAACTCTCAATACTATAAGTATGATAGATAGAATCCCCTAAAGATCTCCAACAATCACCATCAAAACTTTGATCTACTTCTAAAAGGTGTTCATCAATCATATCACATATTTGGTCATCATTATCAAACAAAGGGCAAAATGCATGATCATCCAAGGGTTTTCCTTCTTCATTATCATAAGACACCTCAAGCACTTCAACATTTTGAGAAGAGAATCTCACCAAATCCTCATCTAGGTTTTCAACAAAAATACCTTCATGGGCTTCATCTTGCACATGCTCTTCTTTGATGCCTTCACAAACTTCTTCATTAACGAGGATAGAGTCACAAGGTGCTTCTTAAACATGTATGGGCTCTTCTTCGTGGGCTTGAGCTTCAAAAGAGTCATTATGAACATGCACATGCTCTTCAAAAACCTCATGCAATTCATTCATAAGTTGTATGTGCCCTAGAATACCACACTTTAGCAACATCAACCAAGTATAGCAATGGTTCTTCTAGAGCCTTGATCTCCCTTAAGGGAATTTCTAAAGGGTTCATTTCATATCCTTGCATCATCCCTTTCATCTTGGTTTTATTTTCTTTACAAACGTAAATCCACAAAAAGGCATCATTTCACCCTTCACATTGATCTCCTATATCCATCCAAGACTCTTGAATAACTAGGAGGAAAGCACAAAATAACGATATCTTCTTTGGAGGAAAATACCATTCCTTTGCATACTTTCTTATAGTGAGAGCAAACATCTTCATGAACCAAATTATGTTTTACAATAAAATCCATGAAATGTACAATAAAATGTGGAGGCTCATGACCACATTTTTCATAGAATCTAGGAGCGTTTTTTTTTCCATTAAACATATTGGCATTCATGTGGACATCTTGGAATGCATGAGAGATCTAAAGGACCAAGCATTCCATTCTTTGCAAGAAAGAGTAATACTTCATATCTTCTTACCTTTACCAAAGTGTGGAGTCACCAAGGTGAATCTTCAATTGCCTTCACAATGTTCTTTGCTTCACCCTACAAACTACAAGGGCAAAGGGATTCATCCCTTCATGCAGTCCCCATATGAGAAATGGATCTTCAAAAACCTGAACTCATGTCATATGTAGCAAGCCTACAAATCCAGGCAAAAGGATTTATCCATGGCAACAATGCCAAAATGTTATCACACAAACTAGAATCTTGAGATCAAACCCCTAAAGTCAATGATAGCTTATGGATAACCAACAGCGAGGCCAATGTTGCCACAACTAATCATCTTTTGCTATTTAGGCTAGCTCTTCTCTAGCTCTAAGGGAGGAGCCCCTCGATAGGATTACTAGAGATGAACAATGACGAATAAGGTGAGATCAAAGAGTAACTCTAGCAAAACAATTTTTTTTAGTTTAATGAAGAAGAAAATATAGGGGTGATGAAGGGATTGGAGACCAGTGTCTTATCAAATGGGCAAATGGGGTTTGCATAAGTGTTTCTTAAGAAAGATTGGAAAGGGCTAGGGTTGTAGAGCACAAAGCTAACTTCTTTGCAATGGCTAGGTTGATTTCAAGATCAATCGAAGGGAAAGTACTAGAGAATAAATTTCAAATGAACATTAAGGAGGGAAACTATCAAGGAAGGCATTAGAAAACACATTATTTAGAGCTAAAAATGGGCACATAAACAACACTTCCAATTGATAGCAACCACATAAATGATAGAGAGCCTGTTATATATTACCTCAAAGCCATTGACAATTTGAAGATCCATCCATCAACCAAACATAAGAAAATGAGAAGCCTTCAATGGAGTGCCAGCCTTGACCATCCATAAGAACCAAGAGATATTTCAATAAGTTTAGTATGATTTCTCCTCCAATACAAACATTATTACAAATGAGGAAGACACTTTGTTATAGAGAGATGAGCTCTAATTCCTTTATAATAAAATAATAATAGATCTACCAAAACCCTAGATGTATCCTAGGGAGGAGTAAACAAACAAAAAAAACCCCCCAACTAACTCTAACAATCTCTAATAATTTCTAACAACATACATTAAGTATGGTGGTCGAAGCCACAAGTACAACATTCAAGAGAAGAAAGGCCTAAGAAGGGTGTACATCCATCAAATAAGGGTGAAAGAAGACAAGAAAAAGGTAGCACTCCAAGAAAAGCCCTCAAAAGATGGAATGATTCCTCAAATAAGGTGAATGATCTCCATGAAAAGGCTCCAAAAAGCATGTGCAATAAAAATATGATGCAGCTCTTTAAATGATTGGTCTAGAATAATGTTCCGCCAAGTTTCTGGGACATGAGGACATGGGAGCGAGGAAAAGCAGGAGTGGCCTATATAGAAGTTTCCCTCAAATTTTAGGAAACGTCAAAGGGGACATCAGGGTCTTCAACAAAGAGGACCCTATCAAAAATATTACCAAGTTTATATTAGAATACATAAAAATTGAAAGTTGGAGCACAAGTCATTAATGTCTTTAATTTTATAATCTAAAAATTAATACAAGTTTACAACACACATCAAGTGAAATTAAATGAATACAATCATACATAAGTTATAATTGATAAAACCAAATCGGAAATACAACCATATTGAACAACGAAATGAAATCGAGGCTAGAGAGAAGGAAAATACTATACGGTGTGGCCCTTTATGAATTTTTTATTTTATTTTTATTTTTTGGTCAAAAACAATCAAAGGAGACGTGGGGATGCCATTTTTAGGAGGGAAGTGTTTCCCTTTTTCCAAGAAACATCTCCTTCTATGTTTCCTTGAGTTTCCTTCAAATAGGGACATAAGGGGAATGGAGTTTACAAGTTTCCAAGACATGCGGGGGCATGGAAGCGCATTTCCTACCCTTAGGGACACGTCTTTGTGTAAGACTAGACTCTAGAATGGCTAACTTCCTCATTATTTATCATATTTTCTATTAACTACTTTTTGGAAATCTCACAGCCACTCTACATCTAATGGTATTGAGATGGCACAATTATGGGCATTTTGTCAAAAGATATCTTGTAAGGATAAAACCTTACATGTTGGAATCTTGGTTTAATAAATATATTTCGATAAAATGAATATTGTTTTTACAATAGAAATGGCCAAGTTTAAATATGGCCTATCGATAGTGACGTGTATCAATAGACATGTCGCTTAATAATTAGTACTTAATTATCCTAACTTATAATAAATGTATTAAGAAATATAACACTCGTAATAACCAATTAGGTTTATTACAAGTCATCTAGCCTTGAAAAGATTCGTCCACAAATCTTCAGTAAGTGTGCTTCAATTAGAAGTCTTGTCGCAAATAATGGTACCGCGGTTTAGAAGTTCTTAAAAAAACTGGTCGCATTTCCATTCGAATCTTTTCATGCATATGATTTTGTAGATAAACGTATAACAACTATATGGAGTATTATTCTCTGCTTCTAATCTAATGGTGTTCTTTTGATCTTTTAATTTGACGTAAATTTATGATATTTTTGCATGCTTTGATATGGTTTTCTTCTCTGTAGCGGCAACTACTAATAATGGACGTACTTCCTTGTCTAACGAGCGTGTCTTTAGTTGTTATCGAGGAACCTTTTGATGTTGAGATGCTAGAACATCTTGAGTTGCGACCACTGGTAGAATGTTCATTTCTTCGTTTGTCACAACATTTCTTGGGTTTCGTTCTTCTACGTTATCCTGATTAAGGTCATCCTTGACGCTTTTATTTTCATCAACGCATTCTTCTACTACTTTAATTTTTTTATAATTGTTGCTACCATTGACTTCATTCTTAACTGTATTTTGTGTTTTATTATTATTACAATCTAAGTCGGCGTGTTCTTTACAATTGATATTAACATTGTGATTGTTAATATCATCTTGATATTTCATATCATTGTCTTCTACCTCTTCTGTTTCATCGTCCTTGTTATCGTCTTCCTTAACAAGTCCTTATTCTGGAGTTCCAGTAGATAATTTTATAGATTTTTCAGTTGGCGTATTAATGTGTCATACTTCCCTACCTTGTAAGAAGCCGCAGTGAAATTCTGGTAGACACATTTTTTATTGAGTACCATATTTGGAGGTTTGTAGTTGGGGTGTCTTTTGTTATCCCTCTCGAAGTCTGGTGGCATGAATCTCTTGTGAGGAGGGATATAAGGAGGCAGTCGTTGTGGCCTCCCTTGTTCATTTTTACATAGGAACTTGGGAGTCACAGTCGCTTCTTCTGTTAGGAGTGCAAATGCAGTTTCCAGCTTTCCCTTACTTGAAACTTTGGAGACCATAACTGCTTTTGCTATCGTAGGTGCCATAGCATTTTCTTGCTTTCTCTCGCTTGAGAGGTGAGATGTCGTAGCTGCTTCTTCTTCATAGGCTTCATCATCAATTTCTCTCACAATTGGCTCGGTTTGAGCAATAAATTCTTCGAGATCAAATCTTGCTACAAGTTCTTCCTTGATTCCATCTTCTATCGTGGGTGCAAAATCAGTTTCCAGCTCTTCCTTATTTGAAAATTCCAAGGGCGTAACCACTTCTACTATTGTAGGTGTCATAGCAATTTCATGCTTTCCCTCGCTTGAGAAGCGAGATGTTGTAGCCGCTTTTTCTTCCTAGACTTCTTCATTATTTTCTCTCAATCTTGGCTCGATTTGAGCAATCATTCTTCAAGGTCAGATCTTGCTAAAAGTTCTCCCTTTCCTTTTTTCCTGGTTATTTCTTCTTTTGTTTCCAATACAATCATTTTCAATTTTGTATATGTTTCATCTTCCCTAGGGCATCTCTTTCCGATTTCTTCGAGTTTAGATTCAATAATCCTTCTCAGCTTCTTGCCATACATGATTTCATTGAATGTTGGAAACATATTGATTACACTTTGTGAAAATCTTCAAGAAGTTTTTGAATTTTTTTTAATAATAATAATTATTAATTAATTAATTATTATTATTATTATTATTATTATAAACTATATGTAGTTTAATCTATAGTTGTTTTTATTAAAGTATTATAATAATTATTATAATATTATAATTTTGTTGAAAGAGAAAAATTTAGGATCTAAACCAAATTATAATAATATATATTATTATAAGTTATGGTTTTCTAATATATAGTAATAAATATTTATATAAATAATAGTATTACTATCATTAAAAAAAACGAATTGCAGTATTAGGGTTTTAAGTATGAAACGGTGCATGGAGAGCGGGACGAATGGAACAAGGTGCCGGTGCAAGCTATCAAGGGAGGCCGGCGTAGTCACACAGGTGGAGATGAGGGCCTGCACGAGTTGATGGTCCTGCGAGGGAGAGTGGAGAATGAGCTGGGAGGAAGGTGGAGCGTGCGGACGTTGGAGCACACAGAGGGGAGAGTGGGCGATTGGCAGGCGAATGGAGCAAGCAGAGGCGAGAGCAGGCGACCAAGAGAGTGCAGAGAGGTGGCGACGATTGGGAGGTGGATTGTGCAACGCATGGGAGTTATAACACGAATGGGAGGATTGGAGTGAACGAAGAAGAGCGTGGGGGGTGCGCAACAATGGGAGAAGGCACGTATGGAAGCGTGGCTATGAGTGGAGTGAAGGGAATGGAGAAGCACGGTGGAGAATGGATGAGCGGAGCTAGAAGGTTTGGATGGTAGCGTTGCGAGGCCTTGGGGAGATAGTTGCGGCAGTTTGGAAGGTCATGAAGTATGGGTCGTAGGAAAGAGGATCAGGAGTGGAACAGTGGAAGGGTGGGTGTTGCGCAGAGCTGAAACATGGGGGGAAACGCGGAAGAGAGTTGGCACGTAGCGTGAGGAGAGGTAGCGTGAGAAGCGGCTGATGGGGAGAGGGAGGAGATGGCATGTATGGGAGAGTAGGTGTGAGGATGGGTGTTATGCGTGAGGGTTGGCGTGGGAGAGTTGGATAGAAAAATAAAGATGGGGAGCAATGTGGAATGAGTGGGTCGAGAGGAAGGAAGTGAAGGGAAGAGATGTGGGATCGAATGGGTGGAGAGAGTAAGCATATTATGGGTGTGGGTGTGAAGAGATTAAGAGTTTGAGGGAGAAGAGCAGCAGTGGAATGACAGATTTCCTTGAGGAATGAGTGCAAGCATCGAGTGTGAGCGAGAGCCTGAAGCTCTAATACTACTTGCAAGGATAAAACCTTACATGTTGTGAGCGAGAGCCTGAAGCTCTGATACTACTTGCAAGGATAAAACCTTACATGTTGGAATCTCGATTTAGTAAATATATTTTGATAAAAAGAATGTTTTCTTTACAATAGAAATGGCCAAGTTAAATATGGCCTATCGGTAGCGCCCTGTATTAATAGACATGTCGCTTAATAGTTAGTAATTAATTATCATAACTTCTAATAAATGTATTACGAAATATAACATTCGTAATAACCAATTAGGTTTATTACATAACTACTCCCAAAAGTTAGGACGCCCCTCCAAAAACATCCAATCAAAAATGTCCTGGATGAGTGTGTAAGCAACACGCAAAAGGGTGGGTGCTCGTAAAGGGAAAAGTAACGAGTGTAGAACAAGTCAACAAGTGCAAGAGTTTGCTTCCATATATCAAGGGGTCAAAACTTCAACCAATAAATAGATTTGTGTGCAATACTCCATCAAATAGGGAACAACCTCAACATATGTGCAATGAATGTCCATGTAACAACCAAACCCCAACCTCCATGCTGACTCTTCAATAAAAAATAGGAGCATCCAAATCAAGAATAAGTGTCCACAATAGATAACCAAACCATGAGGAAGGGGATGATCCCTTCTACAAGCCATTAGAATGCCATCACACATGCCACAAGTAAGAAACAAGGAGGGCGAAAAACCAAAGATGATAATCAAAAGTGCTATGATGCCATATATGTGCCAAGGATCAAGAACGCTCCATAAGAAAATCCCTCCACAAGCATTAATGCAAGGCCATCCAACTCTCCATCAACATGTAATCCCCTACAAGAATGTGATAAAATCACATGTAGACACCCATGCAAAATGGGAGGTAACACTCCCCATAATTTCCATAATAGCTTGATTCTTCCAAACAACTACTTCGTCAAAGAGTCTCATGCTAAGAGATCCAAATGATCTTGAGAAACATTTGAAAAGTGCATTGGTAAAAGCTTCTCCACAATAGATCCCAAGACACTTGATCTTTGTTTAGCTTGATTCTTCACTAATAGTTTGAAATCCTTGATTTTTACAAAAACATCATCCTTGGATTGAACAATATATATAACGTAGTATGGGAAAAGTCATCAATGAAAACAAGGAAGCATTTACCTCCCCGTAGACATTGAGTGGTCAAAATCCTGCAAAAATCCCTATGAACCACTACAAGAGGATGACACACTTGTCTCTCTTTAAGAAACGACTCCCGATGATGTTCCCCCAATATACATCCTTCACATACACCACTAGATGGTTCAATATCTGGAAGGTCTTCAACAATTTGTAGATAACTCATATGTTGCAAGGACCAAAATTTGTATGACCCAAATGTTGATGCCACCGCTAGTATTGTCAACATTAGCTACCATTGCAACAAATCCTTTCCATGTTGAAGGAGAACTAGACTTCCTCAACTTGTACATGTTAAATTCATCACAATATCCAAGGCAGCCACTTCAAAATAATCAACAATGTCTTTTATTACCCATCGATCTCGCCATAATTCCACCTTTTTATTGGTGTGAGTGATGCAATAAATAGAGAGAATATTGGGTCCTACTCCTAGAACATGAAGGACTTCTCCAAATATAGTAGTGTCAATAAGAATATCATCACATCCTCAAACAAGCAGAGTTGACTTGTAACCAATACTCACTTTCTCCCATTGCGCTAATGTCAATAATCAAAGAGAAGATGTTGTTCTTAGCATATGCCTGGTAGCTCCAAAGTCGACAATCCATTCCTATGAAGTGGACGAGCAATACACAGCGCATACGCAAATGTGCATTGTAGATTCATACATTAGGTGTTATACGAGCTTTATAAGATTTGGAAAAATAATTTGGGTTTATACTTCTAGAGGCCCTATAAAAAAAACCTAGAAAATGGCGATCCAAGAAAATCCCAGTTTTGCATCATAAGATATGATGCCAAAAGTCAATAGTTTTCATATCAGCCAAGAGAATTGAGACGGTAAGGGTCACACCTGCTCAAATTCCATGTTTAGATTCACAAATGAAAGCAAGGAATCGAATCGAAGCAAAACAAATCCAAATTATACAGTAACTCAATCACAAGTGTGTTTGAGGGAGATAGCCCTAGAGCATTAGAGAGAGAAAGAATTATGCTACAAAAGAAATGCACAAGTACACATAAATGAGAAACGCCAAGCACATGAAAATGCCAAAGATATATGTAAAAGAGAAACGCCAAGCACATGAAAATGCCAAAGATATATGTGCCCTTAGGCATAAAACACCTTATAAGAGAGATCAAGATCACAAGATGAGATTATACTCAACTCAAGTGATGTATCCCTTTAAGAAGGGAGGCATCCCTTCAAGTGGATATTATGGACCCACAAAACAAGGGCATACACCCCAAGAGGGTTATTGAGCCTACATATCAAATTTGACTAGGTCGGCATTAATTAATCATACAATAAAATAATAATAAAATATGGCCTTAGCCATAATTACAAGCAATAATGATACATTAATTAATCATACAATAAAATAATAATAAAATATGGCCTTAGCCATAATTACAAGCAATAATGATACATGAGTTGTGGCCATATGTACAGATTACACTAATGATTCCAACACAATTGCATGTAGAATAGCTGTGGCGACCACCAAATTTTAATTTCCATTTCCCTTGGCTCAAGCCCCAGACAAACATCAATATTTGCATACTTCAATCCATACATATCAAATTTGACTAGGGCAGCATATAGTAATACAATAAAATAATCAAGAATAAGGCCTTTGCCATAAATACAAGTAATAATGATATATGAGTTGTGGTCATATGTACAGATTACACTAATGATTCCAACACAATTGCATGTAGAACAGCTGTGACTACCACCAAAATTTATTTTCCAATTACCTTGGGTCAACGCCCAGACAAACATTGAAACATCAATCTTTGCATACTTCAATCCATTTCAACAAGAAATTATCTTTTATTTTTATTTCAAGAACACCAAAGGAAATCTCATTTGTTGCTTACTTATTTGATTTATTTGATTGCTATTTGCTGAAATCAAACTTCTTGCTTTAGGTTTACGTTATATGAATTTTCTATGTTAAATCACTTGCTTTTTAAAACCTCGGCACTTCACTCGAGATATTGTTCCCACCCATTTAACCAGAATTAATCTTGTGGTAATTTATACATTCCCGCTGACAAGCTTGCAGACACTTGCTGCTGGAGCTCTTCTTTTAAAAGTCTTCCATTATTTCTGAAGTTGTGTTTCCAATTGCCAACTAACAAGCACCGAGCATCAATATACCTGAAAATGTTATTGCCTATCCAAATTCACTAGGACATTCACCAAGATTGAATCTTCTGGACTTCTTACAACATCGAAAATGCAAGATAGGCAATGTCGCAACAAATAAGTTAAATTCTATAGGCAAAAGTAATCCCATGGCATAAGATTTCTCTGCCAATGTCAAACATAGCTAGCGTACAATCATTCAGATTAATTTAATATCAATCTAATGGCATATACACAGAAATAATAAGCGAACCTGAAAACAACTCTACAAACTGAAGTACAACTTGTTCTAACAATTCTGTACAAGGTGCGGAGCATGCTACACTGTCCAATTGCCATAGATGTGGAGAATAGTCTCACAAGTAAATAAGTTATATTCCATTTAACTTACAGATGTGGAATCAGCATGAAGCACCATCTGCGCCATCATGCAGAGCACAACATACAGTGGCTTTATGATGCCCTTGATATATTTTGATCGCGTCTCCAGTTGATAGGTCCCAGAGCCTTGCACTTGAATCTGAGGAAGCTGCAGATAAACAATTTTGAAATAACCATGTTACAGCCCATGATTCAAATATTAAAAATTTTGATACTGTTACCATAGAAAGAAAAGAGAATTTTTTCCCAGTAGGGGAAATTACAAACCAGTAACAAGGAAAGCTCCATCAACAGAAAATACGCAATCCCAAACCCAACGTGCATGTCCTGCATCAAATGATAACGTAGGTGAGTAAATCCTAGATATAATACATTGTAAAAATAGATGCCAAGATAACATCGGTACTTCTCTTTCTAAGCAAAGAGTGCTGCAAATCCAACTCCAACATCTTGTGTATTGAGAAGCATAAACTTTACAGTCCATTACAACCTGTGAGTGTACGCTCCAGAGTGAACCCATCAATATTCCATATCTTTACAGTTTGGTCGGATGATGTTGTTGCCAAATACCTGTAACACAGCATCTTTTAAAGCCTATCTTAAGAATCTTAAGAATATGTAAATCTTCAAAATATCTACCTCAAAGATTGCAGCTGGCATCTTGATTGGCAAATTTGGCCAAGACAACTGTACAATTCCTTTTGTCGTAGTATATACAAGGAAAACAAGTACATCTTAAAAAGAATGCCAAATGCTAAACAAAACTGCTGTTTTTCAAATTGGAGCTTGGGACAAATTAGCAAATTATTACCTTAGCCATGCCAATGTCATGATCAAGATTACTAAAATTATTAAAAAAAGCTAAGTTCCATTATAAAGAACCCTACAAAATCTTAATAATTCCCATGATGATTAGAATTGATCTTTCTCATACATTATGGAACATGTTCCTATCTCGTCGATTAATAGAATTTTGTTTTGACTTCATTGAAGAAAAGATGAGAGGTCACAATTGCCGGAGGACCATATGGAGCTTGAGATATAAACGTGGTATTCATAAAGGGCAAATAGAGCAAATCAAGAATCTTGGTGGTGAGAAAGCAAAGCTGAGTAGATGGAAGATTGGATGCTTGACTTGAGGGTGAATGCCAATTTACTAAGCCAGTTTACTAATCTTTCGAATCTTAAGTATATGTAAATCTTCAAAATATCTACCTCAAAGATTGCTGCTAGCATCTTGATTGTGACTTTGGCCAAGACAACTGTACAATGTATACACAGGGAAAACAAGTACATCTTATAAAGAATGCCAAATGCTAAACAAAACTGCTGTTTTTTAAGTTGGGACTTGGGGCATATTAGAATTATTAACTTAGCCATAATGTCACGATCAAGATTACTAAAATTAATAAAAAAAGCTAAGTTCCATAATGAAGAACCCTACAAAATTTTAATAATTCCCATGATGATTAGAATTGATCTTTGTCGTATATTACAGAACATGTTCCTATCTCGTTGATTGAAAGAATTTTATTTTGACTTCATTGAATAAAAGATGAGAGGTCACAATTGCTGGAGGACCACATGGAGCTTGAGATATAAACATGGTATTCATAAAGGGAAAATGGTGCAAATCGAGAATCTTGGTGGTCAGAAAGCAAAGCTGAGTAGATGGAAGATTGGACGCTTGACTTGAGAGTGGATGCCAGTTTACTAAGCCAGGTTAATGATAATGTACAAAGAGTCCCACTAGGGAACCAGCAAGAGGTATAATAGACATGGGAAACATGATTTTGAGCGTGGTCTAAGTAAGGTGGATAGATGGGTAATCTGTTGGTGCCTTGGGATGTTTGTACTATGCATAAGGACAAGCAGGGTCTTGATCCAACTGACTTCACAACTCAGGGCAGTATCCTTGCAGCCAAGTGGGTGGTGAGATGTTTAGACAGTTCCACTCCTCGGCAAACTTTGTTTTGGCACCAAGTAATGACCACTCAACATACTGGTCAGGTCAAAGGGGCTTTCAATTTATGTGATATTATCTCATCTCCCCACTTGTCTAAGGTCTCCAGCTCCCTTATTTTCTACAGTATTTGGTTAGTTTGAATTTTGGGGGGTTGTTGCATATCTGATCCATTGACACTGAAAGGGTAGTGAAGCATGGTGGGATCTAATCAGTCAACCCATTTGGAGCTGGCGAGTGCAGGGATGCCATGTTGCGAAGATGCCTTGTTTTCAAGCTTACAAATTGAGCAAGTGTTACCGGATGAAATGGCAGTCCAATCAACCGGTAAGCACATGTAGAGAAAGTGACCACTGTCACCTTAGTCACTTCTCCTAACTTCTTCAAAAGTCGAAACCTCCTAGGGGAGAGCCTTATTGTAACTCTGCAAGGACACTAAAGTTTAAAAACTAGAAGATATCTTCTTATGGAGGACGTTAGTGACCAGTGCCTTATTGCAGTCAACGTAAGACTGAAGAAAACATACTATATAGAAAAATCTTGTAAACAAAAATTAGTATATCAATTTCATTCATTAATACATCATTGTATTTAACAATTTGTAATGTTCACCAGCCAAGTGAAAATAAAGACCATTAGCAATGTAATTGTTGACTAGCATTTACCACTTCAAGCACAAGTATAATTACTTGGTGCAGCAGTATATAAATTGAACAGTGAGATGTAACAAAGGTGTCATGACAGCAATACCAATGATAATGACAGCAAAAGCATTCATGCATCCATTTAACAGTATTTACCATAAGCATTTATCCTTTGCTAACCATACATAATTGTAATCAAAACATAAGCATCAGCAGTATAAATTACCCAAATACTGTGAATATCAATCACTATTGAGAGCAGTTATCGAATAGTTCATCCAAAGGAATGAAGACCCTTTATGTGAGTGTAACACCCCAGTTTCGACCCCGTTTGCATTAAAATGTATATGATGTATGTATTGTAATTAATCATGGTGTGGAGCTAAAGACGAAAGCCCCACCATCGATTTAACGTTTTATGTTTCGGCAATTAAAATCGTTGCCAATGGTATTTCGTGCTAGCCGGAACATTATAATTTTGGCATCATGTAAATATGCAATTTAATTAAAAACCCACAACCAGCTATGTCAATGCAACAAATAATGAGATGGGGGCATGATTTCCTAAGGATAAGGGGGGAAAGAGAATATTTAACCTTTGGGGCCAATGGGGAAAAACCAAATGTCAATGAAAGAACCCATCAAACTGTCAACTACCTTTCTTGTCTCATTCACCCAATCATTTATTACTGCCAGAAATTGGTTGAAGTAGTGTTATTGCATGGGAATGGGAAGAGTGGGCAAAGAAATTCGAATTTGGGGAAAACCCAATTTTTGGGAAAAACGTTTTTGACTTTTGGGGAAAGTTAACAGCCAAAATGCATGCCCATTTGGTCATACACCCACGTTCTTCATCTCCTCACGTAGTGGAAGCTTGGGAGCTGTTTTACCTTCACGTTTTTGCTTTTTGTGTGCTCTCCCTCACGTTGGGGGCTCCTGGACATTTTTCTCACCATCATTCATCCACGTTGGAGCTCTCTCAAGCGGCTAGGATTTTCCTGCGTGTGGCATTCACGTTTTTGGGTTTGATGTGTGTGTTTTCCCTCACGTGGGCAGTCGTTTCTTCATTTTCCTCAGGCTGGGAATTCGTTTTTGTAATGATCTGTGATTGGGTTTCCTACCCACAATTTTTGTTGCATTCCTCCACTGTTTTCCAAGCTGAAAATCGTTTTTGTGTTGCCTAGCGATTTGGAGGAGAGACCACGTTCTCTTGGGTGTTGTTGAGTCCGTTTTTTGCCACATTAGGGCCAAAACGTCCCTGGGATACGAATTGTTGTTAGGGGGTGGTTTTCACCCACCTTGGCAATTCATTTTGTTGCCAAACTATTTTCCTCAACCCATAAATTGTGTGTATTGTTGTGTATGCATTTGTGCTTTGGTTTGTATTGAATTGGGAGTGGAAATGGGGGCCTGACCAGCTTGATAAACCTAGCGTGTGAAGGAACCTCGCAGACAGATCTAGGGCACTGGTTTTCTTCTTTGCACACCCTGAATAGCACTGAAAGGGAAGGCATAGCTCGAGGGACTGTGTAGCAGAGAAGGGGATGCTTCCTTGTGTTGAGTGGGTAGATGTTTAGAAGCCAGGCTAGATTTGGTGCAGGTGTCCATAGCTCTGTTGAGGAGCTCACTAGCTTAGCAGTCAGCCTATCCATCTCATTTGCAACCTAATAAACCCAACTGTGTTGGCTTGGCTGAATTTTGCGGTATTCTTGGCTATGTGTGAGCCTGCTAGTGTTCCTTATTCCTTGTGGGAATCATGCCCAGCTCGGGGGTGGCGGTGTTGCTGAGAGATTGAGGAGCACACTGGCCTATGGTTGGGTGGAACGTTGCAGTGACATAGCTGGTTGTGGAACGAGCTTCTTCATAAGATAAGTATCTCTGTGTTAATTCTCTGCATTGTATTTGATTAATGAAAATGATGAACATGTGAATGAATGGAATGGATTTGCTTCCGCTGTGTGTTAAATATTTATGCATCTGTGCATGTTATTACTTCAATGCATTTCATTTTATCATGTGTATGTTCATGAGATTTAAATATCCTGGATTAAATAACAACATTAGTCACATCCTCTCCATCCGATAGAGGGCCGAGGACGTGACACAGTGGTATCAGAGCTCACGTTGCAACATGGACCTCAATGGGCCATGAAGAAGCAGTGACAGAGGCAAAGTTACCCTCTGTCCAGCAGAGGAAAAATGTGAAACACAGGAAAAATTTCCAAAATTTTCCTAAGTGTCGAAAATTTTCATATATCGGCTCAGTTGGCCAAGTTCTGCCGATACAGTGAGCCGACGAAGGGAAAGAAAGAGAGAAATCCCGAAAATTTTCTAAGTGATTGAAATTTTGCACATCGACTCAGTTTGCCGAGTTTTTATCGGCTAGAAATTCTGAGTTGAGCCGATGACGTCGGCTTGAAAAGCTGAGTTGAGCTGATGAGAAGAAGGAGAAAAGAAACTTTTCGTAAGTGTGGAAGAAATCGGGTAAACTCGGTGAGTTTTGCCAATACATCCACTGCATTTGGTAAGTTTTTCCGATACACATCGGATGTCGGAAAAACTTTGGGAGTTTTTCTATGCATCTCGGATGGCCTTTCTGATGCATCTGGGAAGATTTTCCGATGCATCTCGGATAAGTTTTTCGATGCCGAGGAAAGAAAGAAAAATTTCTCGAAATTTTTCTAAGTGTCGAAAATCCCATATCGGCAAGAAAAGACGAAGTGTTCCGATACATTCTAAGTGTCGAAAATTCCATATTGGCAAGAAAAGAAGAAGTGTTCCGATACATGTCGGGTGAACTCGGTAAGTTTTTCCGATACGTCGAAAAAGTTTGATGAGTTTTCCGATCGGAAAGAAATGTTGAGTTTTGCCGACGCGTCGAAAGGGAAAAGGTGAGTCGAGCCGACATGTTGGAAAACTTGGGTGAGTTTTCCGATCGGGTGGAAAAGCTGAGTTGCTCCAAAATAGAGAATTTCTGCAGGTTTTCAATGGGATTTACAGGGACCAGAAAGGTGAAAAATGGCAGCGATCTTATGCGCTAGATTGCGCGAAAATGAAAGATTTACAAACAAACAAACAAAACGAGGGAAGCGCCCTCGACCCGCCCTGCAGTGGCGCAGGGAAGCCACAAGGGGGAAAGCCCCCTTGACCCCGTCGTCCCCCTGAGACAATCGTTCTTTATAAAAAGAAAATTCTATGATTTGACAAAGTTGTCAATATATGATGTTTTCAATGCAGGTAAGTAATGTATGATTCATGTGAATGTTATGCAGCTAACAATTGTGTTATTAACACATTTTGTTGAATCATAGTCACCTTCAAAGGCAGTATTCCAGATAATGCAGTTCAGTAAAGTGAGTCGTGGTTCAGCCATGAGAACCTTCAGCATGAATGATGCACAGGATCCCTATGAATGAGAAAGATACTATGGGGGAAAATGTCCGAGTTGAAAATGTTGAGACGGAATCTAATGGGAGGACATTATAAGAGACTCCCCCAGATTTTGCAGCCACCATGAGAAGCCAAAGGGTGGAGATGCAAAGTTACAGGGCAAATAATGAAAGATTGGTTAAGGCTCAGAAGGAGCAGAATCAACTGAATGCAGCCATGCTGCAAAGTTTAATCGACATCCAGAGGCAGATGAACTCTGGGGACCAGACAGTAAGACCAGAAAGTAGTAAGAGCAGTACCAAAAGAAGGAAAAGATCTCCTAGTGAGTCATCTAAATCTGAAGGATCCACTGAGGATTCAAGCTCTTCATCTCAAAGGAATGAGAGGAAGAGGCGTTACCATAACCATTCACGCGATGAATTTAAGAAGGCAAGGCCGCCTACCTTCAATGGTGAGGTAAAGAATGGACAAGAAGCTGAAGCTTGGCTTCTTGGGATGAGAAAATATTTCCAAGTCCAAGACTACTCTAGAAATATGAAGGCTAGGGTAGCCATCTTCAATTTGACTGGAAGAGCATCCATATGGTGGGAGCACTTCAGGCAAGTAAAGAAGATCAATGAAAGGAAAATCATGTGGAAGCAATTCCAGAAGTATTTCAAGCAGAAGTACCTCTCCGATAGGTACTATGATGAAAAGATTAAGGAGTTTCATGAGCTGAGATTAGGACAGCAGACCATGGAAGAGTATGCAAACAAGTTCTTCGAGCTTTTGAGGTATGTCAGGTACATCAAAGATGAGAAGGTGAAGATCCAGCATTTCCTGAGTGGATTGCCTCAGTCTTACAAAGACAGAATTGAGTTTTATGAACCTAGAACTCTGGAAGAAGCAATAAGGAAAGCTAAGTATTGCTATGAGCAACGCAGAGGAAAACCTGATTATCATAAGACATGGAAGGACAATAAGAATGAGACGTCTAACCAAAGGAAGAAAGGTTTCAAACCTTCTAACTTCAGGAAGAAGCAGAAGCAACCATCACAAGATGGGAGAAAAGACAAGTGATCCACAATAGAACAAAGAACCACTCCAATGTTGGAAATGTGGAGGACCCCACATGCGCAGGAATTGTCCACTTGAGAATGAGAATGCAAGGCTAGCTTACAACATTCAAGAAGCAGAAACAGTGGGTCAAGTAGCGAGGGTCGTCCCTAGGATTTATGCAGCACTGGAGGACCGCTAGGAAGATCACCAGTCAATTGTGGTTGAAGTTGCAGGTAAGATTGT
The DNA here is from genome assembly GCA_001517045.1 of Pseudotsuga menziesii. Taxonomy (NCBI): domain Eukaryota; kingdom Viridiplantae; phylum Streptophyta; class Pinopsida; order Pinales; family Pinaceae; genus Pseudotsuga; species Pseudotsuga menziesii. Next base: position 1,366,065 of record LPNX010957471.1, read on the forward strand.
TGAGCAATCTGTTTCTATTTTGATTAACCCTGGTTCTACTCAGTGTCACATTACTCTTAGAGTAGTGGAGATATGTGCTTTTAAGAAGGTAAAGCATAGCAAATCTTGGTTAGTTCAGCTAGCCACTGGAACTAAGAGGAAGGTTAGTGAAGTGGCAGAAAAATGTCCATTGGTTATGAATAGATTGGTCACTTGTGTTGATCTGAATGTTCTACCACTTGGTTCCTATGATGTTCTCATTGGAATAGATTGGTTAAAAGCTCACAGGGTAAAGCTTGACTGTTATAATAAGACTTTCGAATGCATGGATGAAGAAGGGAACCCAAGAGTTGTAAGAGGCATTCCAAAGGTGATTTCTGTGAGGCAAGTTTCAGCAATGTAGTTGAAGAAGTTCTGTAGGAAAGGTTGCCAGTTGTATGAAGCCCATGTTTTGGAGGCAGGAGAGAATGAAACCCCTAGGTTGGAGGACTTTCATGTGTTGCAGGAATTTAGAGATGTTTTTCTTGATGAGATTCCAGGGCTTCCTCCAAAGAGGGACATTGATTTCACAATTGAACTTGTGCCAGGAGCAGCACCAGTCTCCAAGACACCCTACAGAATGAGTACACCGAAAATGCTAGAGTTGAAGATGCAACTACAAGAGTTGTAGGAGAAGAAGTATATCAGGCCAATCATGTCTCCTTGGGGAGCACCAATTCTGTTTGTGAAGAAGAAAGATGGTACACTCAGGTTGTGTATTGAATACAGACAGCTGAACAAAGTCACGGTGAAGAATAAATACCCTTTGCTTAGGATTGATGACCTCTTTGATCAAATGAGAGGAGCAAAGGTATTTTCCAAGATTGACTTAAGGTCGGGTTACCATCAGGTAAGGATCAAGGATGAACACATTCATAAGAGAGCCTTTAGAACAAGGTATGGACACTATGACTTTGTAGTGGTACCATTTGGTCTCACAAATGCACCAGCTACATTTATGTGCCTTATGAATAGTGTCTTAGGCAGGTGTTTGGACAAGTTTGCTCTTGTTTTCCTTGATGACATTCTTATTTATTCTAAGAATGAGGAAGAGCATGAAGAGCATCTGAGATTGACGTTGCAGTTGCTCAAGGAGCATCAGTTGTATGCAAAGTTGAGCAAGTGTGACTCTTATAGAGATAGGATTCATTATTTGGGTCACATTATCTCAGATGAGGGTATATCTGTAGACCCTGAGAAGATTGAGGCCATTATGAATTGGCCTACTCCAAGAAATGCAATAGATGTAAGATCTTTTATGGAACTTGCAGGATACTATAGGAGATTCATTGAGGGATTCTTCAAGGTTGCACATCCAGCCACTTCTTTGCAAAAGAAGGGAATAAAGTTTGAATGGACACTGAGGTGTGAAGAAAGCTTCCAACAGTTGAAGAATCTTCTCACAAGTGCACCAGTCTTGAAGATTGCCGACCTAGAAAAATATTTTGTGGTGTGTACCAATGCATGCGATCAAGGGCTTGGAGGAGTCCTTATGCAAGACAACCACGTGATATGTTATGAGTCAAGAAAGTTGAAGGAACATGAGAAAAACTATGCCACTCATGATCTAGAACTTGCAGGCATAGTACATGCTCTCAAGATGTGGAGGCATTACTTGATGGGCAGAAGATTTGAGCTAAGGACAGACCATTGTGGTCTGAAGTATTTGTTTGATCAACCTACTCTAAATGCCAAGCAAGTTAGATGGCTGGAGTTTTTATGTGAGTTTCATTTTGAAATCAAGCACATAAAGGGGAAAGAGAATAAGGTAGCTGATGCACTCAGCAGGAAGGTGCAGGAAATGCATGTGGCATCTCTTAGTATTTTCCAATAAGATTTGAGGCAGCAGATTGTTGATCATACTGCTGGAGATGAACTGTATGAACAGGTAAAAGACAAATTGCAGCAGCAAAGTCTTGAGAAGAGGTACGAGGGATATAAATTGGAGGAAGATGGACTTCTTACTTATAAGAACAGAATTTATATTCCAAATGTAGCATATATGAGGAGAGTTGTTATGGATGAAATCCATCAGGCTCCATATTCTGGTCACCCAAGATATCAGAAGACAATTGCTACAGCTAGAAAGGAGTATTTTTGGCCAGGAATGAAAAAGGACATGGCTGAATATATTTCAAGGTGCATTTAATGTCAGCAGGTGAAGGTTAAGCATCAACACCCAACAGGTTTGTTGCAGCCTTTTCCAGTTCCAGAATGGAAATGGGAAGTTATTTCCATGGATTTTATTACAGGATTGCCGATGACTTAGAGACAACATGATTCCATCATGGTTGTGGTGGACAAGTTGACAAAGGCAGCACATTTTATACCAGTTAAGTCTATGCATAAGACTGATGACATTGCAAAAATCTTCATGAAGGAGATTTTCAAATTGCATGGATTGCCTGAGGCAATAGTCTCTGACAGAAATGTCAAGTTCACTTCCAATTTTTGGAAGGGGTTGTTTGCAGATTTGGGTACAAAGTTGAATTTCAGCACTGCCTACCATCCTCAGACTGATGGGAAAACAGAGAGAGTTAATCAAGTGCTTGAAGACATGCTTCGCATGTATGTGATGGATAAACCAACCAAGTGGGAAGATTATTTACACTGGGTAGAATTTGCTTATAACAATGGACAGCAAGCATCCTTGGGAATGAGTCCATATGAAGCTCTGTATAGCAGGAGATGTAGGACACTAATGACTTGGGATAATCCAGTGAACAGGGTTGTGCTTGGTACAGAATTGCTCAAGGAGATGGAGCAGGAGGTTGTAAAGATCAGGCAGAATCTGAAAGCAGCCCAGGATAGACAGAAAAGCTATGCAGATAAGCATAGGGTGAACAAAGAGTTCAGTGTTGGGGATCATGTTTACCTTAGAGCGATGGCAAAGAAGAGTTCCTTGAAGCTTGGAAGTTGTGCCAAGCTGTCACCTAGATATTGTGAGCCGTTTGAAGTGCTTGAAAGAATAGGGCCAGTTGCATATAGACTTGCATTGCCTGTTAGCACTAGAGCTCATAATGTTTTTCATGTTTCTTTGCTTAAGAAATATGTACATGATCCTAACCATGTAATAAATTGGGATGTGATTCAGGTGGAACCCGAGGGAGAGTTTCAAATCGAGCCAATGCGCATCCTCAACAGGAAGGTCACAATGCTCCGGAACCAAGCCATAGGGCAGGTAAAGGTGCAATGGGAGCACTACGATCCTGAAGAGGCTACGTGGGAGCTGGAGGATGCCATGCGATTGGCACATCCATTTTTGTTCAATTCTGCGGCGTACTGAGGTGGTGCCAGTGTAGCATTTTTGTTCAATTCTGCGGCGTACTGAGGTGGTGCCAGTGTAGCATTTTTGTTCAATTTTGTAAAGCACTGAGGACAGTGCTGTTGAAGGGGGAGGGGAATGTAACACCCCGGTTTCGACCCCGTTTGCATTAAAATGTATATGATGTATATATTGTAATTAATCATGGTGTGGAGCTAAATGCGAAAGCCCCACCATCGATTTAACGTTTCCTGTTTCGACGATTAAAATCGTTGTCGATGGTATTTCGTGCTAGTCGACACATTATAATTTTGGCATCATGTAAATATGCAATTTAATTAAAAACCCACAACCAGCTATGTCAATGCAACAAATAATGAGATGGGGGCATGATTTCCTAAGGATAAGGGGAGGGGAATATTTAACCTTTGGGGCCAATGGGGAAAATCCAAATGTCAATGAAGAACCCATCAAACTGTCAACTACCTTTCTTGTCTCATTCACCCAATCATTTATTACTGCCAAAAATTGGTTGAAGTAGTTATTGCATGGGAATGGGAAGAGTGTGGGCAAAGAAATTCGAATTTGGGGAACACCCATTTTTTGGGAAAAACGTTTTTGACTTTTGAGGAAATTTAACACCCAAAATCCATGCCCATTTGGTCATACACCCATGTTCTTCATCTCCTCACGCAGTGGAAGCTTGGGAGCTGTTTTACCTTCACGTTATTGCTTATTGTGTGCTCTCCCTCACGTTGGGGACTCCTGGAAGTTTTGCTCACCATCATTCATCCACGTTGGAGCTCTCTCAAGCGGCTGGGATTTTTTTGTGTGTGGCATTCACGTTTTTGGGTTTGCTGTGTGTGTTTTCCCTCACGTGGGTAGTCGTTTCTTCATTTTCCTTAGGTTGGGAATTCGTTTTTGTAATGATCTGTGGTTGGGTTTCTTCCCCATGATTATTGTTGCATTCCTCCACTGTTTTCTAAGATGAAAATCATTTTTGTGTTGCCCAGCGATTTGGAGGAGAGGCCATATTCTCTTGGGTGTTGTAGAGTGTGTTTTTGGCCACGTTAGAGCCAAATGTCCTTGGGATATGAATTGTTGTTAGGATTATTAATCCTCCCTTGTCCAATTTGGTCATATGTCTAAATCGGGAGTCCATCCAGTCTATTTTTAGTCACTAGCACCATTGGGTCCACTTGGCCTAATTGGGGCACATGTTCCAATTACTAAAGTGTGGGGAACACTAATTGAAACCTATTGCCATTGATTGCACTTGCATGCATCAGTTTAGGAGCCTCCTAGATCAATTCCTACAATTTAGAAGCCGCTGGAAGTGCCGACACCAACCTTCATCAGTTGAGTTCAGTTAGTGACTAGTCAAGCTGAGTTAGGAGTCAGTTACATTCAGTTCTAGTCCTCTACATTCAGTTAGAGCTAGGTTTGCATGGCTGCATACAGGATAGGCGCATTCCTCACCTACCACAATCAATTACCCTTAGTGAACATTGAATTAGACACTTGAGTTGTGTTTTAGAACTCCAATGAACTCCGATAATGGTTTAGACAAGGTCAATTAACTATTGAGTCCTCCGATAATGATTTAGACAAGGTCTTAGTTACCTACAATCAAGTAGAGTCTAATCAATTCGAATTTCCTCATGTGGATTCGAATTGCATGTGGCTATTTAGCCATTGTATTACATTGTAATTTATCATCTAATTACTTTTTGATTAATGAAAGCATTCACAGTTGCAAGACATTTTTGCACTGTTTCATTCTTCAATTGCTGAGTAAATTGTGTGATCTATCTTGTGAGTTGTGTGTTTGTCCACGGATCTATGTGCTCAATTTAATATCCCTCACGTTGGGGGCTCATGAACGTTTTTCTCACCATGATTCATCCACGTTGGAGCTCTCTCAAACGGCTGGGATTTTCCTGTGTGTGGCATTCATGTTTTTGGGTTTGTTGTGTGTGTTTTCCCTCACGTGGGCAGTCGTTTCTTCATTTTCCTCAGGCTGGGAAATTGTTTTTGTAATGATCTGTGGTTGGGTTTCTTCCCCACATTTTTTGTTGCATTCCTCCACTGTTTTCCAAGCTGAAAATCGTTTTTGTGTTGCCCAACGATTTGGAGGAGAGACCATGTTCTCTTGGGTTTGGGTGTTGTTGAGTCCGTTTTTTGCCACGTTAGGGCCAAAACGTCCCTGGGATACGAATTGATGTTAGGGGGTGGCTTTCACCCACCTTGGCAATTCATTTTGTTGCCAAACTATTTTCCTCAACCCAGAATTGTGTGTATTGTTGTGTATCCATTTGTGCTTTGGTTTGTATTGAATTAGGAGTGGAAATGGGGCCTGACCAGCTTGATAAACCTAGCGTGTGAAGGAACCTCACAGACAGATCTAGGGGGCTAATTTTCTTCTTTGCACACCCTGAATAGCACTGAAAGGGAAGGCATAGCCCGAGGGACTGTGCAGCAGAGAAGGGGATGCTTCCTTGTGTTGGGTGTGTAGATGTGTACAAGCCAAGCTAGATTTGGTGCAGGTGTCCATAGCTCTATTGAGGAGCTCACTAGCTTAGCAGTCAGCCTATCCATCTCATTTGCAGCCTGATAAACCCAACTTTGTTGGCTTGGCTGAATTTTGCGGTATCCTTGGCTATGTGTGAGCCTGCTAGTGTTCCTTATTCCTTGTGGGAATCATGCCCAGCTCGGGGGTGACGGTGTTGCTGAGAGATTGAGGAGCACATTGGCCTATGGTTGGGTGGAACGTTGCAGCGACATAGCTGGTTGCGGAACGAGCTTCTTCATAAGATAAGTATTTCTGTGTTAATTCTCTGCATTGTATTTTATTAATGAAAATGATGAACATGTGAATGAATGAAATAGATTCGCTTCCGCTGTGTGTTAAATATTTATGCATCTGTGCATGTTATTACTTCAATGCATTTCATTTTATCATGTGTATGTTCATGGGATTTAAATATCCCGGATTAGATAGCAGCATTAGTCGTGTCCTCTCCATCCGGTAGAGGGGCAAGGACGTGACAGTCAGCAATATGAAAACTGTTCGCAAGTATTTTAATGCACTATACAGACCTAGGAATGTGATGTTTTAGGTCTAAACAGGCTGCACTTTATTGCAGCCTTTGAAGAAGCCACCAAAACTGCCCTAAAGGTAACCCACAGTCCACAATGGACTACAAAAAGGTAAGTGTTTGAGGGCTGTCCACTAGTGGACAGTCTGCAATAAAATTGCAGACTTAAGGAGCAGTCACAAAGGGCTGCCACAGTTCACAAAGCACTGTCTCAAAAGGGCAGCCAAGGTCTGTTTAGGGTAGGCCAAGGGGTAGGAAAGGAGGAGTGGAGGTCTAGGGAGAAAGGAAGAGGAGGCTGCTAGGGTAGTTAGGTCTACTTTTAGGATTGTTTTTAGGGCTTTTTTAGGGCAGATTTTGAGTTTTTTTTCATTTTTTGTATTTTTAGGGTTCCCTATAATTCCGCCTTAGGGCTTTTAGGGATTTAAAGGCCAAGGAGAATTTATAGGGAAGGTGGCCGAAATTTGAGGGAATCCTGTAAGTGCAAAAAAAATTAAATTTTTTAGTTTTAGGGTTTTTAACATAAAATTGCAGACCTAAAATCACCCTAATCTACCATGTAAAATGCAAATATAAACATATGAAAATGCAATTAAATTGAAAGAAAATTGTATGAAAATAAAGCCAAGGGTCTTAAGGTTTTATCCTAACCCTAGGGCATCAAGGAAGATGACCAGCCTTCCTCTTGAGAGGTCTTTCCAAAGTTTGGTAAGCTAGGGCCTTCTCCAACAGCCACAAGGGCTCCGTAAAGAAATCCTAGCTAGGGCAAAACTCAGAGACCTAAGGCCCAAGCTTCTAAGGAATCCTCCTAGAAAAGGTCTTTCACAATACTATGGTGACAAAAGGCTGAAAACGACCTAGTTTAGACAAAATGCAGCACTAATGGATACCATTCAACCATAAACAAGCATCATCCATCAACATTTGATAAAAAGAAATCAAGACAAAAGCATAGATACCTCCTTGTGCATGTGCTAAGCTAACAATTATAGCATCACCTTAGAAAAGAGCAAGAACCAAAGATACTTCAAGAGATTGCCATTAAACCAGAAAAAGAAATCTCTTCCAGAGGTGTGCATCACTCCAAAGAGCCCTAGGTAGGGTAAAATAAGTGCATAATTTTTATCTCATTTGTCTTTTCTTAAAAATGAAGTGAGAAGATCTATTTATACGATCTCACACTCAATTTTACAAAAATATCCAGGTCGACATGCCTTTAAATTGTCAATTTGAATTTATAAAAATGTCGACTTAAAATTTTAACAAAATAATAATAAAAAAATGGTCTAATGGAGGCTCAAGGAAGGCTACCTAGGGTATTTTTCCCCTAGGTTCCAAAAACTACTAAAGCGAGCGAATCACTCCGAACGAAAGGCTGGAGTGAGCTGGAGGGAGGGCATTATACCCCATCTAACCCCGAGAATGTTGAAAAATCCCTCAACGCCCTCCTCAAAGCAGCAAGAAGGCCTAGTGTGGAAGATAGCTTCCTCTAAAGAAAGAGACCAAGGCGAGAAGGCATCAACATGCAGAAGGGCCAGGAGGGTGTCCTAAGTGACTGTGAAGGGAGATGAATGTCTCTTAGCTGAAGCAAAGGCCACTAGAGCAAGCAAACAAGGTATGGGGTCATGTGACCCGGTGATCAACCCCTAGGAGCCCCAGACACCAACCCCGGGGTTAAAAGCCCCAACAAAGGGCATTCACTAGTGCCATTAATCCACAGTACTCCTAAAGGAAGGACCAAAAGGCCCAGCCATGACCATCATTGCTCAATAACACCCCTCTTGGTCGAAAAAAATGGCTCTCTCTCCCTGGGGCACATCTAAAGGTGCGTTGGGTATAGATGCAGAGAACAACAAGAAAGACATTTTCCTTTGGCAAGATTTGTGGGATTTTGCCTCTCATGGCTAGAAGGATTGGTGCTCTCTTGCTCAAGAGTATGGATTGCTTGCCCCCAATCATCCTTCTATTATGAAGTTGAAATGAATATTGTGATGCCAGGACTATTTTTGAGAGATTGAGGATGGAGTATTGGCCGCCTACTTTCTGATATGATTCATAGTGTTAGTATTCAATGCAACCTTATCAGAACCGGACCGGTCAAGCCCAAATATGTGAACCAAACTGGAACTGGAAAAAAAAAACAGACTAAAAAAACGGTCGACCAAAAAATACATAAAGTATCCAAACTTTGATAAAAAACATATATATTCATGTGCATCCAAATGAATCCAAACCCTTATACACAAATATGCAAAGTTTCTCGTGTATACAACAAACAAAGGTGCATATAACTAAAATAGCATCTAGTTGAATCCATATATGACCCAAAATACATAAACAAAGAGGCTATGAATGGCCTCTAGAGTCCAAAAAAATTCAAGCTACAACAAGTAACTACATATAATCAAAATGATTTCCTATATTTGGATCCTATTCATCAATAGCACCATGTCTCCACCCCTCCTCTAGGTTGTAGCCCTAGCCTCTACCTTGAATCTCGAAGTTGATCCTCCAAGGACATTAATCAAAACCCTACAATTTTGATAAAACTTCCTAATCTAAGCGTTAAAATAAGGTAGAAAAAGTTTCTAATGCTTAATAAGTGATTTTGCTTGAGTAAAGGGCACATTTTTATTAAGGTCATGACAGAGGAGTTGAAACTATGTTGTTGGGAGCATGAAGCGAGAGCGAGGAGCAGGGAGCGGGAGTGGAGCAAAAAGCGAAATTTTCAAAACTCTCGTTTTTAGAGTGTTTTTTTATAAAGTATATATTTTAATATAATTTGATGTATTTATATCTAAAAAACATGTGGGATGTTGAATTATCTATAGAATACGTTGATTAGTGATATAACATCAATCCTCTAGTAGTTAAAAGTTTAAAACTTATAATATTGTCATCAAATAATCTACCATAACAGCTTTTATAGGAGCTTGGATAAAAAAGAGAGGTACCATAACAATATCATCAAATGATCAACCTAGTATAGGAGAGGTAGGGAGCATCTTGGGAGCATCTCAAGAGCGTGCTCCCAAAACTGGAAGCATTTTGGAAGCTGGAGCAAGGGGGCAAGGGGCACTCCCCGCAGCAGAGAGTTCAACAATCATCACCACCAACATCAAGGTACATAAAGGGGTTGTTGTGCTAGGTTAAATGCCACTCTCATACCCTCATACATGATAGAATCTGGTGGAAATGTTGCAATCTGAAATCCTAAAAACCGTTAAGTCAGTTAAACTCTGAATGGGATCTTAAATTCTACTTTTTGCATATGAAGTCTAAATGAAATGATTTTATCATTTGGTGGTTTAGTTTTCTTATTGGTTTGTAGTTTGTCTACTTTTAAGAAGGCTACAGATTTGGTGGCATAAGTTGCAGTACATATTGAAGGTGTCTGTAGTAGTGACCGCCCTTCCTCAATGAAAATTTGCATGAAGCTTGAAAAGTTTGGGACAGGGAATGCTCTAGTGTCCTGCAAGGGTTCTAGCCAAACGCATATGAACAAGGCCCTTGGGGGGAATTATCTTGAGACTCCATTTTCCCTTGGGATTGGCACCAGTCTTTATGGTCCTTTCATCACCTACAAACCTTTTATAGCAAGATAGGTGAAAAAGGCATCTCAACAATGAAAATATAGTAGTGAGATCAGAACTAGCATTGGCAACAAGCCTCAAGGGTAAAGGAAACTTTGCTTGAGAGAACAATGGAAAAAGCAGTCGAGATAGCATCAATGAAATAGGTAATCAAAATATTTTCAAATGTCATTATTGTGGAAAGGTGGGTCATAAAAAAAATTTGCAGAAAGTGGTTGCATGAAAAGAACAACCAAGGAGGCTCTCAGCGAAAGGAGAAGGTCCATGTTGTAGAACACCAAGTAGAGACTGCTCTCTTTCTTTTCATGGCTAAGAAAGTAGATCATGGAAAGTCATCTACATGGTATATTGATTTTGGTGCATCACATCATTTCACCAATAGATGTGATTGGTTTGTTCATTATGATGCGTATATTTCATCTGTGGTTTTTGGTGGTGGGAAGTAGTTCAAAATAAAAGGCAAAGGAAATGTACAACTTAGCTTGGGATGTAAGCGACAGGTCTTCCTTAATGTCTACTTTGTGCCAAGTATGGCATAGAATTTGCTTTCAGTAAGTCAAATTATGAGGCAAATCCCCCACTTACATGTTATTTTCAATCACCATAAATGCTACATGGTTGACAAGGGAAACAAGCAGACAATTTCTCTTGGTATTGAAGATCACAAACTGTTGTGTTGGTTGATGTAGAGGAATCCAAAGAACATGCTCCACTACCCAAGAATGTTCAAGAAACCAGTTCAATTTAGCATCAAAGGTATGGGCATTTGAATTTGCACTATCTTTCTCATTTGGCTAAAGAAAGGTTAGTGAACGGTCTTCCAAAGATTCAACAAAAGAAGTAGGGAATTTGTTGAGCTTGCCTGGTGGGAAAGCAACATCTAGCTCCATTTGATGAAGGATGGACATGAAGAGCCAAGGAGGCTCTTCAATTGATTCATGTGGGGATGTTTGCAAGCCTAAAAAGACAACATTAACTTCCGGTGTTAGGTATTGGTTGTTGTTCATAGATGACTTCACTTGAAAAATGTGTGTGTAATTTTTAAGCTAAAATCTGAAGTATTTGTTGAGTTCAAGAAGTTTAAAGCAATGGTGCATTAACAATCTGTGGGTTGCGTTGAATTCTTAGGTCTGAATATGGTGGAGAGTTTTACTCCACAGAATTTAATAGCTTTTTTACTCGAGGGTATTCAGAGGCACTACACCACATCCTACACTCCACAACAAAATGGAGTGGTAAGCGTAACTGCACTATTGTCGACATGGCACGTTGTATGTTAGAAAACAAATATGTTCCTTACAAGCATTTGGTTGAAGCAGTGCACACCGTGATGTATTGCTTAATAGAATTGCAACAAAAGCAATGCAGAAGAAAACTCCAAAGGAAGTATGGTCTGGATGAAAACCACAAGTTATCTCAAATTTTTTGGTTCAGTTGCATATGCACAGGTCCCTAAAAAACAACAAACCAAACTAGATCCAAAAAGCAAGAATTGATCCTCACAAGCTACAATGACAATCAAAAAGCGTATAAGTTAGTTGATGTAGATACTGACAAAGTAAGCTATAGTTGAGATAGTGTGGTTGATGGGAATGCATGGCTATTTCAAACATATTTGGATCTAATCATTTATGAGAATGAGGAAGTTTGGCTGGCAACTAATGTAGGATGCTTGTACTGTTAAATTTTTATAATTATTGCAGATCTGATATGATTAGGTTGCAGAACATAATACTGATTTTAACTTTTGGCAAATGCACTTGAAAACAAAACATTCACCATAGATCAATCAACCCAATAGGCACAAAAACCCTAGCAAGAATAATCTTCCTTAGTATGAGATAACTAAGTTTACATGAGCAGATTTTATGCAGACTTTTTACATAAAATTAACTTGCCCTTAGGGCACACATACCAAGAAAGTCTGAAGATAAAAATGCCAGCAGAAGAAATGGTGAGAGGGTTGCCTACTAATGTTAGCCCTTCTGACAATGACGTCATCCCTGATCTGCTTCCTATGATCAATTGCAAGCCCTCTCAACAGTCAACGTTAACTCTGTTAGGCCTGCCTTAACTTATATCAACCTCTTAGGGCCTGCCATAATCAGTATTAGCGTTGTTAGGGCTGTCATGACTTGAAACAGCGCTACTGTGACTGTGATGGCCCTCTTGAAGACTACCATNATCACCCTCTTAGGGCCTGCCATAATCAGTATTAGCGTTGTTAGGGCTGTCATGACTTGAAACAGCGCTACTGTGACTGTGATGGCCCTCTTGAAGACTACCATGACCCCTGGGGTCTGATCTTTGTTAGCCACAGCCCGTTTTGGGCCTGTCCTTATTGCTGCAAGGTAGCCTCAACCCTTTTAAGGGCTTTTGTACTTTGTTGAGGGTAGCCACATCCCTCTTAATCCCTTATTACTGTTATGACAGCCCTGCTAGGGCTTCAACAACTTCATGGTAGCCCTACTAGGGCAAGTTCAAACCCTCGGATCACAGGTTCAGAACTTGGCAGCCTAGGAACAGACCCCGGCATCAATGTATTGATAAGCAGCAGTCAGATTTGATGGACGGCAGCCCTGTGGGGGTTAAGTCAGACTTTCGGTTGGCTGGAACAGGCTCTTGGCGGCCTTCCTAAAAACCTCAGCAAGCTAGATTTGGAAGATGTCAACCCTGCTAAACTAGGGAAGACCCTCGGCACTCTTGTTGGAGGAGGTATCAGCCTTGTTGGAGCTAAATTTGAGCTACAGCGGTCTTCTTGGGAAAGACGTCAGCCTTGTGGGAGAATCCTGTGAACTCGCATGTTGATCCAAGCCTTAAAATTCATAGAGTTGAGATAAAGAGGATAAACACCAGCTGAAGATACCCCAACGAACTCTTGGACAGAAGTAGGATGATAGAAGAATGAATGAATTGATGTCTTGAAAGTGTTCCATATTTATATTTCATCATTGAGAGTCCATTCCATAGATTTAGGAGTTAAAACAATAAATTAATCCATTGTTGGAGCTTTCACTTTTTATTTTTCACATTTAATTATTTATTAGGGTCTTTTTAATCTTTTGGTCCTTTGACCTTTTGGTCCTTTAATCTTTTTGATATTTTGACCTTTTGTGGTCTTTTAATCTTTTGGTCCTTTGACCTTTTGGTAATTTAATCTTTTTGATATTTTGACCTTTTGTGGTCTTTTAATCTTTTTGATCTTTTGACCTTTAGGTCCTTCACTGATGGTTGGTCTTTTGACCTTTAGGTGGTCGGTCCCTTGAAAAGGTCCCATAGCCCACTGATTAAGTGCAACCATTCTCCCAGAGAATGGCTCTCAGCCCCAGGCTGAGCTTCAGTCCAAGACTGGAAACAAATTCCTGGTAATTGACCAGGTGCCCCCATTCTCCCAGAGAATGGCTCTCAACCCCACGTTGAGCTTCAATCCAAGACTGGAATCATATTCCTGGTAACTGATCAGGTGTCTCCATTCCCTTACAGAATGGCTCTCAATCCCAAGGTAAGCTTCAGTCCAAAACTGGAAACAAATTCCTAGTAACTGACCAGGTGCCTCCATTCTCCAAAAGAATGGCTCTCGATGCTGCTCAAAAATCAACATGTACAACCTCCACTTGAAGGAGGGAGAACTTTCAGGATGTCAGTGAAAACTCCCAGTCACGAAACAGTTGCAGGTACTCTGAATCAGCAACATGATATAGTTGATATGGAAGAAGAGCATCTTAAGAAGAGACCAAAATGGTGGCACAACACCATTGGAGATGTTCGACTAGATGAGATTAGGGTATAAGGCTGACCAAGAAGAGGTAAGAAATCTTATATAGTCAATTATGCTTTGATGGCTAACACTCGGGGCTTATATGAACCTCAAGAATATGAAGAGGCCAAAGGAAGGCCGAAATGGGAGAAGGCCATGCAAGCCAAACATGAGACTCTGATGCAAAGTCAAACATGGGTTCTTATAGAGCTACCTCTAGGGAAAAAACCCATTAGCTACAAATGGGTGTATAAAGTCAAGTGAAAAGAAAATGGGACACTCAACAAGCATAAGGCGAGACTGGTTGCAAAGGACTTCACACAAAAAGAAGGAACTAATTATGAAGAGACCTTTGCTCACACAATAAAGATGAGCACAATACGTTTAGTTCTTGCCATGTTAGAAACTATACCAGATGGATGGGAAGAGTGCCTTCCTCAATGGAGATTTGGATGAAGAAGTATACATGTACCAGCCACAAGGTTTTCAAATTCTAGGGAAAGAACATCTAGTCTGTGGACTAAAGAAAGCTCTCTATTGCTTGAAGCAGGCACCCAAAGCATAGTACAACAAAATTGATGAGTATTTGGGTGAACAAGGGTTCCAATGGAGTACTTCGAATCTTAATCTTTCCATCAAAAGCATTGGAGATGATATAATTATTCTAGTAATATATGTAGATGACATCATCATCATGGGTAGTGAAGCAAGGGCAATATCATACGTAAAATCCAATTTATGTGCAACTTTTTAATGACTGACTTAGTCTTGCTACATTACTTCTGAGGTGAAAGAGTTTGGCAAACAGGTAAGCATATTTTCGTTTCATAGACAAAGTATGCCAAAGTTTGTTAGACAAGTTCGGGGTGGTAGATTGCAAAACATCATCTACACCTTCGGAGAAAGGGATGAAACTTTCAGCCAAGACTGATTCTAAGGAAGTTAATGAATCAGTCTATCAGCAATCAGTAGGGATCTTGATCTATATTATGACCACCGGACCTGACATGAGTTTTTTAGTCAGCAACATCTCTCAATTCATGACTGCTCCAAAGGTAGAATGTTGGACAACAGCAAAAATAGTGCTACGATATGTGAAAGGAACATTATATTTTGGCCTTCTATCTGGCAGACATAAAGAACCTTGGTTATGTGGTTATAGAGATTCATATTGGGCAAGATGAATGGATGATAAGAAATCCACATCAGGTTATGTTTCTAGTCTTGATATTGGACCAGTGACATGGACTAGCAAGAACCAACATGTTGTCTCCCTTTCTCTCACTGGAGCATAATATCAAGCAACAAAGAAAGGACCATGTGAAGCAGTTTCCCTCTAACAGATGATTGTAGATATGAAGATCCAACAAAACAAGCCTACCTTATTGTAACCTGATAATCAAGGAGTTCTTAAGATGGCAAAGAATCCAATCTTCCACGAGTGTACCAAACATATTGATGTTCATCGTCACTTCATCTAATAGGTTGTAGAAATGGAACAGTTGAGTTGCAATACTGTCCTATAGAGCATCACACTATAGACATTCTCACCTAGTCTTTGGGTCTAGAAAAATTTGTAAAATTCAGGGACAAACTTGGTGTATTTTCTAGATTGACCATTAAGGGAGGGTGCTAGAATATAAAGGTCATCTAGACTATAGACTTGGTCATATTAATAAACTAGCTTGGTTACTTTAAGTACAAATAAGTCATTTTAGGATTCGTGCAATTAGGGTTTGAGCAATGAGGCTTTATGTCATTTTATTATTATAAAGAGAAGGTCGTTCTCTTCATTCCACAATACAGAAGAACCATTTTCTCTCTTTCAATCCTCTCTGTGTATTCTTGGTTTCTTTGTGTGTTTGGTTTCATAATATTTTCCTCTTGGAAAGTGGGCTACCTTCTTCCTCTACAACCACAATGGCTTTCCTTTTTACTCCAAATTCCTGTATTTTAGTGTACATTTGGCTGCCTTTGGCATTGTCAAGATAAGTTAGAGCCATACTATGAAACATTGTTGAGTAAATAAGTCATTTATCACTAAAGGATAACATGTAAAATGGTATTATTCTACTTTTGTTGATATTTCAGAAGGAAGACTCCTTATAATTTTATTTATAGTAATTAATTAAATCGCACCCACGCATGAAGCATCCTAAGCCTTATTTCTTGGCATTAGAAGTTTTGATTAGATGTTATGATAGCACTTCTTCATTTGGGGTTTCATTCCAAAGGTTTCACTCTCTTCTTCTAAATATTAATTTGGGAAAGGAAATCTAATAGCCTTCAAATATTCTATTGTTAGAATGCTAAAGAGGTCTTGACCTGAAAATGTTCATATGGCACATTTTCTAATATTTTGGACAATACAAGGATTAAAATATATATGAACAATGTTCATATGGAACTTGATGACCCACAAGAATATATATTGAAATATTTTAATTGCAACCATGGGAGACTTGGTCAAAGATCATCACTCTGCACCAATTTTGTACTTCTGTAAATTAATAACACTATGAAAAGTGTACAACAAACCCTATAATAGACCTTCCAACAATAGCCATCGCTGCAATAATCCAATACAACTACAACCATCCCCACTGCCCAACAATTCACATGATAGACACACAGATTTTTGTCCCTAAGTTTGATAGAGTCCTAAAAGGGGGCAAGCTCTAATCTAGAAGCCTACTTTGGTACTCAACCTACACTACAATCTAGAAGCCTACTTTGGTACTCAACCTACACTAGAAATGCTCATAGGAACCTTGTAGCCAAGGTACACATGGAAGAACAAGCCCTCACATGGTAAAAGACATACACCTAGAACCCCACAACCCCCAACTACGTTGCTGTGCTAATTCTCATTAACAGTTCAATCCCATTACTATGTTTTGTTTGCTTGGAAGCGCACCCCCAAATAGGTTTGTGTGGTAGCATCTATCACCATTTATGTCAAATTTTCAAATTGTTTCAAATTTTCAAAATAATTTGAATATTTATGCCATAATCCATTTGACATGTCTACCTATTGACTTGTTCTCGACCTATTAGTTAATACCTCCACACTGCCAATCGATACTTCCATATTGATAGTCCATAATTTTGCTCTACTGTCTCAACCAAACACATCCCAAAAGTGCTCTCCATAAATAATTTTAAACCTTAACTTTTATGCCACATTTCTAAAGTTTAAACTTTAGAAAACATAAAAATATCCATGTTGATCTTAATTATTTTTACTTTTTTGCAACTGCAGAAGGCACCAATCCTAGCTCCATTCTAGTGTGATTGGAACCAGAGCTTTGTACACCCCTTGACTCACTATTCTCATAGACCTTACTCCATTTTGCATCAAAGGCATGTGCTAGGTCTAGGTACTTAATGCTTGGTGGGTTTCATTGAATGCTAAGATTTGTTGGATCTAGAGGTTCCATAGTGTTTGGTTAGTGTCGACTTCCTATGAACTCCACATGTTTGCTTGGTTGTTGATCTAGTAAGGTCTCCCCTCCAAGGCTTGATTGGCCAAGAATGGCTTCGCAAATGGGCTCTGCCTCTCCTGTTTAAAGGTAGAAATTGAGAAGCAAATCCTTTGGGAGTGCTCTTTTGCAAGGTCTTGTTGGGACCATGTTTAGTTATAGTTGGCAAACATTCTTAAAGGGCATCTACATTGGAGGGGAGTGTTGTTGAGGGTTTCTAGCTCTGTGATTCAAGATTCTCTGGCCAGTATTTGGCATTGTTTGATAGTTGCAGCATTATTCAATCTCTGGAAACTCCGCTAAAAATGTGTTTGAAAATGAGGTTAGTTCTTTGGTTGCAATTTGTCAGTTATGGTGAGAGAAGTTCATTAGCAGCTACTTGCAAAAGGGCATGTTGATGCATAGTTTAGCAGCTCAAATAGTGCAAAGAAAACAAGCTAACAAACTTGCACAACCTTAGGATTTTCCTCCAACGTGACACTACCAAGGAAAACCCTCTCTTTAGGTCTCCTAAATCTCCAAAGGGAAATCTAGACTAACCATGGGAGGTGTCCCCAACTAGACTTTTCAGGGTACTAACTAGGGGTTTCCACATGCAATGCCTAAGAAAAACAACATGGCCTAGCTTTCTCAAGTATTTGTCAAGTTGATTATGATGTGGAGCAAAGGAAAGACACTTGAAGATGTTGTGGTCATTGGTGAAGAAGAAGGAGGATTGTACAAACTCAAGGGACATCCAGAGACAGCCCTTGTCCATGAGACCACTAGTTCAAGTGAACTATGGCATAGAAGGCTTGCTCACATCAACTACAAAGACTAAAGGCACGTTGGAATTAATTCATTCTGATTTATGTGGTCCTATGCCCTCCACATCTTTAAGTGGATATGAATATTATGTCACATTTATTGATGACTATTCAAGAAAGACATGGATATGCTTCTTGAAGACCAACAGTGAAGTGTTCAGGAAATTCAAGGAATTCAAAGCCTTGATAGAGAACCATTCAGAAAGAAGAATCAAGACACTGAGATCAGATAATGGTGGAGAATATACTTCAAAAGAATTTGAAGCACTCTGCAAGGAAGTTGGAATCAAGACAGAACTAACCACTCCCTACAATCCCCAACAAAATGGTGCTGCGAAAAGAAAGAATAGAACCATTATGGAAGCAGTGAAAACAGTGATTCATGACTAAGACCTTCCCATGCATCTATGGGCTGAAGCAGCAAGAACAGTTGTGTATATGCAGAACAGATTATCTAACAGTGCTCTTGGATTCAAGACTCCTGAAGAGATGTATACAGGAAAGAAACCTGAAGTGAGCCATCTCAAGATATTCGATTGTCCATTATATGTACATATTCCGAAAGAAAAGAGAACCAAGTTGGATTCTTCTGGAAAGAAGGGAATATTTGTTGGATATTGTGAAGTCTCCGAAGCCTTCAGGATATACATTTCAGGATTCCATCATATAGAGATTAGTAGGGATGTGACATTTGATGAAGAAACAGTTCTTAAGAAATCCGGAAGGTGTCAGCTTGAAGAAGTACATGAAGAGGATGTACCTCCTAGAAAGATAGAAGTTGAACCCTCTCCTGAGATAGTAGCATCTGAAGTTCATGATATGCTAGAACCTCAGGAACCCCCTACTATGGATATATCTCGAAAGAGAAAACTTGCTTGGGTAAGAGAAATCATACAAGAAGGAGAGAAGTATGGAGCTCCAGAAGACCCCACAACAACAAGCAAGAGATCAAAGCCATTTTTTAGTTATGCAGTTTTGATGTGTGATCTTGTAAATTAAGAACCCACCAGCTACGAGGAAGTTGCACAAAAGAAAGAGTGGGTGGAAGCAATGACGAAAGAATACTAGTCAATAATGAAGAATGATGCTTGAGATATAGTACCCAAACCAGAAAACAAGAGTGCGGTATCTTCGAAGTGGATCTACAAGATAAAACATGCAGTTGATGGAAGTATTGAAAAATACGAGGCAAGATTTGTGGCCAGAGGATTCTCTTAGAAAGAGAGGGTTGATTATGAAGAGACATTTGCTCCAGTAGCAAGGTACACTTCCATCAAAACCATCATGGCACTTGCTTCCATGATGAAGTAGTATCTACACCAGATGGATGTAAAGATAGCCTTCCTGAATGGTGTGATTGAGGAAGAGGTATACATCGAACAGCCACAAGAAATTGAAGTCGAAGACAAAGTGACTCATGTATGTAAGTTCAAAAAGGCTCTGTATGGACTGAAGCAAGCTCCTAGAGCTTGGTATGGAAGAATAGATAGCTTCTTGACAATCTTGGGCTTTACCAAAAGTAAAGTTGATCCTAACCTTTACCTTAAGGTTATGGATGATGAACCTATCATACTATTGTTGTATGTGGATGATCTATTTTTTACTGGAAATGAGAAACATATTACAGAAAGCAAAAAGAAGCTAGCTAAAGAATTCGAGATGAAAGATCTTCGATTTATGCATTATTTCCTCGAGCTGGAAGTGTGGCAGATCTCAGAAGGAATCTTTTTGAACCAGGAAAAGTATGCAATAGAAATCTTGTAAAGCCATGGCCACACCCATGGACACCAACCTGAAGTTGTTATCTGATGAATCATCAGAGTTAGTGGATATGACTCAGTACAGACAGATTATTGGGTCATTGATGTATCTGACGAATACAAGGCCAGATATATGCTTTGTTGTGAATACTTGAAGTCAGTATCTAGTTATACGGGTTCACCTAATAGCTGCAAAGCATGTAATGAGGTATTTAAACGATACGATAGACTTTGGACTATACTATGTTAGGGATCATGACCATAGATTGTATGGATATACGGATTCAGATTGGGCAAGAAGTGCCACAGACAGAAAGAGCACCTCATGTGGATGTTATTGCCTGGGATCCACCATGATCTAATGGTTTAGTAAGAAACAGTCCAGTGTTGCTCCCAGCACGGCGAAGCAGAGTACATAGCAGCTTGCTCTGCTAGTTGTAAAGCGATATGGCTTCGGAAACTGATGTCAGGTCTATTTGACATGGAGTTGGATACCACAGTGATTCTATGTGACAACCAGAGTTGTATAAAGATGACAGAGAATCTTGTGTTCCATGATAAATCAAAGCACGTAGAAATCCGATATTTTTATATAAGGGATATGGTACATAAGGGAGCTATAAAGCTTCAGTATGTGAGTACTGATGAGCAAGTTGCTGATGTGCTGACCAAGCCTCTATCTCGAGTAAAGTTTGAATATTTATGTGGCAAGCTTGGTGTAGTCCAAAAAGACTTTCCTCGCAAGGAGGAATAGTGATTATACTACAGTGATTCCTCGCAAGGAGGAACGATGAAGATATGGACTCTCTTCGAAATGGAGGAACAAGTCAAAGATATGGAATCTCCTCGGAAAGGAAGAACAAGTCGAAGATATGAACCCTCCTTGGACAAAGGGGGAGTAGGTTGATGATATGGATCCTCCCTGGAAAGGGGGAGTGATGATAAGAATGTCATTGATAACGGGATGGCAGTGATGCTCCAGTACAAAAGAGGCCAAGTGCACCTGTAGATGCTGATAAGGTCCGACATTCACTTGTCGACGATAGTATCCTCTTTTGAGGATGGTCTTGCAGAAAATAACACTCTGCTCTTGACAGTGGTCCTTACCGGCTAAGGATGGTCCTGCAAGACGATACTCTCGCATGGAGAGTGTACCTACATTCATTTGTGGATGTCGTAGAATAACACTCGCTTAGGAGTGGTCCTAGCTTTGAAGCTGAGGATGCTCTACAATGAGTTCTTACGGACGACAAGTCCTGCATTTAAGTGCGGACAAGATCTGCAGTTGCAGACAATACTCTCGCATGGAGAGTGTACCTACATTCATTTGTAAATGTCGTAGAATAACACTCGCTTAGGAGTGGTCCTAGCTTTGAAGTTGAGGATGCTCTACAATGAGTCCTTACAGACGACAGGTCCTGCATTTAGGTGTAGACGAGATCTGCAGTTGCAAACCATGCTCTCGCATGGAGAGTATGCTTACATGCACATGTAGATGTCGTAGTATAACACTCACTTGGAGTTGTCCTAGCTCAAACAGGCTTAGGATGGTCTACGATGAGTCCTTGGGGACAATGTGGTCCCGCATTCATTTGTGGACGATCAAGCTGGTCGATACTATGGACCCTCCTCGTTAAGGGGGGGTAGGTTGATGAGGATTGCATCATCCTTGGACCTATGTCCTAAAGTGATAGGGATTGATCATCCCGCAAAGAGATCATGTGTACTGCAAGTAGTGTTGCGACAAAGGATCAAGAAGATCGAAGTATTGCTACAAAGAATCAAGAAGATCGAAGTGTTGTTGCAAAGGATCGAGAAGATCAAAGTGTTGTTGCAAAGGATTGAGAAGATCGAAGTGTTGTTGCAAAGGATCGAGAAAATCAAAGTGTTGCTACAAAGGATCAAGAAGATCAAAGTGTTGCTACAAGGGATCGGAAGATCGAAGTGTTGCTGCAAAAGAATCAAGTGATCGAGTGCTGCAGAAGATGAAGACTCAGTGTTGTAGAAGATGATGTCCCAATACTTAAGACATTGAAGAGTAATTGTTCCAGTTACTGATGATTGTTGAAAACTTCTTATGATGTATAGATGTATTACCTTGATATTACTGAAGATGCTCTCTCTCGTTAGTCCTATAGTTGATGATGTTGTTGTCAATAGAATACCCTTCTCGTTAAGGGGGAGTGTTGAAATATTGTAACTTCAAAGGATATGCTAAATGTATTTTACTGATGTACCCCAAGGGAGATGTTCTATTCCTCCCTCAAGATGTTATTATTGTAATTGGTCATCATAGAGTCATGAGGTAAAGCCTCCATTGTAAGTCGGCTCAATAGTACCCTAATGAATATAATAGAATACTGTTTTGAGTCTTCCTAAGTGAAGTCGGCCCAATCAGTTTAGTGGGGCCGACTTGTTAGGGTAAAAGTCAGGTGACTTAAAGAGCATAAATAGAGGAGTTGTGCTCCTCATTATAACACACAGACACACACTTGTGTAGCGCATAGGGGAGAGAGAGAGACATACCAGCAAGGAGGAGAATACAAGTTTTTTGGGTTTTATCTTATACATCTATATAGAAGAAGTTTTGCTGGGTTTTCTTCCGCTTGAGGGTTTCCCAAGATAAATACTGTGTCTATCTTGTGATTGTGTTTCTTTCAGTGATTCTGCATATGCTACTGTTGTGAATTTGGATTATCTAGCTAAGCATATGAAATCTTCACATCTAAATGTTGTAACAGGTTATACAAATCAGAAATATAAAGTGCTAGTATTGTTTACGCAGCATTCAACACTTAAATGGGCTTGCTCGAAACAAAATACAGAAGTTAATAAAATGGAACAGCAAGCTAAAATTGACTCCTAACAGTAGAATAGAGTCGTTAAAACTTCGGAAGTTTGCTAGAAATGACAATTACAGCAATAAAAGAAATAACAGTAACTTGAAAATAGCATTAAACCATAAATTTTATATCTGCGGCACTTGCTGGAAATTTACAGCAGTAAAGAAACTATGACAGCTAACTATTTATTGCTTCAAACAGTGAATTAAAGCCATAAAACATATCAAGAACTTGCTGAAATAAAATATAGCAAAAAGTAATTCAGAACAGCGAGCAAATAATGGCCTTAAAGAGTAAACTAAAGCCAAATAATACTCAACAAAGTAACAATACTGAGCAAACACACCACATATGAGTTAGAGTTTGAGGTTTTTTATGTTTGTTTTATGGTGTATTGCTATTATCTTTTTAGGTGATTAAGATTAGCTTCCTTACATAGATCGTGTGATTAAGTACAGTGAAGCATAAAGGCTTATCCCAAGAAGAAGAAACAAACCTTGCCATTAGAGAAAATTTGGGGTCTAAAATGGGCCTCCTTAGGAAAATAATAAAATAATATTTATGAATCTTGGAGGAAGAGAGAGAAAACCATTTTTTTCTTTGTATTTTCAACATATCTCCCTGTGGTTTTACTCAAATTTCGAGCGAAGCACTAGTTGTATGCGGAATTAAATTATGCATCCAACTGTTGAAATAAAGTAACTTCAAAGAATATTCTACTTTGTTAGAACATCATACCACCTAGTACCATGGTCACATATCACCTAGGACATACCTTCATTTGTTTTCACTTATGTTGCATAGTCCAAACTTTGGTTATGTTGACTTCCTGAGGTAATTGGGGGTTTTGGACCATTAATTACACTCAGCGCCAACATTTTAATCATTCAGGAGCATATGCACCCTCATTAATGACAGTTTGGTCTCTTGGGGCACTCCCACTCCTTAAAGCAGGGAACCGGTTTGACCAGAGGCGGCCATGCATTGTATTTGAGTGTTTTTTGCTCTTTTGGACCATTAAATGCTGCCAAGAGCCACTCGCACTCACCCATGCACTCCATCACGCCTAGCCTACCCTTATTTATGACCAAGCATGCTTCACCTGCGTTCACATGGCCATTCGTGACCGTTTGAGGTGGTTTGGGAGCCCATTGGTCCACCTAGGGGGGTTTGAGGTCCACTTTGAGCCTACCACATGTATGCCACCAATTTGCCTCCAAAGGCTATCGATTTTCTCCTAATGTAATATAATCATGTTCCAGACATAATTACATGTTGTACTGTAATAGAAAACTCAGTTATTGGCACCATCTCTATATGTTAATATTAATCTTTTACATTGTTTTCTTCATGTTTTGTCAAATTCTTTAGTTGTGAGGATTCTTTTAGTTTCTAGATCTTGTTGTGAATCAGAATTTCACATACTTGTACTTTACATTATTATTATTATTCCTCCTTCAGGAGATGTCTTTAATGTAAAAGGTCATGAGGTAAATCCTTCATTATAAGTCGGGTCAATAGTACCCAAAAGAGTTTAATATAAATATTATTTTGATTTTTTCCTAGGTAGGTTGGCCCTGTCATTTTAATAGGTCGACCCAGTTAGGTTTAAAGGTCAAGTCAAAGGTTGAGTAGAAATAGGGAGGCACCCTCCCTCATTTAGACAAACTCACTCAAGCATTGCACAAGAGAGAAAGAGGAAGGATAGTGAAGGAGGAGGAGAGGTGTTTTTGGCTCTTGTGTTAGGGTTTGGTCTCTCTCTCTTATGAGACCTTGTTCTTTGGGCACTGTACTTTAGTAATCTATATTGAGGAAGTTTTGTTGGGTTTTCTTCCCCTTATGGGTTTTCCCAGGATAAATTGTTGTGCACCTTGTGATTGTGTATCTTTCATAAATCCTCTTTATGTTGTTATTGTGAAAATGTAATAAATGCTCATAAAGTTAGGAATTAAGTTGTAGTAGCATATAAACTTAACATGGTATCAGAGCTATACTGAAAAGAGAAGCTTAAATCTCTCTCCTTCTCCGAACAAGAAAATTAGGGTTTCCTACTGAAGAGGAATTTGGAGTGCAAGTGACATTGGGAAGTGTGCCCCTCCTATGCGCATCTTTTGGAACCTAGATCGATTTTTTAGTGGATAGAACCTCCAAAAAGTCAAACCCTAGTTTGACTTGGAACCAGAAAACCAGAAATTCAGAACCAGAAACTGCAGTCCAGAATTCTGCAAGTCCACTTTCAAGGGTTAAAGTTTGGAATCTTCAAAAACTAACTGTACTAGCATACTCGCCTTAGTCAAGCGCATCTTTTGGTAGGTTTGGTTTTTCATTTCTGAGAAATTTCATTTTTTGTCATTTTGTTCTCCAGGATAAGATGCCTCCAAGCACTAAGCTTGATGACAAGTTGGAAGGCATAGAAAATTAATGTGCCTGGAAATACAGATTTTGACTCATTCTAGAAGAAATTTGTGTCTGAGCACGAAGAAGATGAAGCAACGAAAAAGTACAAAAACATGATTAGAGCCAAGCAGATCATAGAAGATTCTATCAAGAATCACATGATTCCTCCGCTGTACTCCAAGGAAACACCTAAGGAGATGTTTGATGCCCTAACAAGAACGTATGAAGGAAGAAACATTAACTAGAAGATGAATTTGAGACCCCAACTCAAAAGTACAAAGATGAATAAGGGTGAAACTATCCAAGAATATTTCACAAGGGTTTCTCAATTCAAAAAACAACTAGAAGCAATTGAAGACAAGATTGATGAAGATGAATTAGTAATGACCGCTCTCAATGGTCTTACTAGACCATGGGATGCTTTTATCCAGACAATTTGTGCAAGGAAGGAAAGTTTACAAATTGAAATCCTCTGGGAAGAATGTGTTCAAGAGGAAGCTAGAGTAGCAAACCGAGAAGCACTACTTAGAGATGATGTCCAAGCTCTAGTTGCTCATGCTAGAAGAAGAAAAGGAAAACCTCATTTCAAGAAGGAAACTCATAAGGAGTCTCATCCTCCTAAGAAGTTTCAGAAGTATCAAAAGGCAAATTACAAGCAAAAAGACTTTTCTTATCAATGTTACCATCCTGATAAGATGGGACACATTGCCAGAAATTGTCCAGCAAGAAAAGAAGAATATAAGAGGAGGAACAACAAAGGCATCGTGGTCATTTAGTCGAAGAAGAAGAAGAAGAAGAACCTCACAGGAAGTCAACAAAGGAAGAAATTGAAGAATATATTTTATTCTCCATTCTCTCTGCGTCCGTGACACTTGGAAATGACACATGGCTAATTGATAGTGGTGTTTCAAAGCACATGACAGGTCAGAAGAATACTCTTTCCAGTCTTGAAGAAAAGGACACCCCTCAAAAAGTTTCACTAGGAGATGATTATCAATATCCCATCAAGGGAAAAGGAGAAGCCACATACAAGCTTGATTCAGGAAACCCGATGAAGATGAAGGATGTGCTATATGTACCAAGCTTGAAGATGAAGGATGTGCTATATGTACCAAGCTTGAAGAAGAAGCTACTTTCTATTTCATCTTTAGATAAGAAAGGGTTCAGGGTTGCCTTTATAGATGGTGAAGTTCTTATGTGGCCTAGAGGAAAACCTCTAGAAGATGTAGTTGTTATTGGGACATAAGAAGGTGGCCTGTATAAACTGAAAGGTCACTCAAAAGCATCCTTGATTCATGATACTACAA
Source organism: Pseudotsuga menziesii (assembly GCA_001517045.1). Classification (NCBI taxonomy): domain Eukaryota; kingdom Viridiplantae; phylum Streptophyta; class Pinopsida; order Pinales; family Pinaceae; genus Pseudotsuga; species Pseudotsuga menziesii. The sequence continues at coordinate 1,392,388 of LPNX010957471.1, forward strand.
GTCCGTGTGAATTATAACATAGAAGGCTTGCTCACATAAACTACAAAGCCTTACCACATGTGAGCAAGGTAGTAACAGGTTTACCTGATCTAAAGATTGATCATGGAGTATGTAAAGGATGTGAGAAAGGAAAGAACATAAAGAAACCATTCCCAAAAAGCGACACTAAGACAAAAGGAATATTGGAACTCATTCACTCATGTATGCGATCCAATGCCCTCAGCATCTTTAAGTGGGTATGTATATTACGTAACATTCATTGATGATTACTCTCGTAAGACTTGGGTTTACTTTTTGAAATCAAAAGATGAAGCGTTTGGAAAATTCAAGGAATTCAAAGCCTTGGTAGAAAACAAAGATCAAGACACTCAGGTCAGATAATAAAGGAGAACATACTTCAAATGAATTTGGAAACTTTTGCAAAGATGTCGGGATTAAGAGGAAACTTACCACTCCCGCATCTTTAAGTGGGTATGTATATTAAGTAACATTCATTGATGATTACTCTCGTAAGACTTGGGTTTACTTTTTGAAATCAAAAGATGAAGCGTTTGGAAAATTCAAGGAATTCAAAGCCTTGGTAGAAAACAAAGATCAAGACACTCAGGTCAGATAATAAAGGAGAGCATACTTCAAATGAATTTGGAAACTTTTGCAAAGATGTCGGGATTAAGAGGGAACTTACCACTCCCTATAATCTACAACAAAATGGTGTTGCTGAAAGAAAGAACCAAACTATTATGGAAGCAGTGAAAACTATGATCCATGATCAAGATCTTCCTATGCACTTATTGGCTGAAGCAGCAAGAACAACAGTATATGTCCAAAACAGAATATCCCATAGTGCACTTGGGTTCAAAACCCCCGAAGAGATGTTCACAAGAAAGAAACCAGAAGTAAGTCATCTAAAAATATTTGGTTGTCTAGTGTTTGTTCATATTCCAAAGGAGAAAAGAACGAAGTTGGATCTTGGTAGAAAGAAAGGATTATTTGTTGGATACTGTGAGGTCTCCAACGACTTCAGAATTTATATACCAAGTTACGACCATATGGATATATATCAGTTTTTATGTTGATGTGATGATGATGAGACTTCAACTCTGTACTGAAGATGATGATGATGTTCCATCTTCGTGCTGCAAATGATGATGTTCCAGCTTCGTGCCGCAGACGATGATGTTCTAGCTCCGTCTTGCAGATGATGATGATCCAGCTTCGTACAGTTGATGATGATGTTCCAGCTTCGTACAGTTGATGATGATGCTCAAGCAAGTTGTTCCAGTTCCTAATATTGATGTTGAAAACTTTTGATGATCTATAGATGTACTAGACAATGTTCCAAATGATGCTGTTGATGATGCCTCCTCCTCCTTTCGATGATATTGTGTAGAGCCACACCTGTTATTGTTATTGTCAATAGTTTACCCTTCTTGTTAAGGGGGAGTGTTAAAATAATGTAACTTCAAAGAATACTCTACTTGTACTTTACAATATTATTATTATTCCTCCTTCGAGAGATGTCATTAATGTAAAAGGTCATGTAAAAGTCATGAGGTAAATCCTCCATTGTAAGTCGGGTCAATAGTACCCAGAAGAGTTTAATATAAATATTATTTTGAGTTTTTCCTAGGTGGGTCGGCCCTGTCACTTTGATAGGTCGACCCAGTTAGGTTAAAAGTTCAAGTCAAAGGTTGAGTATAATTGGGGAGGCACCCTCCTTGATTTAGACACACAACTCACTCAAGCATTCTGCAAGAGAGAGAAAGAAGAAGGATAGCGAAGGAGGAGAAGTGTTTTCGGTTCTTGTATTAGAGTTTGGCCTCTCTCTTATGACACCTTGTTCTTTGGGAATTGAACTTTGGTAATCTATTGAGGAAGTGTTGTTGGGTTTTCTTGCCCTTGTGGGTTTCCCAAGATAAATTGTTGTGTACCTTGTGATTGTGTATCTTTCAGAGATCCACTTTATGTTCTTATTGTGAAAGTGTATTAAACGCTCATGAAGTTAAGAATTAAGTTGTAACAACATATAAACTTAACACCAACGAGTAACCACACTGCATACGTTTGATGGACCCCACCCCATGAAAAACAAGAAATAAATAAAAATGTGTTTCCATCAAATGTATGCAGTGTGGGTACTCGTACGAGTGCTTCCGCTCGAAATTTGAGTAAAACCATAGGGAGATATATGTTGAAAATACAAAGAAAAAAATAATTTATGACAAATATGCCAAGTCAACCATTATGGTTGACACTTTTTCTTGAAATTCTATCGGTTCTTGAATTACAACTCAACAATAAATTATGGTTGGCTTTTTTTCTTATGAGGCTCATTTTAGACCGCAAATTTGCTCTAATGCTCAAGCTTTGCTACAATGTAATAAGAAGAAAATGGAAGTAAGAAATAGGGAAGGGGGGGGAAAGGGAACTAGATGAAAATTTTATAATGAGACCAAGTGCCTTGATGTAGAGAAATTAATGGGCTATGGAGTCAAGTACCCCTCCTAGTAGCAATCCAATGCAAGCTCCAAAATTGAAGAGATTTTTTAACGATCTTCAATATTTCCAAACTAGATCTTGAGGGCTTCTTTGCTTCACTTTGATGTGACCAACCTACAAGAGACAAGGAGGTTTCCTAGCAATCCAAATCTACAAGAGATAACCAAACCAAGTTAGAATAATCATGCATGAGATAACAAGCAAAAAATAGAGAACAAAGGTTTCTTAGCAATTTGATCCCTAGATCTACTTCTTACCCAATCAAGGAGGTTCTTAGCAATCCAAGATTACCTTTCAATACACAAAAACAAATATTCAGTCTTACCTTAGTTATTGTTGGAGTTTACCTTAGTTTACCATAGAGAGCAAAAACCAATATCACATAACACCACCAAGACAAATAGCTCAAAAGTTTATTTCATTAGCATAGTATTCCCAAACTCTAGCCAACCATCTCCAAGTGAATTCACACTCTCCTTTTATAGCCAAGGAAGGCGCACTCGGGTTTTGCTAGACCATGCCAAAGGTAGAATAAAATAATACAGGTGGTGAATCCCCATCAGGATTAGTAATTACAAGATCAATGTTTTAGATTTATGGATCTAGCATAATACATCATGAAGTACCAAATCGCTTCTTCTAGAGAGAACATGAGCTAGACCATGTGAATACAACGATGAAATAATCTCAAATACCATGTGCCTCCTCAAAACCATGACCAAAAACAATGTGTGGAGACATTACCATGAGCTAAAACCATGACCAAATACCATCCAATCCAACTAGCGACTGCGCCCTCCTAGAACAAGTGCACCCCTCAAGATGAATCAATCATGTGTATAGGAGGAAGGATAAGTCAAAGGCACTTCCATAGGATGAATATCTATCACACATGTGAGAATACAACAAGTAGTATGTGACACATGTCAACAATCTCATGAATTTGCCTCTAAACCAATGACATGTATATATGAGAGTTCCATGTCATCAAAGAAGTCTACTGATCACCTGCAAGCCACTAGGAAGCCACCTGAAAGTTCACTTGTTCCTTGACATTAAGATTCTCATTTTTATAACTTTTGATCTAGTTCTTTTTGCAACACATTGTTCATCATTCATTTGGCAGATCATTTATCATATCGGTTGCATAATCTTATTTGATTTATGGATGTTTTAATCAAATGACTTAGCATTATGGTTTGTTTGATTTCTGGATCCTAGGATATCTCTTTCTACACTTATTTAGATTTGAGTTTGTAATAATCTTTTCTAACTCACAACCATTATCCATCCACAATTAATTTTGCAACCCAAGTAATTTGCTTTACCACCAATCTCTAGACACTTAGTTGCTTTTAGACAATCCCCCCTCGTGATTTACCCAAGTCACTAAAGAGAAGGGAAGCAATTACGAAGGTGACAATGACATTACTTACATAGTTGCACTTGGCTAGAACCTTTTGAGACTTTGCATTTAGGATACTTGTTTTTGTGACAACATAGTGGAAGGAAAATCAATATTTGGACCCCCTGAATAACAGAAAGTCAACCTCTCTCCAATTGCGCTCACATCTCAAAGGTGCATATCTAGATGGAAAACCAAGGTTTTCACACTTTGGCAAACCTGGCTGACTAGAACAAATTGAAAGAGTAGCACTAGAGCAATTGGAAATCACTACATCCAACACAAGATCTAAAGATGAAGTTCAATGGCTTTTCAATTACCTAAGAGCAACAACTCCAATTAAGAAATCACTTAGCGACGAGTGTTTTGGGTCCAAATAGAGAAGATTACATTGCTAAAAAGGATACCAAATTCTGCTAATCACAATTAGATCTCCCCCGTTGATGATTATAGCTCGTACAGGTGCTTCTACATAGGCTAGGTGTCGAGCATCAAAAGTTGTCCATTACCTCTCTAGGTACTTGCTCAATTTATAAGTGACTTTTATATCTCTTTCCCAATTCTAACTTAGGAAAAGCACATTAATTAAATTCATGTTGGCTAATAACTAAAAGTGAATGAAATATCCCAAATCCCGATATTTTCTATTTCTAAACAATTATGCGGGTACAACTGGGCTTACAAACTGCCAGGCAAAAATCCCTATTTTATAGGAAAAATTAGGGTTAGGGTTTGTGAGACAGAATGCACACTTACCACTGATAACTGGTTGAACTGCTGCAGATAAAGTCTGCAAGTACTGAGATCTGGATCGGAGAGGAACTGATCTCTGTTGTCTCCGGTGAATGCTCCAGCAATAAGACGCCCAATCAGAGAAAAAGGTGACGCCCTCAAGGAAGGAGGTGCCCGATGGATCCGCCGATTTGCAGGGCTGATAGCCTTGCTGTGCCGGAGAGATTGGCTAGAATATACTGCAATTCTGAACCCTCTAAGTATGAAAACGTTTTGGTTCTCTGAGGCAGCTGCTCACGCCCCTGGTGGTCTGGAAATGCTGATAACTCCTTCGG
>LPNX010957471.1:1397734-1492374 GCA_001517045.1 Pseudotsuga menziesii
GAACTTAAGATTAAGTCACAGTCATTGATCTTAAGTGAGGCTCAAGATCTGATCTTGGCCATCCATCACTTTGGAGAATTGGGGATAGGATTTTGGTCACTGAGATGCTATAAAAAAAATCCTAAGGAGAGGAGAAAGACACAAGAGATCACTAGATCATTTCAAAGAGAGATTTTCTAAAGAGTAGAGTGAGAGATTCAGTGGCTAAAGAGAAAAGAGAGAAACGATTTGCAAAGGAAGATCCGGGAGAAAGAAAAGGGGTTTATCCAACCGATCCAAGAGAGGGCCAATCAGTACAGCCAAGGAGGGAGATCCATACGATCTGTACGGATCCATACAGCAGCGGTACGACTGATGCGAGGTTATGCAGGGACGAATTGGTTGAGGCTGATTTTCTCTAGGGGGGCCATTTGCTGAAGAGAGAGCCAATTTTCTCAAAGAGGCCGACTTGCCCAAGCAGGCCAATTTTCTAGTGGGGCTGAGTAACAAGTTCCATGATTGTAATTTTTTTATTTTTTCTGTGATCCAAGATTAATAAAAGAAAACATTGAATGTTGGTTTTTCCAAATTGGAATTTTCCATGGCAAATAATTGTGTCAGATGTGATTGATTTCCTGTTTTTGTTCCACTGCATTATTGGTTAAGAATATCAATGTATTTCTGTTTATAATTTCAGCAATAAGCTATAGCAATAATTACTTTTGGGTATTGAAATTATTGAGAACAGAAATCAAATCTGAATTGAGAAAAAAATCCCCATCTCTAACATTAGCAAAAACTATGGAGCTACCAAAACTCAATTTTTTTGCTGGCTAATGACCCACAACATACTTCACATTACTGTAAACCTTCATCAAAGAGGATTCCATTGCCCATCTAGCTGCGCTTTGTGCAAGTAGCCAAAAGAAACCACTCAATACCTCTTCTTTCAATTCAAAGTTATGCTTCAGGGATAGAGGCTAGCAGTAAGGGAACTCCAAGTAACTATAAATCTCCCGAAAGACTGGTCTCAGTTATACCCCCATAGCTCTAAAGAACACCGTTTGATGAAATGAGCATGGTCGGCCCTCCAAAATTCCTCTCCTGGAAAGTCTAGCTGGCTCATAATTGTGGCATATTTAAAGGCCCTAACTCTTATCCTCGAGGATCACTCAGGCAGCTAAGCAACTTCTACGGAAGACAATTCTGACAAATGGCAAAGATCAATCGAGCAACAACAAGTACATCCAATTAGAAAGGGATTGGTTAAGCTCTGTTCTTAGATCTCCACTGCTCTCTAAACCTCTCTCCACCAACCAGACAAGGGAAGCAAACTGGAAAGTTGGAAACTTTAAATCAGAAAGGAACAGCTAGATTAATGGCTAAGAGACAGAATATTGAGATTTATAAGGGTCAACAGAAACTTAATGGAACCAAACCTCACCCAAATTCTGAAATAGCCTCCTCATAAGTGTGCTAGAAAGAGATAGGTCTAGCGCACATGAGAGAGAGTGAACATGCCCGGCACAAGTGCTGAAAACAGAAATGCACAAGTGCACCTAAGAGAGACATGCTAATAAAAAGAGAGAATGCCAAAATTAAGTGCCCTTAAAGCTTATAATACTTTATATTCCATATCAAGAACATCACAAGATGAGATAATACAAATCCAAGCTTAAGTTGTGTATCTATACACAACTCAAATGAGGTGTCCCTTTAAGAGGGGGTTGTGGACCCACAAAACAAGGGCACACATCTGAAGAGGATATTAAGCCTACATATAAAGTTTCACTAGGTCAGCTGTAACCATTCCTTGTAATATAATAAAAGAATACAGAATATGGCCGTGGCCAGAATTACAAGTACATAATGATACATAAGAATGTGTTGTGGCCCATGTAAAAAGTACACCAATAATTTCAGCACTCCCCCCTGAGCTGTACAAGGGGCCATGGATAAGAATAAATGAACAAAAAACTCTTCCACTAAATGCATTTGAAAGTGGAAAATAATACAAAAAATGAACTTACCGATGATGTTCACAGAACTCGGGTGAAAGAAGACATTTCAGAATATATGAATTATGTGCTTGAAGCTTATGCAATGGCTCAAAGTTCGTCATTGTCTGTAGCAGATTACAGAAAACACATTACCTGACTGTGAACGTTAAAGACAGTTACCTGTATAAAAGATACTGCCAAAATAAACATGCTAAATATAGTCACTTAGCATAGAACACAAACACACATTCACAATCTCTTCAAGTTTGTGTAATTTAACTCTCACTACAATGGAATCTTTCAAGTGCTATAATTAACTGTTGTTTAAGTTGTTTTCTAGTTATCCTATAAGAACAAGCAAATGGCAATTGCAATGGGACCTGTGTTCCACGCAGCAACCTCCAAACATAGCATGTTCCATTATTATTTGCAGCTACAACTAGACTCCCATCCCACATAACTGTCAATGACCTTACAGCTGTATCCTCTGGAACCTGCATCAGAAAGATGGGACACTCAGTTCAATCACTAAAGGATGGTTTGGTTTGTCCTATGACAGTTTCAAAAGAGAAAGAGACATGAGTATAGGTTTAACTCACCCTGCTGACCTAAAAAAATTCAACAGAACTTTGATATAGTCACTTTAAGCAGCAAAAAACATACTTTTGCATGAGTTATGCCTTACCAATTCACAACTGCAAGAATTTGCATTGAGATCCCACACACGAATATTTCCATTTTGATCCCCTGATATCAATTCTGTCTGAAAATTTGAAAACAAGATCAACACAAAATGGATAACTTCCTATCAGTATTGATCTTTTCCCAAATTGAATGTAAACAGTTAACGACTAAAAGAAAAGGATCAAATATGACAATGATTTTCTCCTTCAATAACTTTACCAAACACAGGTCTGCTTCATACAAACTTATAAGTTCTACAGATAACTTATAGCCCTTTTGAGACATTAAATTGCACTAGGTTCTTTTGAACAATGAAAAAATGTTAGTCAATTTTACTTTTATTTACCTTAACGAAAATGCTTGAGGTCCTATTAAAGTACATCTTAATTCTACAAACAGTGGAAGTGGCACTGATTCACTTTGTTCATAAACCCTAAGCATCTCTAAAATCCTGTTATTGAATTATTAAAACAATTTCTTGAGAAAGTTCTCTTAAGAGGCCAATCCTGCAACATACCTGATTTGGATGTAAGACAACAGTATTAACAGCAGCCCGACTTTCATACTCTCTCTGGAAACCTGGAGCTCTGAAAATGAAGGAAAAACAGATCAATAAAGTGAAGGCAAGAAGAAAAATAAGATCTAAACCAGAACTGTGATATAGGCAAATTCTAAAATCAAAACAGGCAATAGTAGTAAGATACATGGCCAGCTATGAACATAAAGCTAAAACATTTATAACCTGTTACCACCTGAAAATGCATGGTCCATTTTGCATTTTCGGAGGCACTTCTGTTGAGATATTTATTAGCTTTGGAGGATATTCTCCTTGTACTTGTGTCATTATTATGCTATGTAAAAGTTAAAAGTTAAAACCCCTCTTACATATATGTCATGTCGGCTCAACATATTTATATTATTTTATGTACTTTATATTCAAGTTGGTTAGGTCGGCCCTAGTAAAATAGGGGTAGGTCGGCCCACTTTGTTTTGGCATGATTACTAAATATGTATGAGTCGCTTGACCTCATTTGCACAATCAAGTCTTGTGCTTTTCTTGTGTATTTCTGGGCTAACGAAGTAGACGTCAAGACTAGCGAAGGAGAAGAAGAAAAGAGGATTTTCGGAGTTTTGGTCTCTTGGTCTTGTACTTGGGTATTTGTCTTGTTGTTGGGGAGACTCTCTCTGAAGAGCAGCATATTAACACTGTACTTGGTTGAATATATATTGAGGAAGTTTTTCTGGGTTTTCTTCCCTATGATGGCCAGGATAAATCTTGGTGTACTATGTGATTGTGTTTCTTTCAGTGATCCTTATTATGATGTTATTATGCACATGATTTAAATGCTATTGAACTCAGGATTAATCATAACAGCTTGAGCAGAAACTTAACATGGTATCAGAGCGACCCTGAAAGGACATTTTCACAGTTCTAGTCAGCAGTTTTGGTCAGGAAAGGAAAAATAGGGCTTTCATATATTTCGAATTTTTGGCTGCAACCTTCACTGAGAATTGCACCCTTCTCCAGCGAATTCAGTGGTATACTCAGCGAAGTTTTTGGATGGTGAATTTGCTGGGAAACTCAGGATTTAGTGTTTTGCTGGTACCAGAAAACCATAAGGACCAGCTCTGAATTTCGTTGGTTCAGTTTTTGGCAGTCTGACTTAACATCTTCAGCATATTTTTTGCACCAGTGATCTAGCCTTGGCTTGGCGCATCTCCAGGTAAGCACAGTTTTTATTTCTGAAAATTTTCATTTTTGTCCATTTTCTAAGGTCTGGGATAAGATGGCCTCAAGCAGTAAGCTTGATGAGAAGCTTGAGGGTGCTGAGAATTTCCGAGCATGGAAATGCAGAGTCATGTTCATTCTTGAGGAGAATGACCTAGAAAGATTCATAGAAGAAGTTCCGGAGCCAAATGAAGATGAGGCTAAGGAAAAATTCAAGAAGGACATAATTCGGGCTAAAAGGATCATAGCTGATTCTATCAAGGATCATTTGATCCCTCAAGTGTCTTCAAAGAAGACTCCAAAGGAAATGGTTGATTCCTTGTCCAGATTATTTGAAGAAAGGAACATCAACAGAAAGATGGTCTTGAGAGCTCAACTCACAAAAGTGAAGATACAGACGGCAGAAACTATTCAGTCATACTTTACAAGAGTGTCTCACGTCAACGAACAATTAGAAGCTATTGGTGACATGGTGGAAGAAGCGGAAATTGTGATGGCCACCTTGAATGGTCTCCCAAGACATTGGTACTCTTTCATTAAAGGAATCTGTGCTAGAAGAAAGTTGACCAAGTTCAGCAGATTGTGGGAGGAATGTGTACAAGAAGAAAGAATGGTTAACAGAGAAGAAAAGTTGGATGATAATGAAGACCAAGCCTTGGCAGCTCATAGGAAGAAAGGAAAAAACCAGAGAGCATCACTCTCCTAGAAAACCTCGAAGATTTCAAAGAAACCAAAGGACTCAATGGGACTTCTCTACCTTCAAATGCTTCAATTGCCAGAAGATGGGACACATTGCAAGGAATTGCCCTCTTAAAGAAGACCAGTTCAAAAAAGGGAAGAATAAAAGGTTTCATGCTCATGAAGCCGAAGATGATGAACCAGTCAAGAAAGTGGCCAGAGAAGAAGAATTATCTAGTTAAGAATATGTCTTAATTTCAGCCCTCACATGTACAGTTACACATGGAAGTGACACTTGGCTCGTGGACAGTGGTGCCTCCAAGCTTATGAAAGGTTACAAAGACTCTCTCTCAAGTCTTGTGCAGAAGGACTCGCCTCACAAGGTGAAGCTTGGAGACGATTACCAGTATCCCATTAATAAATAATAATTCTAATTTTTAATTATTATTTATTTATTTATTAGTATTAGTATTTATTTATTAATTTAATATTTGCATACATTTCATTGCCACTTTCTTTTGAGATGCTTTGTCCTCGAAGCATTGTCATTTCCTCTAACCTTTCATCGTCATTTCTTCTAATCTTCACTATTCCATTAATAATGTCTTTTGTTATTTTGTTGGTATGTGCTATGAATTTTTTTTAAAGGGTTTCATAATGCATCATGTAGAACTCACAACATGGCTGAGGAATATAATGCATTAAATACTCAACACGAAACTCAGGAATATTGCAAGTAGTGCACTCAACTATTTTAGAGAATATGCGGACAGGATCAATACCAAATAGCGGTCCTCACATCTCGGATGATCTGGATTATTTGGAGAACAAAATGAACGCAGCACTATAAAAATGGAAACACACATATTTTGCAGAGCACACAACGATACAATAAAACCCAAATTCTATTACTGAATGGAATAAGTAAAACACTGTAAACTGCAAGCACTACAAACTATAGCTCGGATGATGGATGTGCTAGCTATGCTCATTTGCAAGAGCTAATTACAAAGAGACCAAAAAGGCCTTTTTACCATAACCATAGAGGCAAAAACCCTAAACATCCAAAAACCTAAAAGGCTAAAACAAAGAGATGAAGCACCAAAAGGATTTGCAAGCCCCGAGGTGGCTACCTAACTTCTCGAGGGCACAACTTTTGCATGCAATCTCCAATTAGGTTCACACGATGGATCCAATTAGGGTTTGAGCACAAATTTCACTTTTTTGTACTTTAATGCATAAAAGAAACTTCAAATCAGTGCTAGACACAGAATATAACAGCTGTAATAAAATTGAAGCATAATTTTCATCTCTTTCAACTTTAACACTCCTCTGGTCATTGTGTTTAAAGTTGGTCCTTGAGATGAATTTAACAATTGCAATGTACAGGAAATAAAGCAGTAACAGCAGTACTAGGAAAGCAAACTAATGAACTGTACAAGCATAAACATGAGCAACAGTATAATGAACAATTAGTACCAAAGTAAAAGATTCTAATCTATGACAACAGAGCTGGTTTGGACCTTAATTATACTTGGACATCCTTTTATATCAGACCTTGTCTTTTGAAGACAAGTCACTAGGGAACCAAGGACTTACCAAAGAGAGAGAGAAGTATTTCAGTAGGATAAGGATAGCTAAGAACAGACCTCAGATTGTCAAGAAAAACAGTCCAAAAAATTCAAACAGATTCATAAGATCAAGGACACCAAAAACTCTGTCTAAATCAGCCCACCAAAATCACAAGAAGTCAACATCGAAGTTTGACGGTCCAAAATGAGTCAAAACCGAGTTTTTCAGTCCAAGGTAGGGTCACGGCCTGCCCAGAAAGGTGACGCCCAGCCTATACAAAACCACATTCTGTCCAAAAAAAAAAAAACCCATCCAAAGGAGGTACCACAGTCCACAGCCCAGCAGCAAGAGGGCTTAAACAAGTCACGTCCAACCCTTAGAGGGCTCAACAAGTCACGGTACAGCCCTAGGGGCTTTCAGGAGGTCACAGTCCAGCCGTAAAGGCTTTCAGCAGTCACGGTTCAGGAAAGAAGAGAACCCACAGTCCACGGCCAAGCCCTAGAAGGTTCGTACAGTCCATGGCCTGCCCTTAGAGGACTTACAGTCACCACCGAGCCCTAGAGGACTTATACAGTCCATGGCCCAGCCTAGAGAGATCAAAAAATAAGTCTAGCATCCCTAGAAGAGGTGACGCCCAAGATAGAAGATCAAAAGAGGAAGAAAAGAGGTCACGGCTCAGTCAAGAAAACACCAGGCAGTCACGGCCCAGCCCACAAGTCGCCAAACCAGCTCACAGTTCATCAGAGAAACAACAAGACAGTCATGGCCCCAGCCCTAAGGCATCAAACAGCACACGGCCTGGCAGAGGATCAGCAAGACAGTCACGACACACTCTAGGAGCAGCAAGAAACCAAGACAACAAGCAGCAGTCACTAGAACAGTCCCTTTTAATCAGATCTATATCTTCTCTTGACAAGACACACACCAAATGAAGTTCATGTCTTGTATTTATAGTCTTAACATGTCTTCTAGAAGGGTCATTCACTAACCCTAGATTTAAGGAGGGCTAACAATCAAAACATATAATAATATTCTGTTGACTTCGTAAAGGTCAAGTGATCATATAAAAATAAAACAACAAAGTTAAGTCATTAAAGTAAAAGGGTCAAGGTACCACAACCAGTAAGGGCGCTAGGACCAAAAGAGAAATCATAGGACCAAGAGTCAACAAGAGGGGTCACATCAAGGTGGGAAGACAACCCCTACACCCACAAGACCATCAAGGTAGAGAAAACAACCTTTTCCCCACAAGACCAAGGTGTACCAACAAGGTGGGGAAACAACCTTTTACCAACAAGACCAAGGTGGGGAAACAACCCTTTTACCGACAAGACCAAGGTGTACCAAACATTTATCTTCTCTCTCAGGTGTATTGTCCATATGTGCTTCATAATAACTGAGCTTTATCATCACTGTATAAGTAAGGTCCAAACTAGATGATGTGATCCTTTGGTCCTCCATACTACTCCTAATGGTCAAGTGCTAGTGACATCATCAAGGGGTGATCAATCCCTTGAGAAACAACAGGAGAAGAGGACATCACACATCATCGTCTTGGTTAACTCAGTGTTTTTAAACTCGGTCGAGTCGGCTCGGACTCGGCCTGAGTCACCCGAGTTGAACCCTAACCGAGTCAAACCGGCCTTTAAATCGGATCGGGTGGTCGGTTCGGTACCGAACCGGACAACTCGGCCGAGTTAAAGGTCAACTCGCCGATTTTTTCCCGGATTTCAATTTTTTTTTTAAATTAAAAATTATTGCCTAACCTAACTCCTACCCCTAACCTAACATTGGTTTTAACCATCAAACTTGGTCTTGCAACCTTATAAATTCAGACTGTAACCCTCTCCAAGAACTTGGGACTTTTATGCACCTTTATGTTCTATTAAAAAGTCCTACACCATGTCACATGGAAGGCTCAAAACTTGGTTTGTGGCCTCTTCAATGATTCACAAAATTTGGACTGTCACAGGACTATGTAGATGTTAACCCTTGAATGCAAATGACTATGGAAACCCTCCACCAGTCAACTTTGGTGATCCCAAACTCTTCAAAGACAAAAGAGACACTTATATGGCTCCCATAGTTTACAGACCACCCAAAAAAAAATAAAAGATCTCCTTCACAAATTTCAGACTGTTTCACTACAGCAATAACCATCAAAAGGGCCACAAGAATGGATTGTTTAAAACCTCTGCAATTTCGGGACTGTGTGAGAAGTCTGCAATTTCAGGCTATGTGAGAAATCCACAATTTCGAATTGTGTGAGAAGTCTGCAATTTCGGACTATTCAGAGAGGATTGGTATGTGCTAAGGTAGATACCCAAGCAAGTGTAGAAAGCCTCCAACACTTGCAAATAAATTCACTATATAGTAGTTAAAGCACCTAGTGGCTTGAAGATTTCGGCGAGTTGACCTTTAACTCGGCCGAGTTATGTATTTGTTGCTTGCAGCCTTTCACATTGGCACAGTACCCTTCGTGCAATTTTGATATGTTCAACCTTGATTGGTATATATATGATCATACTTTGGATGTTTTGTCTTTAATGCGTTGGAATGATGGATTATAATCTTTAAAATATATTTTTTCTTTAAAATTTAAATATTTTATATGTTTTTTAATAAACTGAGTCATTAAAATCAAACCGCTCGAGTCATTGCCGAGTCCGAGTTGACCCTCGGCCGATTCCGAGTCCGAGTCCGAGTTTTAAAACATTGGGTTCACTGACCAAGATCCACATGGTTAACTGACCAGGTTGAGCAACCTAGGAACCCTTACCCATTGAGTTCTGCTACTTTTGGCTACGCTGTTGGGAGCAAGGAGCGAGAGCGGTAGCGAAAAGTGAAATTTTCAAAAGATCCTGATTTGGGAGCGTTTCGGGAGCGTTTTTTATATAATATATATTTTTATATATTTTGATGCATATATATTAAAAAAAGCATGTATTATACCAAATTAGCCATAGAAAACATAGATATAACCATTAATACACATGTCACATATAACATCAATCATCTAGGAGCTATGACTTGTAGCATTGTCATCAAATGATCAATCATCAACAACATCAATCTTCAAATTTCAACATATAATATTTGCCATCAACAAACTCTAACAGTCTAACAAATAACATCAACCATGAAATGAAACAAAGCATCATAATATCATATTCAATACCAAAGAGTTGTAAGATCATAAGATGATAAGAATCAAGATGCAGTCAACAATTTAAAGTTCAAACTTCAAAGTAGGCCATAATGTTTACAAAATGGACCATAATAAACTCGAAATACAAAGTATTATGATACTATCTACTAATTTACTAAATTTTCCTCTTGCCGCAAGAAACTTCCAATTTTTTTTCTCGTGTTCTAGGTGGAATAAGAGTTGGTGGAAGTGATCGTGCAACACGAGAAGAAGATGAATGGCCCCCACGGATTGTCGGGCGTTGTGAAGCTAAAGGCAAAACTCCTGCATCTGTAAACCAACTGGTGATTGGGGGTGGCATCTCTGATGTATGAAATGGATGAGGATCACCCTCATGATCACCCAATAGTTCATCCTCCAAGCGCTCTAATGCAATGGCTCCATCCTCCACATTAGTCTCCTTTGGATTGTTGTTCCAAGTCAAAAAAGTTCTATCATTCTTGGCCGCTTCACAAAAATGGGGCAACAGCCTCAAAATGTAGTGCACATAAACCAAATTTTCGGCCCGTTCTGTATTCAAACTATTTCTCTTGACGTTGTGGATGAAGCTGTAGATGCTCCAACACCTCTCTGCAGAAGAATTATTGACAACCTGTGAAAGCACCCTCACCGCCAATTTATGCAAATATGTGGCACCACTGCCATACATGTTCCAACAACGGATAGGATCCAACCTCTCTCGATCTTTGGTTGCATGGAAGGTACCAAAGACTCCATGTTCACTGATGTATTGGCTCAATTCACTCCGTACTTGAGCACACTCCTCATCAGGGACCAACGTGTCTAATGCAAGCATATACCAAGTTTGCACCTCTGGATCTATGTGTGGTCTTTTCCTAAGTCCACCGCCAAGTACAGGTTGGGCCAGCCAAGATGGAGAATAATAGTTTGGGGTAAGGACATATGCAAAGGCATGGAGTGGAACATTCAAATTATCCCACCTTTTGACCACATGTCTATGAATATGGTCATACAAGATTGCATCTCTTCGCTCAACAATGTCTTTGATATGACCAAGCATGCTATCCATTTGCTCATACACCTCCCCAATCAATGGTTGATCTGTATCTGCAAAACGAATCATATTATAAACGGGCTTGGTGAAATGTAGAACATATTTAACCTGTGTCCAGAAATGACCATCAAGAACAGTGTCCTCCACATCCTGAAAGTCATGTCTATCAGATGCGCTTGCAACTCTGTCTTTCAATCCTTGCCATGAATCACTTGAGACCATACTAGCCAATGCCTCTCTTACCTTCAAAAGCCTCATGAAGGTGAGGTAGTAGCTACCAAATCTAGTCTTCACAATCTTCAATAACTCCAACCTAGAGTGATTGCGAAAAATGTGGTGGGCCATGCTATGATTGGTGATAAATTTTATCATTTTCTTACCTCTCTTGTACAAGGCACCAATCCATCGGTAACTAGGGTCCTTCATCTTAACAATATCATACATCAAAAGGTTCAATATGTGAACCAAACACCCTGACCAAAATATGTTGGGATACTTATCCTCAATGATTGCTCATGTTGCCTTGCAATTAGCAGCCTTATCTGTGATGACTTGAATGACATTGTATGGCCCAATCATTTGAATGGTGTCAAGTAAAGGTTGCGCAATATTGATACCAGTCTTGTAGCAATCTGAGTAGTCATGAGCTGAAAGGAAGACCACACCATTAGTAGACACACCAAAAATATTTATCAATGGCTTGCCTTTAACATTTGTCCACCCATCGGATACAATGGATACCCCATATAACGACCAATCATTTGTAAACTTTCCAAGAGCACTATTGATTTTGGCTCTTCCCCTGTCAAGTCCCACGGTTCTAGCTTTGTCATACCCAGGGCTCCTATATCCTTTAGGGGCACCATTGATGGCTTGTACCATTTCATGCCAATAGGGTGAGCGAAGAACATTGAATGGCACACCACATGCATAGAGAAACCTGTAAATTTTTGTATCCACATCATCTCTGCAACCAAGGTCAAGGAAATCTAATAATGTTTTTCGCATAGGCGAGAATCCACTAGCATGGGTGGATGATGATCCAAATCCACTACTAAACATTCTATGTGGAGATTCAGATTCGACCCTTGATCTCTTGGAATTGTTTTGAGCGGCCTCTTCTTCCATCCTGTATTTGTTTCTTCTTTATCTGACACTTTGTCACATGTTTTGACTCCAGTAGCCTTACCTTGATCACATGGCATAATCCCACACAAATGCTTTCTCACACAGGTATATGAACCTGTGTAAGTTTTATTACAATGGAGGCATGTAATCTTTGTGGTTCCACCCCCTCTCCCTCCCCCAAGCCTAGTCACATACTTCCACAAAGGTGTTGTGTCTTTTTTTGGCCCCTCATCCCTCTCAATCTCCTCCTCCTCCTCCTCCTCCTCCTCCTCCTCCTCTCCATGGTATGTGCAGCTCCCTATCTCTTCATCCTCATCATTGCCACCACCAAATCTACCTCCCACCACAACCGTCATGAGAAGAATCGGAACCAGCCACAAAAACCACATACCCATCATGCTTGTTGATTCAATATGAGAATCACTTCTTTCCTACAATAGAATGATGGAGAAGAAGAAATTAGAAAGGGTAGGAAAAAAACACATACAAGATTTAAAATTTTAACATAGTGAAATATTTTTTTCAAAAACAAACAAAGATTGGGTTTTTAGAGCCTACCTCTNCCTACAAATTTGCTCTCAAACAACTAGCAAAGCCACTCAAAGCCCTAGCAAGAAAAATGAAAACAAGCAAATGAAGAATAGAATGAGTCCAAATGGAGGCCAATAGTGTTTATAAACACTAATTAAACCCTAAAAAACCATCAAAAAACCTTTTCCTCTTGAAAAAAAAAGAAAATGAGAAATTTTTTTCCATGACGCGGAATCGCTCAGGGACTGATTTTGGGAGCGTTTTTTTGCTCAGGAATAGACCCGAGAGCACTGAGGAATCACTTCAGGAGCGTCGATTCCTAATCGCTCCCTCAGCGATTCCGCAAAAGTCAGGGAGCGTTTTTTTTGGATGGAATTGGGATTTCGAAAATCGCTCCCGGGAGGAATCGCGATTCTGGGAGCGATTCTTCCCGGAGCGCGAATCGGGAACGATTCATCAGGGGGAGGAGCGATTCCCCGCAGCCTTGACTTTTGGGGTGCTTGAGAAGCCATAGTTTATGCTATAGGAGGTTCTTCGACAGCATACAATGGAGTGGATTCTTACTGCACACATTGGTAAGCACTGTAAGGGTTGGATTCCTTGAGGGAACTGTGGATCAGTGAAGGGGAATTCCTTCCTTGTGTTGTGTGGGGAAGATGGAAGGAGTGCCATGATTGGGATGGTTGATTGAGATCTCTATAGAGCTTTGTTTGAGTTTGGCTAAGCATAGAGAGTAGAATGGAGAGCAGAATGGGTTGGGGGTTGAGTGAGAGAAACATGTAGGTGTTTACTTTTCCCTAGTGGCCTCATAGCCCAGCTTGGGGGTGGCCTCTCAACAAAAAGAGTATATGTTGGATAGAGTTCCTACAATTGGGTGGAAAATCGCTCTTACACAACCAATTGCTTGGATCTTCTTTATTACAGATAAGCATTCTCTTTTGTGTTTGAATTTGCGATGTTTATTTGATGATTGTATTGATTATGCTTGTATGTGCATGCTATGTGTGTGGATCAAGTTTGTTTCCGTTGTGTATTTTTTTCATTTATGCATCTGCACATATGATTTTACTGTCATGAAATGTGTGATCATGGATATGGGGTGGAATTTAGAATCTTATATTAGTTCAATATCCCCTCCTTCTGGTGGGAATGAGGGATGGGGATGTCACAATGGTTTCTTTCTCAATGAGGTAGTGCTTCCATTTCTTCACCACTTGCACAATCACAAAGAGCTCCTTTTATTATACATGGGATAGTCAAGTACTTATCCATGAAACAACTCAAAATAGTAGCATACTAGTCTTCGTCCTTGTATAGGAACTTATCCCAACATGTATTCATTGTCATCCATCTCTAACTCAAATGGTCATTTGAGACTAGGACTAGAGCATTACCAATCCCCCTCTTTAAGTCTTTGAATGGTATATGTTGTGTCCTGCCCAATTGGAAGCTCTTCCCTTTGGAAATCATAGTGTGTAAAGGTGTCATTGTTACTAAAAAATTTGCAATGACATTTGTTAGGTACTGGGCTACTCCCATGAAAGTTAGAACCTCTATCGAGGTTGTGGGAATACGCCATTGGTTCATGGTCGAAATCTTGTCTGGATCTACCCTCAACACTCCTCCATCAATCATGTTTCCAAGATAAATAAAGGACTCCCTCCCAAACTCACATTTCTTCAAGTTAGTGATTAGTTGATTCTTCTTTAAGGTCTTTAAAAACTACATCACATGTGATAGGTGCTCTTGCCACATTACTAAATATTAGCATGTCATCTAGATATACTATTAAGAATGAGAATGAATGGGAGTAGCACATCATTCATCAATCTCATTAAAGTAGCAAGGGCATTACATAGATCAAAAGGAATCACTAACCATTTGTACAAACCTTGCCACGTTTTGAACTCTACCTTCCACACAATTTTTGCTTTAATCTTTACTTGATGGTAACCTGACTTGAGGTCAAAATTGGTTAAGAACTTGGCCTATTTCAATTGGTCCAAAAAGTCATCAATCCTTGGTAGAAGATATTTGTTCTTAATGGTGATTTTTTTCAGAGCATGGTAATCAATGCACGTTCTCCAACTTTTGTCCTTCTTTGGCACCATGATGATTGGTGATTCACATGGCGACGTATTGGGACTAATGAATCCCTACTCCAACAACTATTGAAACTACTTCGACTCTTCATATGATTCAATAATGGAATGTCTATACAAATCAATGTTTGCCAGTGGTGATTCGGGAAACAATTGTATCTTGTGTTCTATCTTTTGCTTGGGTGGCAATCCCTTTGGTTTTTGGAACATCTCCTTGTAGGCTTCAATCAACAATTTTTGTAGTTGTCAACAATGCTTGCTAATACATATTCTAAGGATTCCTTCATCCTCAACCCGTTACCTTCTCCTTGTTGCTTTCCTTCTCTCAATAACAAGTTGAATTTTTTTGTGCTCTCAATAATTCTCTTGGCTTGATGATCATTTAACAAATACATTTTGGTTCTACCCTGTATTTATTGCATCTGCTTTGCTATATTTTACAAACTTGTGTTGTTTTTCTCTTCTTTTAAAGATGGCATCTCTCATAAACAAGTATGCACTTCCCAAGATGATCCTGTTGAATTTTAGCACGTGCATGTATTCTTTAAAATTTTGCAGACTGTAATATAGATAACAAAAGACAAGTGCAGTAGTCAATCAAGCATCACACAAATGAACACAAGATGTTTTCACTGAGAAACCTTTAAAGGACAAAAACCCCAAAGCATTAGTAATTCATCCCTTAAATGAGATGACTGAGTTTGTAGAAGAAAATAGGAAAATTATCTCAGAATTCTGAGATGAGTGTTTTAACAATTTTCCAAGCCGTAGCAAGCTTGAATAAATTTTCCAAACCCTAGCATGCTTACTGCTGCCTTCAACTGCTACCCAGAAATGACCTACTACACGAACTTCCTGTATCTGCCCAGAAAGTACTTGCTGCCCGAATTTTAGTAGCTGCCCAAGTTTCCTGTTGCCTGGACTGTACACTGCTGCCCGAGATTCCTGTGTTGCTGCCCAAGATTCCTGTACTGCTGCCCGAGACTGTTGCTCCTACCCGAGACTATTGTTTAGACTGTTTGTGAGATGCCCAGATGGATGAGACTACTGCCTGTGACTGTGTGGGGCTGCACGTGTAGAGGAGCAGCCTATAGTGGCTGCCCTAGGGTCTGTTGTTTCCCTCTGTGTGATGTTGTGGAAAACCTATGGTCTGTTGCTGCCCTCTGTGTGTTGTTGTGGCAGCCTTAGCCACCAGCGAGGGTATAGCAGCTTGTTGTTGCTGCTGCTAATTACCACCAAGAGCACCCTTGTTCATCACCGTGTGTATGTAGAAGTCCTAGTTGGTTGGACCGCCACACTAGGACAAGTAAAAGATCAAAAGAAAAACTCAATCAAAAAACTCAGTCACGAATTTTCTTCCTTTGCTACGAAAGTGTGAAGGATCCCAGCCACGAGTTGCCTCAGTCAATCATACACAACTTCCTTTGCTTGGAAGTTGTGTATCAATGTTTTGCAAATGACCTTTATTTATAGTATTTCAAACATTTGAAATGGTCCCACATAATTAGGAGTTGATATTAGGGTTTTACTCTTTTCCACTTTGACCCTTTTGACTTTAATCTTTTGTGGTACAAAAAGGTCTTCTTGTATTTTGACTTGTATCACTTGGTCTTCCTTATGGACCAAGGCTAAGGGTAAGATGGTCATTCAAGTGTTTAGTGGTCAAAACAAGTGGTCTCTAGGGTCCTTCATGCCCACTCAAAGTACATCTTCATAAATAGGGAGAATTTCTAATGCTTTTAACTTGAACTCCTTGTGCCACCAAGATCGAGTGCTAGGTGTCTCAACCAGGGTTAGCTAATCCCTTGAGAAGGTCACATAGCCCATAGATCAAGGAGAGGAGTACATCACGTGCCCAGACCCGGTCTAGGGCTTATGGTGATAATTTGGTAACTGACCAAGTGCCTCAGCCCTAGGCTGCATCAATTGACTCAATGTCAAATACTTGATAACTGACTACCTCCCAAATTGCATCCCAAATCTCTGCAAGATATCAACTGCATACCTCCCTTGTGTTAGGAAGATCTCGCCTAGCTTTTTCCAGACCTCTAAGCCAAGAAAATAATGCATCAAACCAAGATCCTTCATTTCAAATTCAGA
Organism: Pseudotsuga menziesii; assembly: GCA_001517045.1. Classification (NCBI taxonomy): domain Eukaryota; kingdom Viridiplantae; phylum Streptophyta; class Pinopsida; order Pinales; family Pinaceae; genus Pseudotsuga; species Pseudotsuga menziesii. The sequence continues at coordinate 1,414,461 of LPNX010957471.1, forward strand.
GGTAAGCTCCCTCTTACACTGAGCTATCAACTATTCCTCTCCAGTAAGGAACAAGTCGTCCACATACAAGACTAGGATCAAGCGATGGTTATGAACAACCTTAAAGTACAGATTGGAGTCAGCAATACTTTTGGAGAACCCCAAGCTATGAAGGTAGCCATCAATCCTTGCATACCAAACTCTCGGGGCTTGTTTGAGCCCATACAAGGCTTTCTTCAGTTTACAGTGTACACACATGGGACTTATCCCCATGAGTCACAAAGCCTTCTAGTTGTTCAATCTAGACTTACTCATCAATTTTTTCCATTGAGGAAGGTTGTTTTTACATCCATCTGATGGAGTTTCCATCCAAACACAGCAACAAGGGAGATGATAGTCCTGATGGTGGTAAATCTGACGATAGGAACAAAAGTTTCATCATAGTCTATGCCTTCTTTTTTAGTAAAGCCACGAGCTACAAATCTAGCCTTGTACTTCTCAATGTTGCCATCAATAGCATGCTTGATTTTGTAAAGCCATCTAGATGTTACCACTAACTTTCCTGTCAATCTAGAAACAACTTCCCATGCAAAATTTTTCATAATTGAACTATATTCTTCAATCATAGCATCATTCCATCCATGTTGGCTTGTTGCATCTTTGTATGTGGAGGGTTTTGCATTAATGAGCTTGCCCATAAGGCATGAGTAGTTTCGAGGCTCTATGCTTTCTCTAAAAGTCTCGGGAGGAGCTTTATGCTTCTTGCACGGTTTCTCGATACTAAGCATGTCTCCTTTTGGAAGGAGGAACCTCAAGTAATTCTTCAGCTGGTCTTTCAAATTCTTCAGGCACATCTGGAATTTGGGGCTCATTCTTCTTCTTCCCTCTAAACTTCGGAATCTGGAATCTTAGAAGGGGATTCTTCTACATCCTTTGGAAACTCTTTTGTTTGACGAAACACAGCTTCCTCGTGGAATATCACATCTCTACTGACTTCAATGTACCTTTGTCCAGGAACATATATGTAGTAAGCGTTCGAGCTTTCACTGTAACCAACAAATATGCCTTTCTTTCCGAAAGGCTCTAGCTTAGCCCTCTTTTCTTTTGGTATATGAATATACACAAAAGTGTCAAAACTCCTCATGTGGTCAACTGTAGGTTTCTTGCCTCTAACTACTTCTTCTAGAGTCTTTTCCCCCAAGATGGCATGAGGGCTTCTGTTTTGAATATACACAGCAGTACATGCAGCTTCAACCCACAGAGATAAAGGAAGATCAAGTTCATTCAGCATAGCTTTAGCAACTTCACATATCGTTCTATTCTTCCTTTCTGCAACCCCATTCTGTTGAGGGTTGTAAGGCACTGTCAGCTCCCTCTTTATTCCTCCTTCTCGGCAAAAATCATCAAACTCATTAGATTCGTATTCACCTCTGTTATCTAACCCTAAGATACGAATGTGTCTTCATGCCTGGTTTTCAATCAGAGCCTTGAACTCTTTGAACTTGTCAAAAGTTTCACTCTTGACTTTGAGAAAGTAGATCCAGGACTGTCGAGAGTGATCATCTATGAACAAAACATAGTACAAGCACCCACTCAAGGAGGGGGAAGACATAGGCCTACATATGTCAGAATGAATCAGGCCCAAGATTCCTTTAGAACCTATTCTTGCTTCTGGAGAAGGATTTCTTAGTGTTCTTACCTAGAGCACAACCTTTGCAAACACCATCATGTTCAAGAGAAAACTCTGGCATACCTGTAATCATCTTTTGAAGGCCAGGAAGAGTTGTAAAGTGAAGGTGTCCAAACCTTTGATGCCACAGCTCACATAGGTCAATTGTGTTGTGAACCAAAGCTTGTGTGGACTTCCCGGAAGCTTTGTAAAGACCTCCCTCTCGAACTCCAATCGGTTCAGCTAAGCTTAGCTTCTCATTCTTTGCCCATAGTTGGATCTTCTTGTCCATGAAGAGAACCTTGTAGCCCTTGTCTTCTAAGCCAGCAACGGAGAGGAGGTTCTTCTTCAACCCAGGGACATATAATATGTCTTCAATATGCAAAACAGTCCCTGATTCAAGTTGAAGTGAGGTTGAGCCAACTCCTTCAATCTTGTAGGTGGTGTCATCCCCAAGTTCTACTTAAGTAGTGAACTTCTTGTTTTTGTAGTTGGTAAGTGCTTCACGGAAAACAGTCATGTCTGGAAGCACCACTATCTACTAACCAAGAGTTAGCACTGTTAGTGGTGGATCCTAAAAGAGCAAAGATCAGGTAGTATTCCCTTCTTGGTTCATCTTCTTTGGAAGACTTAGCATTCTTCTTCTTCTTGGGTTCTTCTTCTTCTGTTGTAGAAGCTTGAAACCTTCTTTTGAACCTTCTCTTTGGTTTCTTGCAATCCTTGGCAAAATGTCCAATCTTATGGCAATTAAAACATTCTAAACTTGGAGCATTTGAATGTTTACCTTGTGGCTTCTTTTCCTTCTTTTTCTGAGTGAAGGGCTTCTTGAACTTCCTTGTCTTCGCTGTAAAAGCAAGGTTCCCTTCCTTGGTGCCATTTGATCTACTATGGATTCTTCCCTCTTCTTCCAAACAATCATGCCAAAGTCTATCAAAGTTTGGCTGAGATTCACGTCCACTTAGAGCTGCCAAAAAAGTTTCCCAAGAACTGGGAAGACCATCGAATACAATCTGTACAACATCATCATCATCCACAGTTATACCAATAGCAAAAAGTTGGTCTCTTACCTGACCAATCTTTGGGAAGAAGGGGGCAACTCCTTTATTGTTATTAATCTTCAATGTACGAAGCTTCTCCTTCAGTACTCTCTTCTAGATGGATGCCTTCTTTTCATATAAGTTTGTCAAGGTGTCAAAGCATTCTTTGGCAGTCTTCAATGGTGTGATGGTGGGCATCAGGGTCTCCCTGACCAAGTCATAGATGATCCTCCTTGCCTTTGCTTGTTTCTTTTGGAAAGCAATTCTTCCAGCATTAGATGTAGGTTCTTCTGGCATTAAGAACCAAGTCATCAAGGTCATTCTCTTCCAAGGTGGCCATGAACATAGCTTTCCATGAGTTGTAGTTGGCTGACCCCTCAAGCCTTTCTTTCAGTCTAAAAGTGTTAGTGGCCATCTCTAATTCACAAATCAGCTATCTAAGTCTGCAAAATGTCCCAAGGTCTAGGAGGATTACCGTAATTTGTTCTGTTACTGCAATCTTCACATGCAAAGCTCTGATACCATGTCGAATTTTAGCATGTGCATGTATTCTTTAAAATTTTGCAGACTGTAATATAGATAACAATAAGACAAGTGCAGTAGTCAATCAAGCATCACACAAATGAGCACAAGATGTTTTCACAGGGAAACCTTTAACGGACAAAATCCCCAAAGCATTAGTAATTCATCCCTTAAATGAGATGACTGAGTTTGTAGAAGCAAAATGGAAAATTATCTCAGAATTCTGAGATGAATGTTTTAACAATTTTCCAAGCCCTAGCAGGCTTAAACAAATTTTCCAAACCCTAGCAGGCTTACTGCTACCCAGAAATGACCTACTTCCCGAACTTCCTGTATCTGCCCAAACCATACTTGTTGCCCGAATTTTAGCAGCTGCCAGAGATTCGTGCTGCCCGAAATACACTGTTGCCCAAGATTTCTGTGCTGCTGCCCGAGATTCCTGTGTTGTTGCCCGAGATTCCTGCACTGCTGCCCAAGACCTCTGCTCCTACCCGAGACTGTTGCTCCTACATGAGACTATTGTTTGAACTATTTGTGAGCTTCCCAGAAGGATGAGACTTATAGGGCTACCCGTGTAGAGGAGCAACCTGTAGTGGTTGCCCGTGAACTGTATGAGGTTTCTCATGTAGAGGAGCAGCCTGTAGTGATTGCCCTAGGGTCTGTTGTTGCCCTTTGTGTGTTATTCTGGTAACCCTAGGGTTTGTTGTTGCCCTCTGTGTGTTGTTGTGGCAGCTTTAGCCACCAACAAGGGTATAGCAGCTTATTGTTGTTGTTGCTAATTACCACCAAGAGCACCCTTGTTCCTCACCGTGTGTACGTAGAAGTCCTAGTTGGATGGGCCGCCACACTAGGAAAAGTAAAAGATCAAAAGAAAAACTCAGTCACGAATTCTCTTCCTTTGCTGCGAAAGTGTGAAGGATCCTAGCCAGGAGTTGCCTCAGTCAATCATGGAGCAGTTGTGATGAAGTTGTGTATCAATGTTTTGCAAATGACCTTTATTTATAGTCTTTCAAACATTTGAAATGGTCCCACATAATTAGGAGTTGACATTAGGGTTTCATTCTTTTTCCACTTTAACCCTTTTGACTTTAATCTTTTGTGGTACAAAAAGGTCTTCTTGTATTTTGAATTGTGTCCCTTGGTCTTCCTTATGGACCAAGGCTTAGGGTAAGATGGTCCTTCAAGTGTTTAGTGGTCAAAAGAAGTGGTCTCTAGGGTCCTTCATGCCCACTCAAAGTACATCTTCATAAACAGGGAGAATTTCTAATGCTTTTAACTTGAACTCCTTGTGCCACCAAGATCGGGTGCTAGGTGTCTCAACCAGGAGTAGCTAATCCCTGGAAAAGGTCACATAGCCCATAAATCAAGGAGAGGAGTGCATCATGTTCCCAGCCCCGGTCTAGGGCTTATGGTGATAAACTGGTAATTGACCAGGTGCCTCAGCCCTAGGCTGCATCAATTGACTCAATGTCAAATGCTTGGTAACTGACCAAGCACCTCCATTCTCTTGGTGAATGGCCCTCAGCCCTAAGTTGAGTCCCCCGGTCCCAGACTGGTTCAAATTTTGGGTAACTGACCAGATGCCTCCATTCAATGAATGGCCATCAGCTCTAGGCCGAGTCCCCCAGTCCCAGACTGGTTCAAATTCCTAGTAACTGACCAAATGCCTCCATTCATTGAATGGCCCTCAGCTCTAGGTTGAGTCCCCCAGTCCCAGACTGGTTCAAATTCCTAGTAACTGACTAGGTGCCTCCATTCAAAGATTGGCTCTCAGCCCTAAGCTGAGTCCCCCAGTCCTGGACTGGTTCAAGTTCCTGGTAACTTTCCAGGTGCCTCCATTCTCCAAGAGAATGGCTCTCGATGTTGCTCAGGAAAAATCAACAGATCCCACAAACATCCAATGGAACCACATATGCTACTGTTTCATCTACAAAGTTCTAGTTGATAAAAACTTGAATTTACATTGCTTGTTTACCCTCTACTCTAAATTTTGTCTTACCCATCCCAAAGGATATGGTCATGGATGGTCTTGGATCTCTAGGCCAAGCTTCTCAACCAATCATGAAGATATCAAGTTGGATTGAGAACCTAGATCAAACAAGAAATCCACCTTACCCAGTTTCATGTGGATTTTGATGCAAAACAACTCTTTCATCTCCTTCTCCGCCTTGCGACTACAACTAACCAATGTTACTTCCTTTCAAAGAGTAGTACAAATCTAATGTATTTTCCACCTCTTCCTTATTATCTACGATGATCAATGCATTCTTCTTTCTCTTCTAAAAGTACTTGGGATGCTTTTCAGAGTGCAATTTCCAACAATATTCCTTAATGTGTCCCTTTTATCACAAGCCTTAAATCACTTGATGGAATGGGTTTCCTCTGATGTTGCTTCCACAATCTTATTTTCATTCCACTTCTGTGTATTCCCCCTTTTTATGTTCTTGTGGTGATATTTGCTTATGTGTACCACATTATTGCTTATGCTCATCTCCTTCAAGGTATTGTGCTTCAACACTTGCTTCATCAATTTTTTAGGAATGAACAAAATTAATTGTCACCAAATTTGTGATAGAGATGCTCCTAAATATTTTATCAGCATGTTTGAACTTTGAACTCTTGAGAGATACACTTGTTGAATAGTTATTTTCCTGATCTCTGCAGTGAACACTTGCACTAATTGTACTTACCTTTGCCTAAAGTAGTTCCACATGTTCCTTAATAAAATCCTTGAACACCTCCCTACAATTGGTAACATAGGGTTGATTCTCCAATGTTCTGCTTGTTGCATCACTCTCCCACCATGCCAAAGAATGACCTTCAAGATTCAACTAGGTGAACGTAATTCTCTATCTCCCAGTGACTTTGTGTTTACTGAAGTGCACCTCCATCTATTATATCCCTTGGTTCAATTTGATGGCATACTTCACCTACATAAGGTTTGATCTCCACCTTTTCCTCCACATGGAAAGGTATCTAAGATTTACTATAGCTACATTTCCCATCTTTGTCTCTAAGATTTACTAGATCTCTATCATGTTTACCATTCACTAGCTTATTGCATCACATTGTGCTAGAAATCCTAAACTGCTAGTTTGAACGGTAAAAGTCCCCATTACGTCAAGTTCCTCCATCATATGGGGAAACTTATGGGGAAACTTCTGTTAAATCTAGGACCTAGTGAGCAACTTTCCCTAGTGACGAAATTACGTTGCTTGGACGACCCGATGCAGTTGGATGTTCTATTAGCAAGTGCTCTTCATCTCAGTGGCCAAGATCCAATCGGCGATTGCCTACTCAATGCAGTTAGGATCAAGTTTTGTAGGGGTCAAGTGCTTGATTACCTCTGAGGTGTCTAGTGGAGCCATAAAGGGCTGTATCGTAGCTATGTTGAACATAAAGAAGGCACTCAACTCAAGTGTGTGTATGTTTGGAGTTGTACATTCTCATGATATGCACGATCATCATGTTGACCACCTCTGACTGTCCATCAATTTGAGGGTGGAAGGCAATCAATTTGGTCAGCTTCGTGTCCATCATTGACCATGCGTTGGACCAGAGTGTACTCAGGAATCTACTGTCTTGATCCAAAATAATGATTATTTAAAGGCCAAAGTGAACCGAAACACGCATGAAGAAGAGCTTCGCAGCAACCTCTATTTAATGCTCTTCTTATAGGGAGTTAAAATTGCCATCTTAGAGGACTGGTCAACCACAAATACTGTTAGCCTATGGCCTACATTACCAATCACAAAGTTTAATTGTCACCTTTATTTGTATTTATGATATAAGATATAGTGATTTATCCTAAATGATGACTAAGTGATTTGGATAAGATTGCCTAGCCTAGTCACCATGCAAGGTGTTAGAATCTAGAGCAAATCTCTCCATGAGGTAGCATCACCCATTGTACTATATATTTGGAACATTGGAGTGAATACAATTTGATTATGGCTTTATCCTTTTTCATCACTTTGATGCTCGTGCATGTTTTAACATGGTATCAGAGCCCTTATGGTCTTAAAGGTCTGGTAGCTCATAGCTTATAATTTCACCATGGTAGTGTTCCATGTGAAGATAGATGAGCATATAAGGAAGCTAAGTCAATGCATAGGCGAAATGTTAACAGTCCAAGCCTAAACCAGCAATCTGAATATGTGGATCTGCACCTAAACCAGCAATCTGAATATATGGGTCTGCTCAACAATCAGAGATCAAGACCTTGAGCCTGTCACTACGCAAAGTCCACGAGTGTGAAAGCACGGAAAGTCAACAGTTCAATCTTTACAATCTGGACAACCAGCAATCTTTTCAGTGATCTACAAAAATGCATTCATTTTCAGCTGATTACCTGTAGTGATTCACAGGTCGGTTGTTGCTAAAGTGCATAGAATTTTACATATGCGCAGAGCGTTAATGCCAGCTTTGAGATCTATAGTGATTCCATAATAGAACGTTATTTCCATTGAATAAAGATATGAGATCTGTTATATTGTGCAGATGAGGCTGTGAAAAATGAATTGCATTTTCTGATATCTGATTCTATACAACCAGTTCACTCTGCCCTGGTTTTGAGAGACCCCAAACACGAATTCTGGGAATTGATTGAATCCATTCACAGATAGTAATCTAAGCACCCGATCTGGAAGAATATAAGCTTGTTTCCACGCAGATCAGATCTTCCATAAGGCTTAGATAAAATAGTGCAAATACGTTTATCTATCTCTAGAATGTTGTTGAAAATGTGAATCGATCAACTAATTGCTGTGGATTAGACTTGGCACAGTGTTTCCAATCAGTTTCACGAGAGCTGAAGCGATTTATTGATGGAGAACCTCAGATTCACTTAAAGAAAGACATTCGACACTTGAATTGGAGCATGATTCAATGTTGTAGCCATCTGGATTTGGTTGTTTGTGAAGAAAAACTTGACATTAAAATGAAAACTTCTCATTCACACATTCTGTCAAACACTTGAACATCTAGGGTTTTAATAAAAAATTTACTCATAAATTTAAAATTAAAACCACCACTTCAAGATCTTCTAGAAAACTGAAGTATCAATCAAACACATGAATTACAGAAATTTTTGGTCAAAAGACCGGGCAAAACCCCAACTCCAGGAAAACCCTAATAAGAAGATTTTTCATTAAGAACAGAAATTTCAATACACTGAAATTTATCTTGAAACCCTCACAGGCAAAATTTCACAAATCTGAAATAGCAGCAAAATAATTCAGAAACAGAATTTATCTCGAAATCTGTGCCCACCTCAAAATTCATGCCAAAAACTGCTGTACGGCCTGCTGTACAAACTGTATGGTACTGTAGTTTTCTGCCTCAATTTCTTAGCCCTTTTCTGCCAGCAATTAATATTGTATGTTCTGCATTTAATGCACTGCCAATTTCTTGGGATTCTAGCCCACACGTGTGGCTGTCATAAATGCTGATGTACAGCTGCTACAGGTTACCTAGGGATGTGTGTTGCTCCTCTCTCTTGGAAATTCTGCCCTTCTTCTCTTGGGAACTCTTCTTGGTCTTCAATCCTCTTCTTCTTCTCTTGATGGTGAGTGTCTTCACAATGTTCTTTCACTTTGTCTTATACTTCAAATTTGTAACTACATTCCCTAACTACCCTAATCTAGGGTTGAGAATAAATTACAAGATCAAGGGTCATTAAAACTCACTTTTGATAAAATACATCAATTATTAAATATATCACTTAAAGTAACCCACTTTATAAAGTACAAGACAAAAATCACTTTATTTATATAAAAGACTCTTTTTACATAAGTACAAAGGACAAAGCCTTTACAAGCCCTTCTCATCACACTCACACCAAAATTATCAGAAAGGACCTCCAGAGTTATCTTTTTCCAACAGTTTGATCTGTGGTATAAGACAGTTTTCGCACCTACCTGGAGCGCTCTGCCTCTACATCATAAATTCCAAGTAATAAGCGATCAAGCCTCACATACTCTGTTACGATCTGCCTAACATTAGATCTGCTCAAGCAATCATACGTTCTGTTTACCTAGCGATTCAACAATAGCGCCTCCGATTATGCTGGCGAAAGAGAGGCCTGAATTCCACCAACGATACTATCCAACAAAATTGCCCTAAAAGATTTGCATCGGCAATCTGCTCAGTGAGATCTACAAACAGAAATCCTAGTCAACCCCACAGCAATCTACCTCTCTCTTCAGATCTGCTATCCAGCACTCAGCTTCACAACAGTGACAACATTCTCCATCAATAGCAACAGCGAATTGATCCACAATTTTTTTGGGCCTGTGATTACTCAGCTAGTGATCCATTCTTTCATCCATTGATTCACTATTTTTTGGCCTGCAATTTTCCATTCCAATTTTCTCTAGGTGTCAATACAACGATTTTCTCAAAGCACCAGCTGCCTTCAATTACGTGAGTTTCATATTTTTATATGGCACATTAAAAAAAAGGCATATCAATAATTTCAAAGTTTTACTTTTTTATATAAACTTAAAACACTTTTCTGTAAAAGTGTTTTTGATGTTTTTTAATTGTAAGTTCTATGCCATTATGAAGCTGGGAATGATAAGAGATGATTCTTTTTTAAAAATGAAATAAAATTTATTTCAAAAAGGATGATGTAATGAAATTTTGAAATGGGAGTTTTTGTATAGAGGTGAAACATTTTTTTAAAGCACCTTTTACCACCATTAAGACATTGGGAGTTACAAGGGTATTTTCAAATTTGGCTAAAATTATGTAAAGGAGATTGAAGACTTTGAAAGCATGTGTGAAGACAAAGTGTGAAATCTTGAGTGATTAAAGTAAATTGTACCAAAGTTATTAATAAAAAAGATTTTTGTTGGGGGATGTGTATCTTAGACTTGTCCCGAAATTAAATGAGGTGGTCTAAGGACAATTTATGCTCGTGTGATGGTGAGTATTTTCATGATTTATCATTTGACTATACACACATGAACTAAACAACAAGTTAAAGACTTGCAAGCACAAACATCGAGTTAGTTTTCAAGTCACTCAACAATGCAATCAAATTAATCAAAGAAAAAATTCTCATTCAAGTTGAGGAAGCAATGGACACATCAAGCTAAATTTCAAGGACTCGAAACAACGTCAAAGTTGTCAAATTTAAATATCAAATTCAATTTTTGAATCAATGATAACTGTAACTTGCAAATGGTTCTTTTTCTATGTGTCGAAATCAAGTCAAGTTGAATTTGTAATTGGGTGCATTCTAGGTTGAACCCGACACCCTCCAGTCTCTCAAAATTGTTGAGTCTCTCATTGTCAATAGGGCAAAGTTGCAAGAAGCTCTTCTTTTGTTGAGTCAAATTGTTATTGGGGCCTACCTGCACAAGGAGGCCTCATTTACTGCTTGAAATGGCTCAAAGTATAGAATTATTGGAGTTGTTGAACACTCTAATAATCACCGTTGAAGACAACAAGCTTATACTCAACAAAGCCACTCTTCAATCAATGCTAACTTGTCTGAAAGTAATGCAAGCTAAAGTTGGACTTCTTCAATCTAAACGCCAACTATTGAATGATGAAATCGGGGATCTCAAAAATCAATTGTTAGTGAAGTGTTCTGAACTAGTTTTTGTTCAGAACAATCCTTTCTATGATAATAATGATGATGATGATGATGGTCATTCAAATCAACAGTGCACTCAACAACAACCCCACAAGACAGCTACAGATATTGATAAAGATGAAGTTGTCCAAGTTCAGCATGAACAAGTTGATGTGATATCTTTCCAAGCCAATCATTAGTCCTTGGGAAGAAATACAAGTCAACAAAAATCGACATGGTCTAGGATATGACAATGACAACAGCTTGCATATCCCAAATTATTCAAAACCAATCCACTTCCAAAGTAGTGGATTGCTTTGAGAAGTTTTAACTTCACCTATTCGAGTCAAGCATGAGAATGCAATGTGCCAACATTGTAATCGCACTGGTCACATGGAAGATCTATGTTATGATCTCCATCCTTGTCAATGTTGTGGCAAGAACAATCATGCATCGAAAAGATGCTCCACACTGAAGAAACCTGCAAGATTAAAGATTCACTATGGGTGGATCAATCCTTCGTAATGATCATAAATAGCCAAGAAATTACATCAGTCTTACCAAAGAAATCAATCTTGAATAAAGACCCATCTTGCAGCACATAGCCTTTTTTGTACCTGACATCAGGCAATATAACTCCAACGTGGTCCCCTTATGGCGTAGCTTTCAAGCATGGCCCTCACGAGATGATAGAACATTTGGTTGTTCTCCACAAGACCACTTTGAGTTAAAATCAAAATGGTAGTCTCTTTCATCTTAAGGGGGAATACACTATGAAGTGAAAATGGTTAGTGGTCAACCAAACCCACCAGATACAAGGATGCCTCACCGTTTTAGTTGACAAACGGGGATATTGACGATGATTGTCAAACTTCAAGATCCAAAAACGAAAGTCTATAGATGGAAGACTCTGACAAACTAATTGCCAAATGGGCAACAAATTGTCTGAAGATGGCAGACTTTGATACATGATAAATTGGGATGTTGTTCGACACGTAACTATGTCGAAATATTCAGAGAGCACTTCAGTGATTCTATTTTGACGATTTTTCAAGCAAATTTTTCATTGACGCACAGATGATGGATTATGAAAGATCTAACATATCAGCTTTGGCATTAGTGTTTATTGCTTAGCTGATATAGATATATAGACTTGTGATCGAGGGGGGCAGGGGATGGATGTTAGCCTATGGCTTAAATTACCAATCACAAAGTTTAAATGTCACCTTTATTTGTATTTATGATATAGGATAATAGTGATTTATCCTAAATTATGACTGAGTGATTTAGATAAGATTGCCTAGCCTAGTCACCATGCAAGGTGATAGGATCTAGAGCAAATCTCTCCATGAGGTGGCATCACCCATTGTACTATATATTTGTAACATTGGAGTGAATACAATTTGATTATGGCTTTAGCCTTTCCTGTCACTTTACTACTCATTCATGTTTTAACAAATAAACGGTTGTTTCCATGCTTCGTTGAAGACAAGCCAGGCATGTAGTCCATGGAGATAGATTTCCAAGGTCTATCTGGGGTAGGAAATGGAGTGTACAACCCCTGCTTCTTGATAGTAGGTTTGGCAATGGCACAGACGGTGCATGATCTAATGTACTTTCCAACATCTTGTCAAAGCTTTGGCCATTAGAAGTACTTTTGCAATACTGCCATTGTCTTCTCTACACTAAAGTGCCTTGCCACTCGACTGTAATGCACCTCCTAGATCAACTTCTCATGTTCTTTTCAAGGAACATAGAGGTGGTCGAGATGGCATAAAAGTTCATCCTGGAGATGAAAGTAGATGAAAGTTTGAGACCAATTTTCTTACACACAATGTCTGATAGGTAATAATAAAGTCAAGGTCGCTGTTGTACACTTGGGGCCACATGGAGGTCTTGTGTCCACAAGAGTTGAGCATGGTAGTCAGTGTAGCAATCAAGGGTCGGTTGAGGCAGTCTGCAATTCGATTTGTGTTGCCCTTAATGTACTTGATGTTCATGTGGAATTGTTGCAGGGATGTGGACCACTTCTGATGGAAATCATTTTGAAACTCTCCTCGCATCTACATGAATTACACGAGCCTGTGATCAATGTGAATGATCATCTCCTTCCCTATGATGTAATGTTTCCAATGACAATAGGCCTGCACAATGGAGTACATCTCCTTGTCATAGATGGGATACCAATGGAGATGAGCAAACAAAATAGCAATGAACTGGAAAAGAGGATGCCTCAGATACCAGCATCAGATGCAAGTCACACGTGTGAAGATCTGAATCAGAAGCTTCTTTCAAAACAGACTTGCCCCCTCTCTTACAATTAGATCTAAATATATGAAATTTAATCCAAACACTGAATGCATACTCCAGGATTTTTTGTCCAGGGTAGTCATCGTTGATCATCCAAATTCATATATACCATCACAGTTAGCAATGATAAATTTGTTCATTCTTGATATATTTTTCTACCTATCTAGTATTCAGACTTACCTGATAGAGCAAACCTACACGACTATGCAGGGCAGAATAAAACATCCACTATGTCCAGCTACAAGATGTTTTTTGGTAGTAAAAAATGTTGATTAGCTTGAAAAGAAACCAAGATACAATTCTTCCAAGATGTCTCATAATGTTTTGAAGGATCCATGTCGTTGGCCTCTAATGAATTCACATTCATGACGTGGAGAGCATTTCTGTGATATTAAAATTTGGCATTTGATTAGATTTGAACATATACTCGTAGAGTTTCCTGTTATATTTTTGTTGAGCTTATTCTTTTGCTCAGTACTGATTCTTGCAATCTCCTAACCTATATTTTCCCCATTTCTGTTAATACGAAAGAAAAGACTCAACTGTAAGAAAAGTAGGAGGTGTTTCCTAGTAGAAAAAGGATAAGTCAAAAATGTACCTCAGATCCCATATCTTCACAGTACCATCTTCAGAACCTGAATACATCCACTTTCCATCACACTGGAATCCCACTGCTGTAACATTGTTTGTATGGGCATCATAACTAATTACCTGCCAGCAAACAAAATCATTGCACTTGCCACTAACTGCAATGGATAAGGAAAGAACCACAGCAGTTCCTCGTCTTACAAAATATTGTATTGAAGCTTTAAAAAGATTAGATTCATTTTCACCAAATTGACATACAGGTTGAGGATTATTGGAATTGACTTCAAATAAACGAATATGTGGATTTCCAGCTGCAGCCAAGTACTGCTTGTCAGGTGTTATCTCGAGACGGTTGACTTGCTGCGAAAAGCACAAGCAATAAAATAACAACCCTATCAATCATTCTGTATTTTTGAAGAAATCAAGCATGATAGATTCATTTCCACTGCATCATGAGCATATTTAGAACAAATCCAAAATAATTAACCTGCCCTTATATATGCTTCAAGTCAAGGCCCATGAAACAGGCCTAAAAGCTACATGTGACCAAATTTTCTAGCATTGCTAAAGCTAAGAGTATGATACTATGAACAAGAACAAGACAGTAATCATTCAACAAATTTATTTCAGCTATTGCTTTTCTCATCCCTAATTGCATGCATAGGCCTCATCAATAAAAGCAAGAGATTCACCAATGTTAAAATAAGGTAAATTCTATCACTTAATATTTGGTAATTTTATAACTATTTTATTCAGCTTGTTACGGCTTGATTTGGCACCTAAGTGAGGAAGTCCTAACTCACCAATGCAATCAAGGGCAATGTAATGTCCTCTTCTGTTTAGGCATTGAGGACCGACCCACTAACCTATGTGATTCCTGTGGGTTCGAGCGGTTACTGACAGTCAAGGAATCAACTGAAGACTAATGCCATCTACAGAAAATCTAGGGCATCAATATTATATCACCATTGGGTAGAAGAGGGCCACCAGAGCCAAAGGCCACCTGCATGCATGACATCTGAGCATTATTTAACGATGCATGCACCCGATTGAGTCTCCATGCGCATGCATGCAAGTCAACTGCAAATTAAAAGTTAAAGTGACCTAATTAGGTTATTCGTAGTTGAAAGTTACAAAAGAAAGATAAAATGAATGGAAAAGACACTTATGATTATTATTGATTTGGAGCTTCTTGAGTAGCAGCACAACGTGCGGCCACGGCAGTTGGGGTTGAAGACGACGTCTTCAGCGAACGAGGTTTCGGCAGTGAAATATCTGCCCTAGTCTCATTTAGGGTAGATCATCCAGGTCCACCATCCGCCCTTCAACTTATTCATCCAGTTGCAGTTATCCAGTACCCATCAGAAGATTGTTTGCAGGGGCACGTGTACAACCGTAGGGGGGTTTTTAGCTGGAAAACCCCAAATCATTCGTTGGGTCCTCAGATCTCTGTTCATCTTCGGAATACTAGCACCATTCTCATCATCAGTATCATCCTTCAGTACCCAGTGAGTATCAGCTTCCAGTTTGCTCATCCGGAGCAGTTCTCAGCAGTTTTGTGAATCAAGGGGCGTGAGCAGCTAAACCATCAATTCAATTCGCTAGCCTGCTTATTAAGCTAAGAACTTCTGCATGTGTCAGGCAACCTCTCCGGCAAGGGAAGACTACCACACCTGCAAATTCTCATCTGCATCAGACACTTCCTTCACTGAAAACGTCATCTTTATCTGATTGAGGGTTCATGTTGTTGGGGTATCACCGGAGGCAAGGAGAACCAGTTCTTCACCAGATCAATTCTTGATGCATGCATATTCTCTCTGAAGCATTATCAACCGGATTATCAGTGGTAAGTGTTGATCTATCATCACAAAATTCTCTACCCTAGTTAGCTATAAAATAGGGCCATTTGCCCGGCACTTTGCATGCAAATTTATGTATAATATTATTGTAAATCGGGAGGCTTAAGCAAGCCCTAGTGTAGAAAACAGTTGAATGTCCGCATCTGGGATATTACAATGGTATCAGAGCTATTTTCCTTGCCAGCTGCGGGCATGCAAAATAATAAATGAATTCAGAAGACCCTTACAACATTACTTACCAGAGACAGAGGTGTAGAGACAGAGAAGGAGAGTTAGAGGACATAGATTTGGCAAACAAAAAGTATCAGTTGATTATGTTGTTCACTGAGTCTCTCATTGAACCCTTACGGGGATGGATCAAGTCTTATAGGCCCACAACCCTAGCAGATGCCATCAGTCGGACTAGAGACTTGCAAGATGCAGTGCCCAAAAATAGGTTTCCTCCCAGGACCATTTTCCTATTAAAGATAAAGAGAGGAAACTCTTCCAGAAAGAATGGCCCAAGAAAGAATGGATGGACAATGATATCCGACAGGACCTTAGAAGAAAAAAGTTATGTTTCACTTGCTAGGAACCATGGATACCAAGTCACAGATGTTCAGGAAAAGGAAAGGCCTACTACATAGAGGCTTATTCCGACAGTGAGGAGGATGAGGATTACTAGGATCAGGAGCAGGGAGAGACAACAGAGACAGTTGTTGAGGGACAGGCCTCAGGAGGTACCATTGCTACCATGACAAGGGTTCCTAGATTCCACACTCTTCGGATCAGAGGTACCGTACAGGGCCACAGAGTGGGAGTACTGATAGATGTTGGGGCATCCCACAACTTTATTGATGCTGCATGGGTTAAAAAGAGAGACATTTAGACTGAGAGCTTTGATAGGTTTTCAGTAGCAACAACAGGTCACACCATGGAGTGTAGTCAAAGGATTCCTAAATTAAAAGTAACCCTTGGGAATTATACAGTGATAGAGACATTCTATGTGGTAGATGTACCTGACATGAATGTGGTAATAGGAGTTCAGTGGCTGTATTATATAGGGAAGTATTCCACAAACTACCAGACCATGGAGATGGAGTCTACAGGAGCAGAAGGACAGAAGGTAGTATTGAGAGGGATGAATACCTATCCTCCCACAGCAGTGACATCACACAGGATGGAGGCAGTACTCCAACAGGGAGATATTGAGTGGGTTGCAGAGTGTATGGTTACCTTCAGGAAACCACCAGATGAGGCCACACAACATCCAGCAGATATAGAGGCCTTACTGCAGAAGCACAAGGCAGTATTCGGAGACCTTCTAGCAAGTCGATCTCCAGATAGGGGATTTGAGCGCATTATTGAGTTAGAGGAGGGGACCCAAGCAGTTATCACCACTCCTTACAGACATCCCAAGAGGTATAAAGATGAGATAGAGAGTTCAATCAAGGAACTACTCAAGCTAGGGTACATCAAACCTAGCTCTATTCCGTTTGCATCTTCAGTAGTACTCGTGAAGAAAAAAGATGGAAACCTACGCATGTGCATTGATTACAGGGCGCTCAACAAGAAGACCATAAAGAACAGGTATCCATTCCCTAGGATTGATGAGTTGATGGATGAACTACAGGGGGCAAAGCACTTTTCAAAATTGATCTCCGCTCAAGGTACCATCAGATTCAGGTCAGGGAACAAGATGTCCCAAAGACCACTTTCTGTTGCCACTACGGACATTACGAGTTTCTAGTGATGCCATTTGGACTCACTAATGCACCAGCTACTTTCCAATCATGCATGAACCATATCTTCAGGACGCAATTACGTAAATATATTTTGGTATTCTTCGACGACATATTGATATACAGTCGAACTTGGGAAGAGCATTTGAGACATCTTGATGAAGTACTTGGTATTCTACAGGAGCAGACACTATATGCCAAAATGTCCAAGTGTGAGTTCGGCATGTAGGAGATGTTGTACTTAGGGCATGTGATAGGGGCCAACAGGGTCCAGGTGCACTTAGAGAAGATTCGGGCAATTTTGGATTGGCCTACACCTAAAAATGTGATAGAACTGAAGGGCTTTTTGGGCCTTTGCACCTACTACAGGAGGTATGTCAGTGGATTCTCACAGATGACTGCACCCCTCACAGATCTTACCAAGAAGCCAGCATTCAATTGGTCGAAGGCAGCACAACAGGCATTCAAGAAAATGAAGAAGGTAATGAGTTCATGCCCAGTATTAGCTTTACCATACTTTTCTCAATCCTTTGTGTTAGAATGTGATGCTTCGGGAGACGGAATTGGGTAGTTTTGATGCAGAACAACCACCCCATTGCATTTGAGAGCAGGAAGCTCAAAGAGTATGAGCGCCACTATTCGATATATGACAAAGAGATGTTAGCCATCCTCCATGCACTAACCAAGTTCAGGCGGTACTTAGTGGGTGCCAGGTTCAAGGTTAAGACAGATCACAACAGCTTGAAATACTTCCTAGAGCAGAAAGAGTTAAACGAGAGACAACAGAAATGGGTAAGCAAGATTCAGGCCTATGACTTCGAGATTGAGTACGTAAAGGGAAAGAACAATGTAGTGGTTGATGCACTTTCCAGGCGACCAGCTACTTTATCCCTTATGAGCATCTCATCAGATTGGAGATCTCATCTTTTGGTTGAGTACTCCAAAGATAAGTCTGCTTGCGAGCTATTGGATGGACAGATTCAGGATGATAGGTACAGCGTAATTGATGACATCATATACTACAAAAACAGAATCTTCTTGGTTCCAAAGTCTCCCCTTAAGAAGAAAATTTTATAGGCATCGCACGATTCACCACTAGCAGGGCATCAAGGGTTTCTCAAGACCTACAGGCAGATTAGAGAAAGGTTCTCATGGAAGGGCCCTAAGAATGATGTGATACAACATGTGAGAGAGTGCAGCTTGTGCCAACAAAACAAAAAAGAGCACACCCACCCGATCGAGTTACTACATCCCTTACCTATTCCTGAGCAAAAATGGGAGAGCATCTCTAATTCAGAGAGGTATTTAGACTCCACAGGTTTCCCAAGACCATTGTCAGTGACGGGGATAGCAAATTCACAGGAGCCTTTTTGCAAGAGCTTTTCCGGTTAATGGGGACTGAGTTAGCCATGAGCACAAGTTATCATCCACAAAGTGACGGGCAGAGAGAGATTGTCAACAAGTGGATTGAGGGTTGCTTGAGAAATTCATAGCAAGTCAGCAATGGACATGGATCAAATGGCTACACTTGGGTGAACATCATTACAACACCACCCACCATATGTGTAATGTCCTCTTCTGCTTAGGCATTGAGGACCAACCTGCTAACCTATGTGATTCCTGTAGGTTCGAGCAGGTACTGACAGTCAAGGAATCAGCCGAAGACTGATGCCATATATAGAAGATCTAGGGCATCAATATTATATCACCATTGGGTCGAAGAGGGCCACCAGAGCCAAAGGCCACCTGCATGCATGACATCCGGGCATTATTTAATGATGCATGCACCTGATTAAGTCTCCATGCGCATGCATGCAAGTCAACTCCAAATTAGAAGATAAAGTGACCTAATTAGGTCAAAAGTTAGGGTTTTCGCAGTTGAAAGTTATGAAAGAAAGATAAAGTGAATGGAGAAGACATTATGTGATTATTGATTTGTGGAGTCGAATTGGAGAGCTCGACGAGCTAAGTTGGGGTTGAGCGCATGCTCAGCTAACTGGTGTATTTCAGCAGTGAAATCTATCTGCCCTAGTTCATCATCAGGTTGGATCATCCAGGTTCAGCACTAGTTCATCATCAGGTTACATTCAGCAGTTATTCCGGGAGGTTCATTATTCATCCAGCCAGAGGGTTTCACCGTCACACCGTGTCACTGTGATCAAAGACAAAGCAATTCGTTTTCCTACCTACATGGTTCAGAACTTTTGCATGTTACTTCCATTCATTCCGAAGCACCTCCATTACCCTTCCCCTCGAACAAGGGTCGTTCATGCATTGATTTCTCCTATTTTATAGTATCTCAGTATTTTTCTAGGGCACATATTTGCATGCAACTACATGCATGCAAAGTTCGGGGTTTGCTTTCCTATTTGATTAAGGAATAAGTCTATTAGCCATCTACAGTATACACATAAACATGAAAATATCAGTTTGGTATATTACAGTGGTATCAAAGCTATTTTCCTTGCCAGTTGTGGGCATGCAAAAATTATAAATGAATCCAGGAGACCCATACAACATTACTCATAGGAGACAGAGGTATAGAGACAGAGAAGAGGAGTTAGAGGACATAGATTTGGGGGACATAGAGTATCAGTTTGAAAAAGGCAAAGAAACAATGGCTGCTGATGATAAAATAGCTTTCAATAGTCTCATATCAGCCATAAAAGAACTCACCACTAGGCAAAAAGAAATGATGAGCACCTTCAGGCAAATGACTGAGAAGAATGGGCCCACCCCACACAGTCCCTTATTTCCCAACAGTGATAGGGTATCCACCTACAGTAGTAGGGACACTTACATACCAACATGCAAAGCCTTTCCGACCTACCATGCCTCAATTGTTAGATGGTCCAGCTGCAGTGCCTCTAGCACAAGCAGAACCAAAAGAACCCATGAGTGCCTATCTGAGAGAATATAGGGCTTTAGGAGAGGACTTCCATTCAGCCATGACCTTCACTGACTTCTGCCACTTTAAAAGTAAGAACAAACCCAAAGCTTACAATAGGCCATTCACCCAGAACTATGAGTTACAGCGCACCATAGGGAAACTGACTATCCCTACCTTTGAGGGCACTCGAGGTGGCCCAGCTAGGAATTGGGTGCAGAAGTTGGATACATACTTCCAGCTCAACCCTATGATTGAGACAGATGCCAATAAATTGGCTACTTTGCATTTGGACGGAGAAGCACATGAGTGGTGGTACCACGGGTTAATGACACTGGGTCACAACACCATCACCTCATACACAGATTTTACAGAGAGGCTCATTGAGCAGTTTGATCGGAAGGATCCAAAGGTACACTTTAGGGAGCTGGCACAGCTCAAGCAGACAGGGAGTGCAGATGCTTTTATTTCTAAGTTTCAGAGGATCGCAGTCATGGTCACAGATATATCAGAGAGCAGGTTGATTATGTTGTTCACTGAGGCTCTCACTGAACCCTTACGGGGATGGGTCGAGTCTTATAGGCCCACCAGATGCCATCAGACGGACTAGAGACTTGCAGGATGCAGTTCCCAAAAATAGGTTTCCTCCCAGGACCAATTTTCCTATTAAAGATAAAGAAAGGAAACCCTTCCAGAAAGAATGGCCCAAGAAAGAATGGATGGACAATGATACCCGACAAGACCTTAGAAGAAAAAAGTTATGTTTCACTTGCCAGGAACCATGGATACCAGTACCAGGTCACAGATGTTCAAGAAAAGGAAAGGCCTACTACATAGAGGCTTATTCCGACAGTGAGGAGGATGAGGATTACCAGGATCAGGAGTAGGGAGAGACAACAGAGACAGTTGCTGAGGGACAGGCCTCAGGAGGTACCATTGCTACCATGACAAGGGTTCCTAGATTCCACATTCTTCGAATCAGAGGTACCATACAGGGCCACAAAGTGGGAGTACTGATAGATGGTGGGGCATCCCACAACTTTATTGATGTTGCATGGGTTAGAAAGAGAGACATTCAGACTGAGAGCTTTGATGGGTTTTCGGTAGCAGCAACAAGTCACACCATGGAGTGCAATCAGAGGATTCCTAAATTAAAGGTAACGCTTGGGAATTATACAGTGATAGAGACATTCTATGTGGTAGATGTACCTGACATGAATGTGGTACTAGGAGTTCAGTGGTTGTATTCCATAGGGAAGTATTCCACAAATTACCAGACCATGGAGATGGAGTTTACAGGAGCAGAAGGACAGAAGGTGGTATTGAGAGGGATGAATACCTATCCTCCCACAGCAATGACATCACACAGGATGGAGGCAATACTCCGACAGGGAGATATTGAGTGGGTTGCAGAGTGTATGGTTACTTTCAGGAAACCACGAGATGAGGCCACACAACATCCAGCAGATATAGAGGCCTTACTGCAGAAGCACAAGGCAGTATTTGGAGACCTTCCAACAAGTCGACCTCCAGATAGAGGATTTGAGCACATTATTGAGTTAGAGGAGGGGACCCAAGCAGTTATCACCACTCCTTACAGACATCCCAAGAGGTATAAAGATGAGATCGAGAGTACAATCAAGGAACTACTCAAGTTGGGGTACATCAAACCTAGCTCCAGTCCCTTTGCATCTTTTGTAGTGCTAGTGAAAAAAAAAGATGGAACCTTACGCATGTGCATTGAGTATAGGGCACTCAATAAGAAGACCATAAAGAACAAGTATCTCATCCCTAGGATTGATGAGATAATGGATGAACTACAGGGGGCAAAGTACTTT
Source organism: Pseudotsuga menziesii (assembly GCA_001517045.1). NCBI lineage: Eukaryota > Viridiplantae > Streptophyta > Pinopsida > Pinales > Pinaceae > Pseudotsuga > Pseudotsuga menziesii. The sequence goes on from LPNX010957471.1 coordinate 1,436,453, forward strand.
TCCAAAATTGATCTTCGCTCAGGGTACCATCAGATTCGGATCAGGGAACAGGATGTTCCAAAGACCGATTTTCGTTGCCACTACGGACATTATGAGTTTCTAGTGATGCCATTTGGACTCACTAATGCACCAGCTACTTTCCAGTCATGCATGAACCATATCTTCAGGACACAGTTACGTAAATATATTATGGTATTCTTCGACGACATATTGATATACAGTCGAACTTGGGAAGAACATTTGAGACATCTTGATGAAGTACTTGGTATTCTACAGGACCAGTCACTATATGCCAAAATGTCCAAGTGTGAGTTCAGCATGCAGGAGATGTTGTACTTAGGACATGTGATAGGGGCCAACAAGGTCCAGGGGCACTTAGAGAAGATTCGGACAATTTTGGATTGGCCTACACCTAAAAATGTGACAGAACTGGGGGGATTTTTGGGCCTTTGCACCTACTACAGGAGGTATGTCAGCGGATTCTCACAAATGACCGCACCCCTCACAGATCTTACCAAGAAGGGGGCATTTAGTTGGTTGGAGGCAACACAACAAACATTCGAGAAAATGAAGGAGGTAATTAGTTCATGCCCAGTATTAGCTTTACCAGACTTTTCTCAATCCTTTGTGTTAGAATGTGATGCTTTAGGAGAGGGAATTGGGGCAGTTTTGATGCAGAACAACCACCCCATTGCATTTGAGAGCAGGAAGCTCAAAGACTATGAGCGCCACTATTCGATATTTTACAAAGAGATGTTAGCCTCCTCCATGTGCTAACCAAGTTCAGGCAGTACTTAGTGGGTGCCAGGTTCAAGGTTAAGACAGATCACAACAGCCTGAAATACTTCCTAGTGTAGAAAGAGCTAAACGAGAGACAACAGAAATGGGTAAATAAAATTCAGGCTTATGACTTCAAGATTGAGTACGTAAAGGGGAAGAGCAATGAAGTGGCCGATGCACTTTCTAGACGACCAGCTACTTTATCCCTTATGAGCATCTCATCAAATTGGAGGTCTCATCTTTTGGTTGAGTACTCCAAAGACAAGTTTGCTTGTGAGCTATTGGATGGACAGATTCAAGATGATATGTACAGGGTCATTGATGATATCATATACTACAAAAACAGAATCTTCTTGGTTCCAGAGTCTCCCCTCAAGAAGAAAATCTTACAGGCATCGCACGATTCACCATTAGCAAGGCATCAGGGGTTTCTCAAGACCTACAGACAGATTAGAGAAAGGTTCTCATGGAAGGGCCTCAAGAAAGATGTGATACAACATGTGAGGGAGTGTAGCTTGTGCCAACAAAACAAAATAGAGCACATCTACCCGGCTGGTTTACTACATCCCTTACCTATTCCCGAGCAGAAATGGGAGAGCATCTCTATGGACTTCATTACTGGGCTGCCCAAGGTTCAAGGCAGAGACTACTTGTCCGTAGTAGTGGACAGATTGACCAAGTTTGCTCACTTCTTTGCCATATCATCAGATTATTCAACAGCACAGGTAGCAGAATTATTTTTCAGAGAGGTATTTAGACTCCACGGGTTACCCAAGACCATTGTCAGTGACAAGGACAGCAATTTCACAGGAGCCTTTTGGCAAGAGCTTTTCCGGTTAGTGGGGACCGAGTTAGCCATGAGCACAAGTTATCATCTGCAGAGTGACGGGCAGACAGAGATTGTTAACAAGTGCATTGAGGGATACTTGAGAAATTACGTATCAGGTCAGCAGAGGACATGGATCAAATGGTTACAATTGGGTGAACATTGTTACAACACCACCTACCATATGACCATTGGGATGACCCCTTTTCGAGCCCTGTATGGGTATGATGCTTCCACTTTCGCAGACCGGATATTTGGCGATAGCAGAGCCCCCAAGGCCAAAGAGTGGATTCAGGAGGGTCAAGATATCCTCAAGATACTCAGGGAGAACATACAGGCTGCTCAAAATCAACAAAAGATATATGCGGACAGGCAAAGAGTTGAGTGCAGTTTTGAGGTGGGAGACTTCGTTTATTTACGCCTCCAGCCTTACCGACAGTCATCTCTTAAAAAGAAAGGAGCAGAAAAACTCCAACCTCGTTTCTATAGTCCATACAAGATAATTTGGAAGGTCGGAGAGGTAGCATATGAGCTAGAACTACCCCAAAGAGCAAGATTCACAACGTATTTCATGTCTCCAATCTCAGGAAGGCGGTTGGTCAACAGATTGTTACATCTTCCGAGCTTCCTCCCCTTGATGACGAGGGGCAATTGGTTCTGATTCCGGAGCGCATCCTAGAGGTGCAAGAGCAAAAACTGAGGAACAGAATCATCAGAGATTACCTGGTTCAATGGAAAGATCTGCCTATAGAGGAGGCCACTTGGGAGGCAGAACAGGTATTACAACACCCAGCGGGGAGGACTGTAATGTCCTCTTCTGCTTAGGCATTGAGGACCAACCCGCTAACCTATGTGATTCCTGTAGGTTCGACCAGGTACTAATAGTCAAGGAATCAGCGAAACACTGATGCCATATATAGAAGAACTAGGGCATCAATATTATATCACCATTGGGTCGAAGAGGGCCACCAGAGCCAAAGGCCACCTGCATGCATGACATCCGAGCATTATTTAATGATGCATGCACCTGATTAAGTCTCCATGCGCATGCATGCAAGTCAACTCCAAATTAGAAGATAAAGTGACCTAATTAGGTCAAAAGTTAGGGTTTTCGCAGTTGAAAGTTATAAAAGAAAGATAAAGTGAATGGAGAAGGCACTTATGTGATTATTGATTTGTGGAGTCGAATTGGAGACCTCAGCGAGCTAAGTTGGGGTTGAGCGCATGCTCAGCTAATTGGTGTATTTCGGCAACGAAATCTATCTGCCCTAGTTCATCATCAGGTTGGATCATCCAGGTTCAGCACTAGTTCATCATCAGGTTACATTCAGCGGTTATTCCGGGAGGTTGATTATTCATAGCCAGAGGGTTTCACCATCACACCGTGTCACCGTGATCAAGGACAAAGCAATTCGTTTTCCTACCTACAAGGTTTAGAACTTCTGCATGTTACTTCCATTCATTCCGAAGCACTTCCATTACCCTTCCCCTGGAAGAAGGGTCGTTCAGCTTGAGTATCAAGCAAGATATCGTCAATGCTCCCCTTTTCTGAAGGCACTAATCTGCATGGGTGAATTGATTTGAGGAGGCCTTCACGTTTTGGGCTAGTGTGCCTCTATTTCTTCCGCATGCTGCTTCCATCATCATTAGAGGGGTATTATAACCCTAGTGCACATCATCTGGGCTTCCAGCAGTAGCTTATTTATTATTCTGGAGATTATACAGTTTGAGAGGAGGGCGCATTCACCTATGGAGGACGATTTGGTGTATCTCCTTATTCCTTCGACAGAATCCTTGCATGTTGGGACCAGTCTCTTCACCATCAGCTAATCTATATATTGGTTTGTACATGCATTGATTTCTCCTATTTTATAGCATCTCAATATTTTTCTAGGGCACATATTTGCATGCAACTGCATGCATGCAAAGTTCGGGGTTTGCTTTCCTATTTGATTAAGGAATAAGTCTACTAGCCATCTACAGTATACACATAAACAGGAAAATATCAGTTTGGGATATTACAATATGACCATTGGGATGACCCATTTTCGAGCTCTGTATGGGTATGATGCTTCCACTTTCGCAGACCGGATATTCGGCGATAGCAAGGCCCCCAAGGCCAAAGAGTGGATTCAAGAGGGTCAAGATACTCAGGGAGAACATACAGACTGCTCAAAATCAGCAAAAGATATATGCGGACAGGCACAGGGTTGAGCGCAATTTTGAGGTAGGAGACTTCGTTTATTTACACCTCCAACCTTACCGACAGTCATCTCTTAAAAAGAAAGGAGCGGAAAAACTCAAACCTCGCTTCTATGGTCCATACAAGATAATCTGGAAGGTTGGAGAGGTAGCATATGAGCTAGAACTACCCCCAAAGAGCAAGATTCACAACGTATTTCATGTCTCCAACCTCAAGAAGGCAGTCGGCCAGCAGATTGTTACATCTTCCGAGCTGCCCCCCCTTGATGATGAGGGGCAACTGATATTGATTCCGGAGCACACCCTAGAGGTGCGAGAGCGGAAACTGAGGAGGCCACTTGGGAGGCAGAACAGGCATTATAGCACCCAGCTTTACAATTGCTTGAGGACAAGCAAATTCGAGCGGGGAGGACTGTATGTCCTCTTCTGCTTAGGCATTGAGGACCAACCCGCTAACCTATGTGATTCCTGGGGGTTCGAGCGGGTACTAACAGTCAGGGAATCAACTGAAGATTGATGCCATCTACAGAATATCTAGGGCATCAATATCATATCACCATTGGGTAGAAGAGGCCACAAGAGTCAAAGGCCACCTGCATGCATGACATCTGAGTATTATTTAATGATGCATGCACCCGATTGAGTCTCCATGCGCATGCATGCAAGTCAACTGCAAATTAGAAGTTAAAGTGACCTAATTAGGTCAAAAGTTAGGTTATTCGCAGTTGAAAGTTATAAAAGAAAGATGAAGTGAATGGAGAAGACACTTATGATTATTATTGATTTGGAGCTTCTTGAGTAGCAGCACAGCGTGCGGCCATGGCAGTTGGGGTTGAAGACGGCGTCTTCAACTAACGAGGTTTCAGCAATGAAATATCTGCCCTAGTCTCATTGAGGGTAGATCATCCAGGTCCACCATCTGCTCTTCAACTTATTCATCCAATTGCAGTTATCCAGTACCCATCAGAAGATTGTTTGCAGGTGCACGTGTGCAGCCATAGGGGGGTTTTAGTTGGAAAACCCCAAAGCATTCGCTGGGTCCTCAGATCTCCGTTTATCTTCGGAATACTGGCACCATTCTCATCATCAACATCATCCTTCAGTACCCGGTGAGTATCAGCTTCCAGTTTGCTCATCCGGAGCAGTTCTCAGCAATTTTGTGAATCAGGGGGCGTGAGCAGCTAAACCATCAATTCAATTTGCTAGCTTGCTTATTGAACTCAGAACTTATGCATGTGTCAGGCAACCTCTCCAGCAAGGAAGACTACCACGCCTGCAAATTCTCATCCGCATCAGACACTTCCTTCACTGAAAACGTCATCTTTATCTGATTGAAGGTTCATGCTGCTGGGGTATCACCGGAGGCAAGGAGCACCAGTTCTTCTCCAGATCAGTTCTTGATGCATGCATATTCTCTCTGGAGCATTATCATCCGGATTATCAGTGGTAAGTGTTGATCTATCATCATAAAATTCTCTGCCCTAGTTAGCTATAAAATAGGGCCATTCGCCCCTCACTTTGCATGCAAATTTATTTTCAGTATTATTGTAAATCGGGAGGCTTAAGCAAGCCCTAGTGTAAGAAATAGTTGAATATCCGCATCTAGGATATTACAGGCAACTTCAGAAAGAAGCACCATTGTCACCACAGTGTGCTAATTTCTCACTTTTAGGCCAGCTCTCAAGGCCAAGGGAGGCTTCCCTATACGTTAGATTAGATATGATTTTAAGGAGAGCTAAGAAAGTTGGAGTCAACTAAATTATCATGTGTGTTGAATTGTGTAGTTGATTTTCGCAAGTAAGCAACTAACCATTCAAGATGTACAATATTCAATAGATCAATTACTTAAAAGCTTCTCAAGAGTATGAAAATAACATGAACCATTGCCATTAACCATGAAACATTAGAAGTTATCAACGTCATTCACTTCATTGGTCCATGAAAAGAAGCAAACTGATGAGAAAATATTCTAGAAATTGTTTCTCACGTAATTAATGTTGTGTGACTTAGGAGTTATAGTTAATCATTCACCAATGAAAACTTTTCCAAAATTATCACAAAAGTTGCTTAGTCAATGTAACATAGATAATTTATCCACCGTCAACCAAGTAAACTTAAAATGCTTATGTCGTAATGTCGTAATACATCATCAATTAAAATAGCAGATTGCAGAAAATTTCAGAGTAGTGCTACCCATTGGCACATGAGAGTAGTGCCCCCCTTTAGCACACACGTTGAGGTAAAAAAAACGAAATAAAGTGCATTCGTTTGGTAATACAACTTATGCCTTATGTGGTACAACACTTGAGGGTAGTTGTCACCTTTGGCGCATATGTTGAGGCAACTACCAAAAAAAAATTCTTAAAAGAAAAAAAATGGCTGCCCCTTTTATAAATTCATTGGGCACACACATTCAGGAGGTGGTTGAGTTTGCACTTTTTTTTGAGAGGTTAGTTATGCATGCACCTTAGTCTTTTTTACCACTTCAATCTATTCATACTCGCATTCACTTGACATTATCCACCAGGGGATTCACTTGCAGCTTTGATTCGGTCTTGCTCACACCTTGTTGTTGGAACTTGTGCAACTTCAGAAGTTATTCTTATTGCAACTCCTATGGGAGATTATACTGATGTAACTACTCATGTAAAACCTAGACACACTCAATGTAAACCCTGGGGAAAGATCAGAAAAGAAAAAGAATAAAAATAAATTTAATTTGTATTTCCCCAAGGTAGGTTGGCCCCAGTGATTTTCCACTTGGAAAATCAATATAAATAGGAGGTGCCCCTCCTCATTATTACACACATTCACGGCAACTCACTCAAACAGAAAAGGTGCGCTACAGCAGTCTAGAAGAGTGTTTTTTGCAATGTTCCACGAGGACGCGTCCCGAAGGGTCGGGGACGCGTTTCAGCATTTCTCGAGACCTGGGGAGCCGAAACTCCATGCGAAACGTTTCGGGACGTCTCGCTTTTGGCGAAACTTGGCGAAATGCAGAGAGAAACATTTCGGTGGGCGGCGAAACTTGATGAAACTTGGGGGGACTTCCTGGCATCCCATGATCCCACCCAAAACTCTGAAACTTCGTCGAGACTTGAGGGCGTCCCGCTTGAAACTCCAAAACTTCTCTAGGATATTTTCGAATTTTCTTAACCTACATTTTAAAAAAATTAAAAATGAAACAAGAGTTTAATTAAATAAATCATTAAAGAAAACTTATATATTAAAATTAAAAATTTAAAACATAACAAAACTAAATATTAAAAATTAAAAACTAAATCAAATTTCTAACCTAATCCTAAGCTATGGAGATCAACTCTTTAATATTTATTTCTGATTTCATTTGGCATTACAAACTTACAAAGCCGTGAAAGTTTATTCAACAGCCATCGTGAGAGGAGAGAGTGACAAACCTGAAATACCATTGATTCATTTTTTCAATCACTTAAAAGTCAAATCTGAAATATCAAATTATCATGACAAAGACTCAAAACTTAGAAGTGACAAACATGAATTATGATGTTCATGTTAATCATAGATTCATATATTTATTATTAATATAATGATAATCTTGCTGAATCGTCTAACGTGTTTGAACTTTTCATTTACATTATATGACTGCAGAATGATGAATGTAGTATTACTATTTAGTAATTCACTATTTTGCATGGGATGGTTTGTTATTGTTGGGATTTATATTTTTCATAGTTTTAAATTTTTTATGTCTATCACGTCCCGTCGTCCCCCCATCCCCCCTTAATTTCTCAAAAATTTGGGGGTGGTCTCCACACGTCCCGAATGTGAGTCTCCCTGCTGCTGCGTCCCGGAACCTTGGGGGAACATTGGTTTTTTGGGGTTATATCTGCGAGAGACATTTTCTCTCTCTCTTTCTTCTTCTCTTTGTTCTCAGAAGTTATTATCTCTATACAAAGGCTTGTTGGGTTTTTCCCGATTGGGTTTCCCAAGATAAATTCTTGTGTTATTTGTTTTTGTGCTTTGTCTTTCTTCTAGGGATCCTATTGTTTATTTGCAAATAAGATATACTGATATAATCTTGTAAAAACTAACGTGGAATCATAGCAGTTCTAGAAGAGGTCATTGTCGGAAGCTAGGGTTTGACATTCCAAGGCCTTCCCTCATCTCTTCAGCAGGAAGAGAGCTCTGGAAACTTCGCTCTAGGGGAGGCGCATCTTTTGGTGAAAGAAAATCCAAATTCTGAGGAGTTTCATTTTTGACCTTATTCCACTACTACAGAAGTTAGGGTTTCAACTTTCGTGTTGATCAAGCCATTGCCTTGGCTCAACTTCACCTCTCCTCAACTCGCCTTGACAAGGCGCATCTATCTGTGAAGTTAGTTTCTTCAAATTCAAATTTTCATTTTTGACCTAACTCTTGCTAGGGTTTCTGGTTCAGATCTACAAACAAGATGATTGGAATGAAGGTTGAAGATCGTCTTGATGGGACTACCAACTTTATATTCTGGAAGCCTAGGGTTCTTCTCATTCTAGAAGAACATGATCTCTTAAAATTTGTCAATGAGAAAGTTCCAGAACCAAAAGGGGAAGAAGCCAAGTCTTAGTGGAGGAAGGGTGATGCGAAAGCAAGAAGGATTCTAGTGGACTCAATCAAAGACCACTTGGTTCCGCAAATCTCAGAAAAGACAACAACTAGAAACATGTTCAAAACCTTGAAGAAGTTATTTGAACACAATAGCATCAATGTGACTCTCACATTGAGGAACAAAATGTCAAATATGAAGATGACTAAGTCCGAAAACGTTGCCTCATACTTCATGAGGATCACCAAACTATGGGACAAGCTAAGGTCCAGTGGAGACAACCTTGAAGAAAAGGAGCTTGTCATGACCACCCTGAATGGTCTTCCACCATCTTGGGAATATTTCATCCAACCCATAAGTGGTCGAACCAAGTTGCCTAAATTCAACAAGCTATGGGTAGACTGCGTCACTGCACTCAAGAAGAAACCAGGATTGTAGCAAGGCAAAGACTCCATGGTTCCCAAGTTGAGGAGAATCAAGCCTTCATCACTCATGCCAAGAAAGGCACGGGAAAAGGGAGGAAGTTTCACAAACATAAGCACCAAGCTAGGAGACCAAGTTCTTCTCCAAATCATAAGGAAAAGAAGAAGGACCTATCATGCATACAATGCTATAAGTGTAAGAAATATGGTCACTATGCAAGCCAGTGTAACAGTTCAAGCAGGAGGAAGCATGAAGCTTCAACAGTTGACGTGGAAGATTGTCATCATCACAAGAAACAAAGAAATGAAGATCGTATAGAATTCTTCTTCATATCAACTTTATCAGGTACGGTTCCCACCACTAGTGATGCATGGCTCATAGATAGTGGCGCTTCCAAGCATATGACTGGTTATAAGGAAAACCTTTCACAAGTAGTTGAGAAAGAGTCCCATCTTCGTGTTGTACTTGGAGATGATGCCAACTACACTGTGAAAGGATTTGGATCTACCTCTCTTCAGTTAGGATCAAATGACTTGTTACATCTGAATGATGTGCTATATGAAAAGAAACCTTGTCCCTGTCTCCGCTTTAGAAGACAAGGGATATAGAGTGACATTTGCAAACGGAAAGGTGCTAGCATGGCACAAAGATTCTAGCATGAACACAGCAAAAGTGATCGGTATAAGAAAGGAAAGTCTGTATCGTCTGACCACTCTACCAGCTCAAGCATTAGTCCATGATTCCACTAACATCAATGAGCTATGGCACAAAAGACTAGCTCATCTAAACTATCAAGCTCTTCCATCTTTAAGGAACATGGTGACAGGTCTACAAATGCTTCATGTAGACCATGATGGTGTATGTAAAGGATGTGCACTTGGTAAGAATACCAAGGGTTCATTTCCGAAAAGTGAAAACAGATCCAAGGGAATATTGGATCTAATCCACTCTGACTTGTGTGGACCCATGACAGTAACTTCACTGGGTGGCTACATCTACTATGTAACATTTATTGATGACCACTCACGAAAGACGTGGATATACTTCCTCAAGACCAAAGAATCCAAGAAAGTTCTATGTAAATTCAAAGAGTTCAAAGCACAAGTCGAGAATCTGTTAGGAAGAAAGAATAAGGTCCTGAGATCAGATAATGGTGGAGAATATACCTCTACAGAGTTTAATAATTTCTGCAAAGAAGCAGGAATTAAGAGGAAGCATACAGTTCCCCTCAACAAAATGGGGTTGCAGAAAGGAAGAACCAAACAATTGTGGAGGCAGCCAAAGGCATGATGCATGATCAGAGTCTACCAATGTTCTTGTGGGCAGAAGCATCCAAGACAATTGTTTATGTTCAAAACAGATGCCCTCATAAAATCTTGAAGAACATGACTCTGGAAGAAGCCTTCACAAGGGTAAAACCAGAAGTAGGCCACCTTCGTATCTTTGGTTGTCCAGTCTACATTCATGTGCCCAAGGATAAAAGGACAAAGTTAGAACCTTCAGGCAAGAAGGGAACATTCATGGGATACACTGAGTCTTCAAAGGCTTACAAAATATACATCCCATGATCGAGGCAAATCGAATTCAGTCAGGATGTGACCTTTGAAGAAGAGATGGCTATCCGAAAAGGAAGAGGATCTGATATGGAGATCGATAACGATGAAGAGATGAGATCATCTCCCCCTCCAGAAGTTAAGAGGGAGTCTGAAGAAAGGAATGAACCGATCAATCCCATTGATCTTGTTAAGCCAGATGATGCTCCCACAAATATGGCAGTAAGCCGGAAAAGACCTAGATGGGCACAACAGACATTGCAAGATGCAAAGGTGCACGAAGCTCGACATGGAATCCACCGAGAAAGCAAAAGACATCAGAGGTTCTCGAGTTATGTAGCCTTAATGAGTCACATCATTGACTCAGAACCTACCACATACGAAGAAGCATCCAAACACCAATTCGGAAGGATGCCATGACGAAGGAGTTCCAATCCTTCATGAAGAATGACATATGGGAGGTTGTACCGAGACATGAGGGGAAGTCAGTAGTGACCTCCAAATGGCTTTTCAAGATTAAACACGGAGCAGATGGTAGTGTGGCGAAACACAAAGCCAGATTTGTTGCCAGAGGATTCTCTCAGAAAGAGGGAATTGACTGTGACGAAACATTTGCTCCTGTGGCTCGATATACTTCCGTCAAAACCATCATTGCTATTGCTTCAACTATGGGATGGAAGTTGCATCAGATGGATGTAAAGACCGCCTTCCTCAATGGTATTATCGAGGAAGAAGTTTACATTGAACAACCAGAAGGGTGTATTGTCCATAAGAAAGATTCTCACATATGTAAACTGAGAAAGGAATTATACGGGCTCAAGCAAGCACCTCGTGCTTGGTATGGACAGATAGACGGATACCTGGTAAACTTGGGATTCACCAAAAGTGATGCAGACCCCAATCTTTACTACAAGATTGAGGATAATGAACCACTGATTTTGGTCTTGTACGTGGACGACTTGTTTCTCACAGGAAATGAGAAACTAATTGGATGGTGTAAGAAGAAGCTTGCCTCTGAGTTTAAAATGAAGGACCTCGAATTGATGCATTACTTCAGGGGATTAGAAGTATGACAGAGGCAAGAGGAAATTTTCCTAAGTCAAGGAAAATACACTATTGATATTTTGAAGAGATTCGGGATGTTGGACTCCAAGTCCATGGCTACCCCAATGGATGCAAACTTCAAAAAGCTGAAGGAGTCCACTTCAAATTCTAATATGATTGATCCCACCATGTATCACTAGTTGATTGGCTCTCTGATGTATCTGACAAACACCAGACCAGATATATGTTTTGATGTGAACACCCTTAGCCAGTTTATGAATGATCTGAGGCAGATTCACTGGGTTTCTGCAAAACAGGTTCCCAAATACTTACGTGGCACTATGGGATATGGTCTAAGATATGCTTCAGGATGTGATACAATATTGCAAGGATTCTCTTACTTAGATTGGATCGGGTGTGTTGCATATAAGAAGAGTACTTCCGGATGTTGCTTCAGTTTGGGCTCTACAGTAATTTCCTGGTGTAGCAGGAAGCAGACCTCAGTAGCACTTAGCACTGCAGAGGCCAAGAATATGGCTTCCAGTACAACAGCTTGAGAAGCAGTATGGCTTCGAAAACTCTTTGCAGGATTGTTTGGTCAGATTCCAAAACCAATTGTAATTCACTGTGATAATCAAAGTTGTATACAGATGTCAGTAAATCTTGTATTTCATGATAAAACGAAGCATATTGAGAGATGTGATATCACTACATTCATGATATGGTGCAGAAAGGTGCAGTCGAGTTACAATATGTTCCGACAGATGACCAGACTGCAAATATTGTTACCAAGCCTCTTCTCAGGACAAAGTTTGTATACTTTCATAGAAGACTTGGAGTAGAAGAAAATGAATCCCTCATGGAAAGGGAAAGTCGAGACTGATATCTATGATGCCTTCACACAAGTGCCTCTACTTGTTCTATATCTTAGCTAGGTATGGGAGAAATCCCATCGGCATTGTGAGAAGAGCAAGTAGCAGATAGACGTGTGCACAGTTGACCACTATATGTTCAAAATTCTCGATCTGGTAATTTAGAGGAATCCCACCAGGTATTGAGATGAACAGGTTATAGATGGTCGTGCACACATGTGGCTTCTGCTCGACCAGGTTCTCAACCAGGTATGGGAGAAATCCCATCGACATCTTGAGACAAGCACAACATAGATGGTCGTGTGCACTGATGGCCACTACATGTTCAGATTCTCTATCTGGTGTTCTTTGGAGTATTTCCACCAGCTCTTGAGAAGAACAGGTAGTAGATGGTTGTGTACACTGGTGACCTCTATTAGCCCAAATTCTCAACTTGGTGTAGGAGAATTCCAACCATCACTTTAGATGAACTGATAGTAGATGGTCATGTGAAGCATGTCCAGGTTCTCAGGTAGAGACGGACATATAGCACTTTGATGACTCCTCTCGACGAACAAAGACTTGTTGACGACCTTCAGTATGTATAGAGACGATCGAGACATATAAGATGTATAGAAGAGACCCAGATGTTCATGATGCTGATGATGACCATATCTGAAGAATACCTTCCTCGTTGAGAGGTAGCGTTAGAACTTGTGCAACTTCAAAAGTTATTCTTATTGTACTTCCTACGAGAGATTATACTAATGTAACTACTCATGTAAAACCTAGACACACTCAATGTAAACTCTGGGGAAAGATCATAAAAGAATAAAAATAAAAATAAATTCAATTTGTATTTCCCCAAGGTAGGTCGGCCCCAGTGATTTTCCAGTGATTTTCCACTTGGAAAATCAGTATAAATAGGAGGCGCCCCTCCTCATTATTACACACATTCACAGCAACTCACTTGGACAGAAAATGTGCGCTACTGCAGTCTAGGAGAGTGTTTTTTGGGGTTATATCTGCAAGAGACATGTTCTCTCTCTCTTTTTCTCTTTGTTCTCAGAAGTTATTGTCTCTATACGAAGGTTTGTTGGGTTTTTCTCGATTGGGTATCCCAGGATAAATTATTGTGTTATTTGTTTCTGTACTTTGTCTTTCTTCTAGGGATCCTATTGTTTATTTGCAAATAAGATATACTGATATAAGCTTGTAAAAACTAACACTTGTTTCATCTTGTTGAGAGTTATAGTGACTTTGAACTAGTGCATCCTATTTTTGGAGGAGAGAAAAGATTCCACTTCATCCATTTGACTTGTCAACCATGATTGGTCATATCTAACTAGCTACAATACTTTATTATTGTTGGACTTGTCCAAGAGTTGGTTAGAGAAATTTTTTTTATTGTATGAGAGAGATCCAGATCATTTCTATATAAAGGAGCTTTCTCTCCATTTCATTTGCAATTTGAGAAGTTGGGAGCTAGGAGCTATAGAGATTGATGAAACATTAGAGCTTAGGAGATGAAGTTTGGTGGAGCTCCCTTGTACTGTGAAGATTTATGAGTAATGAAGCATTGAGGGATTGATCCATTTTTGTTGTGTGTCTTATTTTGTCTTTCATTTGTTGTTTATTTGTTATAGAATGTCTTTGTTATCATACTAATGTGGAGACTTAATGAACCTAAAATTCACTTAAGAAAATGCAATGCGAGGAGGTTCTCCCACTTGTGCATTTGTTGTATTTTTGTTTTGTTTTCCATTCTTCTAACAAATAAGTTGTAGATTTGGAAAACATTATAGCCATACAACAACACATTCACATTTGTTGTGATGAGAGGCACCACCAACCCTCCAAGACTTAATTCTATACCTTATTTTCAGCAAAATAATTGAGGGTAAAGTGTATCAAATCTGAGTTCCTTTCCAACCTAAGTACATCCTAAAAGTTGGACGTAGCGAACTAGTTCTTTCATCTAAATAGGAAAGATGTGTAACATTAGTCTGTCTACCCTATAACCTACAGAAAATAGATGATTGTGACAAATGAATCCATTTTTGTTGTGTCTTATTTTGTCTTTCATTTGTTGTTTATTTGTTATAGAATGTCCTTGTTATCATACTAATGTGGAGACTTAATGAACCTAAAATTCACTTATGAAAATGCAATGTGAGGAGGTTCTCCCACTTGTGTATTTGTTGTATTTTTGTTTAGTTTTCCATCCTTCTAACAAATAAGTTGTAGATTTGGAAGAACATTATAGCCATATAACAACACCTTCACATTTGTTGTGATGAGAGGCACCACCAACCCTCCAAAATTTAATTCTATACCTCATTTTCAGCAAAATAATTAGGGGTAAAGTGTATCAAATCTTAGTTCTTTTCCAACTTAAGTACATCCTAAAAGTTGAGCGTAGTGAACTAGTTCTTTCATATAAATAGGAAATATGTGTAACATTAGTCCTTCTACCCTATAACCTATAGAAAATAGATGATTGTCACAAACGAATCCCTTCACTTGTTCAACACCTTATGACTCCATTAGTCCATGGTTGGCAAGCACTGGTTTTCTCTCTCTTCTCTCTTAGTTGTAGTACGTTTTTTCCCTCTCTTGTTTTTTTCCCATTTCCCATTTCCTCCTTTGCATATACTGCAACCACCACTATTTTGTTACGGCTTACTCTCCCTATATTACCTAAAGCCTCCACACCATAACCTTAGCAATCTTACTTAGGGATACCCCCTTGAGTTGCTCGTTTTCTAACTTAGAGCACACACTAAACTCCTAAACCCACTTTTGAGAGAAAATGAGTGATTATTTATCACTTGAATTAAATTTCTCCAAAAAAAGGCAAAAATGACATAATAAAGTCTAAATCGGCATTCTTGATTTCATGGGAACATGTTGGGGACAAGATCTCAGTGGTGGCATAATTAACTGGCAATCAAATTAAGTTAACTAAAGAGGAATCGGCATCAAATCCAAGGAGGGCAAGTTGTCTCCACTTGAAGAGGGGTGAATCTCTACCATGAGGAGGCATTTGGTGAAGTGGCATCCATCCAACGGGTGGTGGCGATTCCAAGAAGAGGATGTGCCTACCTCTTGAGAGGTGTCGCATTCCTCTCTAGTTCAACTACATCTTAATCCCATGTATCAAGGGATTACTCCCTTCATCCTCTCAAGTCGCCTCAGTTAACTACCTCTGGCTAATGCCCCCCCTAGGTCGCAGCTTTCTATTTAAGCAAGTTCATTCTTCATTGTTGATCATCAGAAGGTGGAACCTCTACTTGTATTTCTTGTAATCTTTTGAGTTTTGGCAATTAATAAAAGGCTTTGGAGCCTAGACTAGTGTGACTATCTTGTGTGTGGATGCTTGATGCTCTCTAAGCTTATAAGGTAATCGATACATTTTCGCATGCTTGTTTATTGTTTGGGGTTCACTTGGCTTTTGAAAGGAATTATATTCTAGTAAGAAAAGAATAAGATCTTGGTATTTGTTGCTTATTGTTTATTTCTATGAGATTTTTTAGAGATTTATGTAATTCTTGTTTGAATACATGTTTGTTGAGATCCTTGTATAGTTAACATCGATGCTATTAACCCCCTTGTTTAAGTTTTGTGAAGTGTTGCAGGTTATCCAAGCTAAGGAATAAGACGAGCATGTTAGCATTTTCTTTCCTCAAGCTAATCCAAAGAAGAGCGTAGTCCCTCTCGGTCCCACTACGAAAAAGACTCCATTCACCCAACCTTTTTTGCCTAACTTGGGTTCTTTCTTTCTTATGCAAAATCTCTAAAAAAAATCTAGTTACCTTATAATTTTGTTCTTAAGATCTATTGATTCAAAGAGTATTTTTAAGTAGATCTATTTTGATGCTTGGATTCTAGAGGATTAAAAGTTTGCTTCATTTCAAAACTAGATCAAGCATTGGTTAGCTTGCTTTACAAGTCAGTTTAAAGTTGAATCTAGAGGCTTGAAGGGTAAAGTTAATCTGTTGAATTTAAAGTCATATTTAGCAAGTTTTAAGTGTTTTCCTTTGCTGCCTCAAAAGGGCAAGCAAGATCCAAAAGGAACTAGCTTCTTAGCTTGTTTCCTTTGGTTATTTTGATAGAAGTTTTAGATAGTCTAACTTAGAGATATTTGTTAGATTTTTTTAGTATTGACCAAAGGTACTTCTAAATTGTCTTTGGGGATCTTTTAGAGTAAATAGCTTGCTGATTTTTACTTTTTTGTTGACAAGTAAGCGATGTTGCCGAATTTCCTAAAGATCTACGCTAGCCAAAGCTTCTAGATTTCTTCTCTTTTATAAAAGACCATTTGAAAACCTTGTAGGCCTTTCTGGATCCTCAGTTATAAAGGACCAAAGTCATTCCTTAAAAAAAAGGATTGTAATCATCCTTTTTTTAAGAATGATTGTTCTCCTGTGTGGTGTGCATTTCTTTGATTTTTGCTTTAGTTTTGCTTTATATGTTAACAATAGATTAGATCACAATCTCACACACGATTCACACTTAGTTAGTTTTGCTTTCATCTTTTATTTGTTGCAAAGAGTAATCAACCCACTACGCTTTCCCAAAGTACGGTGTTATGGAAAAGGCTTACTTGAGTAGGTGGTATTCGAAAAAGAGAATCGTAGTTAGTAATTAGATAACATTTACATTTCTTGCGAGTAGCTTAATTACCTTTAGTTCTTTATTTGCAATAAAATAATCATTTCGTTACTTGTCTCCCATATAGTCTTGTCCACCGTAGGCTTACCTGATCTTTTGGAAAATCAAAAAGGAGCTTGTAGCACTTTGTAATTAATTTCACAATCAACCAAAATTAACTTCCCTTTAGACAGAGTCCAGCATCTTCACCAAATTTGTTGTTTGTGGGCAAAGTCTGAAGTGAATAGGGAACTACTAGGTAGTGAGTCAGTGATTGTGGGGATCCGTCAGGCTACATCCTAGTTTAGTGTCAGTATTGAAGTTTTAAACACACCTCTATGACTCCAATCTAGCCTTCTTCTCGTGTGCAACAACACTCGGCAATCCGGACCCATTCCACATACTTCAAAGTATATCAAAATTCCCCTTCCCATCTAAGTTACAAGGGTACGAATACGGATTTGGATACAGATCCGCCAGATTTTTGAAAAGCCGGGATCCAGATACGGATAGGATACATCAAGTACAAAAAATATAATAAAAAATTTTAAATTTTAAAAAACATATTTGAAGTTTATGGTCAAAACCACTCTTGAAAACTGAAATCATTAGATAATTTAGTAATTTATCTATATATATTTAAGTATTGGATTTATATAAATTTAAACCCTTGAAAATTGAAATCATTAGATACTTTATCTGCATGTATTTTAATTATTGAATTTATATAAATTTATCAAAATCATTAGATAAATTATAATTAAGTTATCAAAATCTAAATTTATAATTAAGTTATCAAATTTATATATTTTAATTAGTGAAATTATCTAAATTTATAGTTAAGCTATCAAATTTATGTACATTTTAATTAGGAAAGAAACTTTATATAAATATTATATATTACTTACCTTATATTCATTTTATAAATATATATTTATGTTATTATATATCATAGAAACATAATAAACTATCTCGCCGTAGACATAAAATGGTGATTATGTGCCCTAAAGTAAGCACACTTCGTCAATGTCAAGCAAGGGCAAGGGAAAATTCCACATAAAAATAGAGGTAGTGAGAGTGAGGGCACAAGAGGCTGATCTTCCTATCGCATATCCAATTGAAATAAGCTCACTTATTAACATTAATTTGTTGAACGATTATGAATTTAGTTAAGGAAAGACTGTATTTAGGTAATGATAAGAAGTCGAGCGATCCAATGGAAGGTAGACGCCATTTTTTGGGCCGACTAAATATGCAAATGGACAAGATATGTAAATTACCTTAAAATCCAATCTTGAGTTACACAATATATTTTTTTTTATTACTGGAAACCACAAATGAATTTCTTCCCAAATATTGCAGTAGAAAATAAATACTGAGAAAAAAAGAACAACAATCACATCAATAGAGACACAAATATTTTTGGGGTATGAAAACCCCCAGAAAAACCCAAGATGGGAAAACCGGTGCAACAGTCTGAGAAGATATTTTTATTAGCAAGATATAGAACAATACAATCCAGAAATCGATTGACCCAACCTGGAAAAATCGTACAACCAAAACTCACTAAGAACCCCCAACAAGATCGTACGGCCCTTGCGTCTTTGCCTGTGTCACCCTATACGGCCTTTATGTCACCCGTGTTACCTCTGCGTCACTATACAGATGTTGACGTCACCCGTACAGCTGCGTACAGCAGCCTGCGTCACAACCTCTGCATCATTGTGTACTGCCTCCCCGCGTCATTGTACGGCCTCTGCAATTTGCTTGTGTTTTCCTGTCGATCTCCGAAAAATGTTCTTCAGTCTTACTCTCTGCAAAATTCTTTTGCAAACTTCCTCTCTCACTCTCCAGCTGAAAGCTATGAGCAAGAAATCTCTCTAACAATGTGTGTGTCAAAGCAACTGTGTGTGTGCCCTCTCTACCAAATCAATCTCCTTTTAACTCAATGGCCAAGCGAAAACCCTAACTCTCACTATGGATAAACGAATGAGATCCTCCCATGAGATCAATGGCCAAGATTAGATTAGCCATCACTTTAATTATTTTCCACTTGAACTTTATAAAAGTGCCTCCATTAAGTCAAAATAAAATTAGATCACATAATGCACTTTTCCTAAGTAAACTTTGGATAAAGGCAATGATCAATTTGGCTTCCTGTTTTATGTCTTCAATCAAGCAAGGACACATGCAAATGATAGAAGACCTTCCTTGTTGCCACTTTTTAAAACTCCCTCTCAACGAGGAAGGGATTCGATAGCAACCCCAACTTGTCTCTGAACTTCACAAAACTATGCTTGCAAAGTGCATTGGTGAATATGTCTGCCACCTGCTCATCTGTCTCAATGTACTCCAACAAAATGGTTCCTTTCTGTACACAGTCTCTCTAGAAGTGATATCGGATGTTTATGTGCTTGTTCCAATCATGGAACACTGGATTCTCAGATAGCCTGATGCCACTCTGATTGTCACAACAAACAACCATAGCCTCCAACTTACACTCGAATAACCCTGAAAGCAACTTTTTCAACCACATCCCTTCACATGTAGCCAAACTGGCTGCAATGTACTCAGCCTCTGCAGAGCATTGCAGCTGACTTCTGCTTCCTGCTGAACCAAGAGACAACCCCTGACCCAATGTTGAAGCAACAACCTGAAGTGCTCTTCCGTTCTTCTACACATCTTGCCCAGTCAGCATCTGTGAATCATGTTAACTATATTCTCCCATTGCGCTCATAAACCAATCCATACTCCACTGTTCCTCTGAAGTAGCGAAGCACATGCATAGCAATTGTCCAATGTACTCTCAGAGGGTCCACCATGAACTGACTCAAAGAGTTGACTTCAAAGCTAATGCCTAATCGTGTGTTGACCAGATACATGAGCGACCCGATAAGTTGGCGATACAATGTAGGATCAAACTCCTCTGAACTCGATGCATCAATCTTCCTTCAGTTGGTAAGTAGAGGCATGGACATGGGTCTACAGTCATCCATCCTGAATATCCTCAAGATCTCTACTGCATACTTCTCCTGACCAATGAAGAAGCACCCATCTCTTTGCCAAACCTCCAGATCTAGGAAGTAATGCATCAACCCAAGGTTTTTCATCTCAAACTCAACTGCAAAGTTGGACTTGCAGTCATCAATCAGCCTCTCATCTCCTGTAAGAAAGAGATCATCTACATACAAAACCAATATGAGAGGTACCTCACCTGACAAGAAGTACGGGTTGTGGTCAGCCTCACTCCGTTGGAATCCCATCTCTCGTAGATAGTTGTCAATCCTCGAGTACCATGCCCGAGGTGCCTACTTGAGCTTATAAAGAGGTCTCTGCAACCTACATACATGCGACTCCCTATTCTCCACCTCGAACCCCTCAGGCTGCTCAATAAATACCTCCTCCTCTATAACTATGTCCATCTGATGAATGCACCAACCCATCTCTGTTGCTAATGAGAGAATAGTCTGAATAGAAGAGTATCTGGCAACAACGGTGAAGGTCTCATCATAGTCAATACCTTCCTTCTGAGAATACCCCTTTGCCACAAAGCGCGCCTTGTACTTCTCCACGCTTCCGTCTGCTGCATGCTTTACCTTATAGATCCACCTGGATCCAACCACTCGTTTTCCTTTTGGCCTCAGCGCAACCTCCCACACCTGGTTTTTCATGATGGAGTCATACTCCTCAACAATAGCCTCTTGCCACACATCATGTTGTGCCGCCTCCTCAAAACTTGAAGGCTCCGAGTTAATCAACTCTGTCATCATTGCCATATAGCTAAGTGTATCTGGAGGTTTGCTCCGCCTCATGGAGCTCTATGGAAGAGTCACCTGCCTGGAATCCTGAATTGTGGACCTGAACCACTTAGGTTGTGGCCTAGTGTCTACCTGCTGTTGTTGGATATCCTCCTTTTGTTGCAGCTCATCCCCTAAGTTAATGATAAAAGGATCCTATCCACCTGACTCCCTCTGACTACCAAAACCTATGTCATGTATGCAGTTGTCCACCTGAGTCATTTCCAGCCATATATTTGTGAGCAAAATTTTATTTCAAGGTCTGAAATTTAATCCTCTACTTCATCGTCATGCTTGGTAGAAGACAGATTATTGTTGGAAGAACTTTTCTTTGGTTGATTATTCTTGGGGAGATCATCTTATTATTCCCCTTGCTCGTGACATTCTAGTCGCTACTCTCACTTAGTTGTTGTAAGGTAGGGTCATGTCTTTTCTTAGTTGTTATGTCCTCCATCATGGTAATGTAATTATCTAATGTTCTGCCTTGATATCACTTCCCCTTCATCATCTTTCCATCATTGTACCTGGGTAACTTTCATATTTCATTACATTTGCCTCTTATACCTACCTAGGCATAACCCAGATCACACTCATATTTATGAGATTTGAAAATAATACATATAGATCTAGGAACATAAACTAAAGAGATATGCATCAAAAATCAAATCAACAACTAAACATGTAACAAATGATTTATCATAGATCATTACACAAAAAATAGAAGTAGACAGGAAGAAAAAAATGGTGTATTTCATTAATTGTAAGGTATGGAGGTGAACAAAATATATAGCAAGGCAATTCGAATTAGGTGAGGAGGTTATTTGAATTGCTCATGCAGTGCTTGGAGACTATCCAAGTTTAACTAGAGCCAAAAACCCTTAGTTAGCCATGCACACTCACCTAGACCAAGTACAACTAACCCAAGACTCCCCAATCACCAGTTCTGATTGAGTGATGTGCAAGCAACTGATTGTATGTGCATGCAAATCCCTAAAATCACTCGAGGGCAGAATTGTCTCAAAATAGCTAAAACAAAGGTGCATGGAGTCTCTAAACAGTGGAGTAAACTCTCGAGATTCACTCCACAACTCAAACTTGCAATGTGGGACCCTAAAATCAACGAAAATAAGCCCTAATTGAAGGAATTTGCCCTCATATGCCAAAATAGACTTAGTTCTAAAAAAGGCAGATAAGGTAGTTTAGGACCCTTAGAATTTAGAAGTAAGCTCTAGGATGACTCGAATGGTCAATTTGGATGGGGTTTGGCCCACTAGAGTCATCAAGTCAAGGTCTAGGTGTTTAGGTAGAGAGTTATTTGATCTAACAATATTCAATCATATATCCCCATTCCTAGAGGGTACATGATCCATTTCATCCATTTTCATGTAAGTCCCCCTTCATTATTAACCTTTCATTTGTCTTATTTCATTAAATCGCCTATTCCATGTGTGAACACACCAAAGTGGTTTGGAATATTTTTATTCCCAAACCTTGGGTCGAGCACTATATTATTGCCCTATTAATATCCATCTGTTATAAACTGTCATTGAGGCCTCATTCCTTAAGCTCCATTTTAAAAAGTTTTAATCTTTCACTATTGAATCCAACTTTATGTCCCAAGTGATACAACACTAGGGTAGTGCTCCCCCTTTGGCACACATGTTGAGTTAAAAAATAGGAATAGAGTGCATTTACTAGGGAACACAACTTACATTTTATGCAGTACAACACTTGAGGGTAGTTGTCCCCTTTTGGCACATCTGTTAAGGAACTCAAAAAGAAAATTGGCAGCCCCCTTTATAAATTCGTTGGAAACACATGTTGAGGAGGTGTGTCAAGTCCCCACCCCTCATCCCGACGATGGAGAGGACGCAACCTACACCCTGCTATTGTCAAATGGGCGAACTGGCCCCATTAACATAAAACATAAAAATGCATTGGATTAAAACATACATAGATGCATAACAGTTGCAATTATATACCGGAAGCAAATCATCCATACAAGCATTTCATGTGTTCATCATAATTTATTAAAAGAAATACAGATGCAAAGGTAAGTAAACAAGAATAGAAGTAAATACTTATCTTGTGATTGCGTTGTCCCGCAACTAGCTACGTTGCTGCAACGTTCCACCCAACCATAGGCCAATGTGCTCGTCAAACTCTCAGCATCACTGCCACCCCCGAGCCGGGCATGATTCCACAAGGAACTAAGGAACAACAAGCTTCCACACATAGCCAAATACATATCAAAACCCAGCCAATCCAAAACTACATTTGGGTTTATCGGGTTGCTAGGGAAACAAGCCAATAACGTACGGGTTCCTTGGACTTACTCAACCAAGCCAACAATCACACCCAAACATTGTTATACCCTCTAACATGTGGGTCTCTTGGACTTACTCAGCCAAGCAAGTACCAGCATGCACTTCACAGCAAAAATACAATTGTTGGGTATGGACAAAAATGTCATAGAAGCCAAAACGAAAAGGAAACAAGGGTAAAACAACCCTCTAATAGCGATTTCGATTTTTAAAGACATCTATGGCCTTACATGGGCAATAACGACTGCCATAACCCCAAAATCGTGGTTCTATTCCCCCCCCAAACCACTGAGCATAACCAAAAACAGGTTTGCAACCAAGAACAAACTGGTAAAATTGGGGGAAAACACCCTATGAGTAAAATCCTATCTCACAAACGTTTATGGGCATTGTGGAGGCTAAAACGACCCCCATCCATGCCCAAATCATGGGTCTCCTTTGCCCACTCATTGCACAACTCCAAAAATGAAAATCTGGGTATGGAAAAATAGAGAAACAACAGAAAATCGTGGAGGTAATTACTCAGCAAGCTCCTGCTACGTGAGGACAAAAGCGCCCCTTAGAAACCCCCAAATCATCCATCCTGGCTGCACATTCACTCAGCAAGACCCCAAACCAATTTTTGGGCATGTAGAAATGGAGAAACGGCATCAAAACGTGAGGGAGAGAGCTCCGTCATCTTCCTGCTGCGTGAGAGAGCCCAAAACTCCATGAGGATGGGTGAGAGAGAGCTCTCCAAGCTTCTCCTACGTGAGAGAGCCTCCACGTAAATGAGAATGGGTGCCGAAATGAAAGGCATGGGTGCATAATGGCTTGGACATGCATTCCCAAGCATTTACTTGCCCCACATGTCAAAAACATACTTTCCAAAAATGGGTGACTTCCCAAATTCGAATTTAACCTCCATACCTTTCCCATCCCAAGGCAATAACTTCCTTCACCAACTTTAGATGACTGGGCATAAGAGACAAAAAGGGTAGTTGACCACTCTATGGGTTTTCCCTTTAACATTTGGCTTTTCCCCAATTGGCCCAAAGGTTTTGGATATCCCCCCCCCCCTCCCTATTCCTTGTGAAATCATGCCCCCATCTCTTTAACGTTGCAGCGCGTAGCTAGTTGTGGTATTTTTATTAATTTGCATTTTACATGATGTCTCAAACATATTGTGCCTGGCTAGCACATAAACCATCGGCATCGATTTTAATCGCCGAAACATAAAACACTAAATCCATGGTGGGGCCTTTGCCTTGAGCTCCACACCACGATTTAATACAATATTTACATCATATGCAATTTAATACCATGGGGTCAAAACCGGGGTGTTACAAGGTGGTTGAGTTTGCACTTGTTTTGATAGGTTAGTCATGCATGCACACTAGCCTTTTTGAACACTTCCATCCATTCATATTCATTCATTCACCTAACCTTCTCCACTAGGGGATCCACTTGTATCTTTGACTGCTCTTGTTCACACCTTGTTTCATCTTGTTGAGAGTTAAAGTGACTTTCAACCAGTTCATCCTATTTTTGGAGGAGAGAAGAGAGTCCACTTCAACCATTTGACTTGTCAACCATGATTGGTTAGATCCAACTAACTCGAATATTTTATTATTGTTGGACTTGTCAAGAAGTTGGTTAGAAGTATATTGTATTTTATTGTATGAGAGAGATATAGCTCATTTCTATATAAAGGAGCTTTCTCTCCATTCCATTTGCAATTTGAGAAGTTGGAAGCTAGGAACTAGAGAAGTGATGAAGCATTAGAGCTTAGGAGTTGAAGTTTGATGGAGCTCCCTTGTACTATGAAGATTTATGCGTAATGAAGCATGAGGTATTGATCCTTTTTGTTGTATGGTCTTATTTTGTCTTTAGCTTGTTGTTTATTTGTTATAGAATTTCCTTGTTATCATGTTAAAGTGAAGGCTTAACTATGAGCCTAAAATTCACTTATGAATATGCAATGTGAGGAGGTTCTCCCTCTTGTGTATTTGTTGTTGTATTTCTGTTTTGCTTTCCATTCTTCTAACAAATACATTGCAGATTTGGAAGCACATTACAGACATATAACAACAACTTCACATTTGTTGTGATGAGTGGCACCACCAGCTCTCCATGATTTAACTCTGTAACTTATTTTCAGCAAAATACGTAGGGGTAAACAGTATCAAATCTTAGTTCCTTTCCACATTAGACCTTCTACCTTATGACCCAGAGAAAATAGATGATTGTGAGAAATTAGTCCCTTCCCTTGTTCAACACCTTATGACTCCACTAGCCCATGATTGATAGGCACTAGTTTTCTCTGTGTCCTCTTTCCTAGTTGTAGTATTTTTATTTCCCTCTCTTGTCCTTTTCCCATTTCCAATTTCCACCTTTGCAAATACTACAACCATCACTATTTCGTCAAGGCTTACTCTCCCTATATGACCTAAAGCCTCCACACCATAGCCTTAACAATTTTACTTAGGGATACCCCCCTTTGAGTTGGAGGAGAGCCAACCAGAAGAGAAAGGAAGAGTCATTGAGGTGATAGTGGGTGGCCTTCCTGAAGTTGCATAAAACTAGCCCATTGATGCTTGGGACTACACATCATGGTGGAGGTGCAAATTTTGTTGTAACATTAAGAAAATGGACTTTGTTCCCCAGCAACGGCACCAAAATGTCACCACTTAAATAACACTTAAGATGCAAAGCCTTAACCACAGTGAAACATTAAGAGGAACTCGTAAGAGTTACCACTGTCACTTTAGCACCCTCTTCCCTCACTTCAGGATGGTTTACAACCAATCACTTGGGGGGCTTCCCTATCTTCACTGGATCTCAATGATATGTATTGTTTGGCATATGATTTATGGGGTTGTTTACAAATCCGTCAGAATGTATTTTAAATTTTTACTCCTGCAAATTTCTAGTTTTATAGGGCAGCAAAAGGGGTTTTATATATGATTATAGACTTCTATAAAGGACAATTTATCAATGTTCAGGGCAGATTTAAGATGATGATTTAAAACAGAAAATTCCAATTTCCAAAATTCCTAGAGGGCTTTGAACTATTATAAATCTGCTGTAAATGATCTTTACTTTTTAGAAAATCCAAAAAATTGTAAATCAGCAAGATAGTCTAGCCAAATAATATCAAAATGAGATGCTACTACACTATAATGGGGTAGATCTAGAGTTGGATTTTGATGACGGTTAAAGAATGTGCCAGTGCCTTGACTTTCTATTGGGCATATGGGGTTTTGATATGCCTCATCTGGAGATTGTCCTAAAACAAGAAAGTGCTGGAAATTGGGTTGTATCTTACAAGCGATGTAGTCCTATTTGTTGTCCTATCTCCAAAATCTGCAGAGAGGTTTTGATAGAATAGGCAAACTCAACGACTATGAAGTTTATATTTATCAAGGATGATTTATACATCCACAAAACCAAGTGAAGAGAGACATACATTGATATAACTCATTGCAAATCACAAATATAATAACAATTGACGGATGTTACCAATTATTATTGCTTGACAACCATTTGTCCAAGAGAAATCTGGAAATGGAAGACAATTTGATCATATGAAAGACCTCATCCTCTAGGGCGCATCACCACAAATATCCAATAGCTCAAGAGAAATGCAATACAATAGTTACCAAGAGATCTAATGCTCAATTCTCCAAATACCATTACAAATGGAGGAGCCTTGCTTATATAATGTTCTAGACTGTAATATACCAAATTGTTGTATTCTGCTATGGTGTAGATGTTAATGTGATATTTGGTATTTTATTCAAGTGTTGATGTACAACTTGGCCAGTAAATAGAATTGCATGGATAATAATAAATGTGCATGCCCCAGGTATAACAATTACTTAGATCTACGAATTAAATAAACTCCAAAGTAACGCATGAACATACCAATGAGATATATTGGAGTAGCGGAATATCACAAAGAAGACATGCATGCCATGCATCAACTCTAGGTCAAAAGGTAATATCAGCTCCCAAAGCAATTCGCCTATGCAAGGTCTCACACCCTCTTTTGGTCTTAGATCACAAGAACATCTCCGGAAAGAATAGCACAAGTCTCCTCAGGCAGCAATGAGACTAACTAGGGTTCGCCCAGCAAATGGATGAGTGATATGGCTCACTAGATGATAAGATAATGCACCTTCAATAGTCTAGCTAAGAGAATGCGCCCCCAGCTGTTGCATAAGGAAGAATGCGCCCTCCAGAAGATGATCAAGCAATACGCCCTTTGTGGAATAGCCCTTCAATGCGCCTCAGTGAAATAGATAAAGAATCTACCTCCAGTGATAGTCAGATAGTACGCATCTCAAGTTGATCCACAATACACCCTAAATAAGAGCCAGGAACTGCACCCTCAAGATGTGCCAGAAGAATGCACCCTCTATGAGTTAATCTGCAATTGTAGGTCTCTCAAATCATTGAAAGACCGATGAATATACTATAGTATTGAAGTTCTATGACAGATATGGATGATCTATCCTCTGAATTGACTAGGACGGATAGATTTCATTGTCAAAACCAAATGTCAGCTAAGGAAACTCGCCCTCAACCCTAATGCAGCTCAGAGAGCTCTCAAACCTATTTCCAAAAGTGAATAATAACAATGCATACCTTGAGAAGTTGATTTGTTTTATTTTAATCCTTTTGACCTGTGCATGATGCATGCAACTTAACTTATGCATGCATGCAACTTTAATGACACATGTTGCATGCATTTTGATTTAGGACTCACATGTCATGCATGTCACTTGATACTGCTTAAGTGGTCCTTTTTATCTGCTAATGACTTAATATCACTGCTAATGGTGTGCTTTTATCCCAAGTGTCATCAGTCATTAGTTAATTACATGTTTGTTACAAACGGGGCATTACATAGGCTCAAAACCTCCAACAATAAAATATTAATTTCTAGCCTAAGACCCCAGATCTATCCTAGAAAAACATAAACAACGATTATCTCTCAACCAACTTGAGGAGATAGGGGTCAACAATCCATAAAATAAAAGTGGCATTGTCACATGTATACACCTCTAAGCAAGGAACATCCATCAATTGGGGCAAATCTGTAATGTGGGCACAAAAACCAATCATATCCTTCAACGTCCTCCTAGGAAGACTCAAATTAAGTCGAACTCTAACAAACTCCTCCAAAAAGTGTGCAAACAATCTCATAGAGATGGTAGAATAATACTCAAAGTGGATGTACCATCTAAAGAGAGAAAGAATGAGTGATAGAACCAAGAAATGCCTTGCATGTGTGGCATGTGTGACCTTTCCAATTGGAGCATCCCATCAAAAGAATGATAAAAATGGTCAATGTGTGGTCTCCAAAGCAAAATCAACCCTCAAAAGGAGTGGCAACGTTTATATCACCATAGTAAGGGGTCAAGCCTCAACCTCCTCATAGAAACATTTGCAAGGGAGTAACCACCACGATAGAGAGGGAGGACAGCCCCATTAAACCCAGTAAATGATTTAAGGTGCTTTAGTATATGTGCAACCAAGCTGAGTGACCCACCTTATCAAGCTTCTAATCTCATAATAACCATGTATAGGTGTGAAGAGTGGCCCATCAAGCTAGGGCACTCCATAGGCAAGTCAAAAGGAGTCAAACCACCATTAATTCACTATAATCACCATCCAAATATGTCATAAGTTAAGCGCTCCACCTAGGATCAGATAATATGATATGACAATATGAAATATATGTGAAATACACCCATGAGTGCTAGCACGCTCAAGGTAGATAGCCCCAATTGTTGATTTTTCCTGAGCAGCATCGAGAGCCACTCTCTTAGGAGAATGGGGACATCTGGCCAGAGACCAGGGTGTGGAACCATTCCAGCACTGGGGGACTCAACCTTGAGTTGAGTAGCCATTCTCTTGAATGGAGACAACTGGTCATGGACCAGGATGTGGAACCAGTCCAGTACTGGAAGACTCAATCTAAGAACTGAGTGACCATTCTGTTGAATGGAGACATATGGTCAGGGACCAAGATGTGGAACCAATCCAGCACTGGGGGACTCAGACTAGAGCTGAGTGGCCATTCTTTGAATAGAGGCACCTGGTCAGTTACCAGAAATTTAACCTAGTCCGGGACTAGGGACTCAGCCTGGGGCTGAGGGCCATTCTCTGGGAGAAAGGAGGCGCTTGGTCTGTTACCAAGTATTTGACCTTGGGTCAAATTATGCAGCCTATAGCTGAGGCACCTGGTACGTTACCAGGATATCAATATAAGCCCTAGATCGGGTCTGGGCATGTGAGACACTCTGACCCTAGATCTGTGGGCTTTGTGATCTTCTCCAAGGCTTAGCTACTCTTGGTTAAGACACCTAATACCCTATCTTGACGTCACATAGAGTGTGAGATAAAAGCATTAGTAATTCTCTCTGTTTATGATGATGTACTTTGAGTGGGGATGAAGGACCACCTTGACCACTTGTTTTGACCATAGGGACACTTGAAGAAGGCTAAAGTAAAAGTAAAAAATACATAAGGACCCTTAGCTCACTAAGGAGTTAAAGAGAAAGTGCAAAATGACCTTTAGTACCACTAAAGGTAAATAAAATAATATTATTTTGTTCTTTTGAGTTTTGGTCCACTTACAGGTGACTCAAAGGATATAAAAGAAGATCAATCCATTTCATTTTGTCACACACACTTGCTCTTGCACTTACAGCTACTCAAGGAAGTTTTTTGTTGGTTTTGAAGAGAAGGTTATTTTGTGGTTATGCCCTAGCATGGAGGATTCTAGCTAAGGCACCCACACTTATTGCAGTAAAACCCTCAACAAGGGTTTCACCAACGAAGAGCAGCAGCAGCAGCATTTACTCTTTCTTCGTGTGCTAGGGTTTCACCTTAGCCCTCTTTACCTTCACAGCTACCTACAGACTCTTCACAGGCAGCAGCATTATCTTCATGGGCAGGCTTATGGTAGCCTCATCAGCCCTCGGTCACCCACAGCAAACCCTAAGCAAGGTTTTGATAGCCCGCAGCCCCCTCGAGCTGCCTGAATAGGGTCACGGGCAGCACTCTCCCATCTGCCCACACTTCACCGTGACCTCGAGCAGCATAGACAAGAGCTCGGGCAGCTCTGTCTAGCTTCCGGGGAGGAAGAAACAAGTCCCGATCAGCAGCAACAAATCCGAGCGAGTCTCGAGCAGAAAGAAGGAGGTCTTGGGCACAGCAGCAACAACTCGGGCTGGGCAACAGAGGTCTCGGGCAAGGCTCGGGTAGGCAGCAGTGGTCTTGAGCAGGGTTCCGAGCAGGCAGCAGTGAGCTCAGGCAGGGTTCGTGGCAGCAGGCAGACCATCCAAGCAACAATTTGAGCATTCGGGCAGCAGCTGGGATATTTGGGCAGCTTCCGTACAGGCTCGAGCAACAATCTGAGCAGACTGTAGCATATCCGAGCAATCTTGGACAGCAGAAGAAAAATTAGGGCAATAAGCCCTAGTTTGATTTTTTTGTCAAAAATTGTTCTTTTGACATTTTTGGTCAAACTCATTAGGGTTTGATGAATTATTATTCTGAACTCAATCATCTCATTTAAGAGATGAATTACTAATGCTTTTGGGGCTTTTGTCCTTTAAAGGTTTCCCCGTGAAAAACTACTGTGTTCAGTGTGTGTGATGTGTTGATGTTTCTGTTATCCACTTATTTGTACCATAGTTGGATTAGCTAAGGAGCCGCCGTTTGACAAACATGATAAATGTTTGTGTTCCAGTGTATCGGATGATCCGCCTTTGTGTCTAGCCAGTTTTGGCTAGTCAGTTTTTTGTTTGAATAATTATGACCATAGTGTTCGAGTGTATCAGATGATCCGCCTTTGTGTCTAGCCAGTTTTGGCTAGTCAGTTTTTTGTTTGAATAATTATGACCATAGCCCCGCGGGGTTTGTAATAAAATGTGCTAGTAGGGTGTTTTTGAGTGGTTCAGTCTCCTAAGACGTAGAATTTCAACTAAAGTATTCCAGGGAGTTTTTTGCCCTTAACAATTATGCTTTGCCTATAACCGAGTATAATTGACGAGGTTTTCTCCCGCTTCCTCCAAAGCTGGAATGCCCGATTTTGAATTTTGTGCCTTGGGGGGTTATTAGAGCCCAACTGAGTATATATAAACCTACTACACATTGTTAGAATAGAGCATGGTCATGTCCTAAGTCAATAGGACCTTTAAAAAATTTCGAATGGGTTAAAAATTTATTTTTTAATTTTTTAATTATTTCCCTAAGTTTTTGTATTAATTTTTCCATAAATTAATTGGAAAAATCCCGTTTGTAATAAGTTAGTCATCCGGACCCCGAATTCAGTGATTGAAGGCTCTAACCTTAAGCCAAAAATCATTCTTGATCGGTTAGCCAGTCAGAACCAACTTTCAGATCATCAATCGGACACATAATGCTCATTTTCTCAAAAAAGTCATTTTTGGGGAAAAAAATGATTATTTTGGAGAAAATCCAAATCTCTCCAAATTAATCCAAATTCAGTGAAATAAAAGGTTAAATGACATCTCAGTGGGCATTTATGATGATTGGATTTATCATAACTCAGCTTCAATGAGCAATAAAGATATATTCAGTTAACGAACTTGTCATCTCCAGCTAAACTCCCGAATTGGATGAGAGGGAGAGCACTCATTGGTTTGATGATTTGATCGAGGCAGGAACTGATGATAACATTATGATCTAACAGTTGTAGGCTCCTCCAGACCTAGCGATGACTCCTCCATACCTAAAATGAGGCTTTACCTACCAGCTCACACCCCTCTTCATGCTCACGCCCTCTCTCTCCAGCAGATGCGCCCTCACACATGTGGGATGAATCTGGGCTTGGTTTTCATTGCTTAGGGTTGGAATGGGGGCGCCTTGCCTGGGTGGAGGCCTCCCCTCATTCCTAGCTCATCTTCTTTAGGTCTGGTCTTTCAGTGGTGGTCGGTCCGGTTAGGTCTGGTTTTTCGGTTTTAGGGTTTTGGGTTCTTCTTTCATTGTATAAATAGAGGCTTCTTTAGCTCTATTCGGATGGATTTTTGTGTAGAGAAACTCTGTCCAAACTCTGTAAATGCTTGTTGCTTTATGCAACCGTGGAATAAATTTTAAGGCTTTGGAGGCTCATATGGTTTGTTAAATGTGGATGAATGCTTGGCGAATGAGGTGATAATGTTTCAATTCTCTCCTTTCATGCTTAATGTTGGTTAATGATTCATGCTTTAGAAGGCTTCTATAAGCACGTAAGATCAATTATTTGAAGTTTCAATTTAATTGTTTATGGTTTTGCTCTTAGGAATTGAAAGTAGCATTGATTATTCAGTTTTATGATATGCTCTTTTACATTTCAATTGATAAAACATACATGATCTAATCCATCTTTTGGCAAGTGTTTGAGTTGAATTTGTGCAGATCACTTCATCCAATCAAGTAGAAGTTTGAGCTCAGGTGCATCCTCTCCTCTTGAAGTCAAGACAACTTTCAGAATTTTCAAGCTTCAAAGAATCCAAGCGTCATCAAAAAAGCCACAAGTTTGAATGTTTTTCTTCATTTTTATTCATCTTTCAAAGTTTAAGAAATTTTTACATTCTTGGGTTAGGGCAAGGTTTGGGCTAAAGTGAACATTCATTCACCAAACCTTATGCCCCTGTTGGCTGTCCCGTATTCAATTTGCAGCCATCTTTCTCTTTTTATTGCAGCCCTTTCTTCTCCTCTTTCGCTGCCCACTTTTGCCCTCTTTCTTCGCTTTTTGCAGCCCTCTTTTGGCCTCTTTCTTCACTTTTTGCAGCCCTCTTTGGGCCCTAATTTGCAGTCTCATTTACCTTTGTTTGCAGCCACTTTTTGGGCCCTAGTTTCAACCATCTTCATCACTTTTTGCAACCCTCTTTCTTCAATTTGCAGCCCCTCTTTCACCTTTGTTTTTAGCCTTCTTTGACCTTCTTTCATCCTCTTTTCACCCCTTTTTCACTTCTCTTTTTCATAGCCTCTTACTCCTCTTTTCCTTCTTTCGGTTTTGGTAAAGGGTTGAGTAGTTTTTTGTTACTAAGTTTGTAGATCTAGTTTCAATTTATGTTTTATGAACTAACACCATAACGAGTTTGTGTTCAAAGCTCTTAGTTTCAGGCAAGTGAAAGAGATCCCAAAGGCTAAAAGCAAGCAAAGAAGCAAGCAAGAGCAAAAAGACCAAAACATCTCCCTCCTCTTTCTTCCCTTTCTCACCATCTGCTCATTCAAGAAGAAGCTGAGCATAACAAAGCATTGTAAAAAATTAATAAAAAAGGCTAGTGGGAGCAAGCCTCCCATCTTTTCTACTTCCCCTATTTGGGG
The DNA here is from genome assembly GCA_001517045.1 of Pseudotsuga menziesii. Lineage (NCBI taxonomy): Eukaryota > Viridiplantae > Streptophyta > Pinopsida > Pinales > Pinaceae > Pseudotsuga > Pseudotsuga menziesii. Next base: position 1,469,796 of record LPNX010957471.1, read on the forward strand.
GAAGTGTGTCTTGTGTTCCTTTTCATCTTTCTTAGTGTAGTTTTAACTTAAAGCACTTAGCTTAGTTCTCTTGATTAAACTTAGTTTTCATTTCCACTAATTGCTAGTTGTTCATTAAGTATAGCTACTAATTGCTAGATTAGACTTTATTAATTGCATTGTGGTATCTTTCTCTATAATTGTCAATCTTAAAAAAAACCAAAATCTCTTGAATCTCACCATAAGGTGGATCAAAAGTGCTCTCTATCGGAGAGTTTGTTTAATTGTTTTTCTTTTATTTTTATGCATTCTACTGTTTGCTAGTTTAACTAATTAATTCTTAAGTAAGACTCTTGAACTTGCAGTAACACAAGTCAAGAGCACTCTCTATCGGAAAGCATTATTAGATATGCACGTCCTTGCATTAGGCATTTAGATTAGATAAGTCTCTTGAACCTCTGTCATAAGACAAGGCCAAGAGCGCTCTCTGTCGGAGAGTTTTAATTAACCAATTTAATAAAACTTGCAACACACACCCCTTTAATTAATTAACTCCCTCCCCTCCTTGTCGGAGTATGCTCTGACCGATCTCAAATCGAAGTACCCAGAAACGGCACTGGATCTTTAACCCTGCAAGAGTAACTTAATAAAACTTAACACCTCGTAACCAACGCACCGGCGTTGTAGAGAATCTTCCAAAGTACTTCCTAGTAGAGGCGCCGAAATCCTGCTGTCTAAGCTTCTCAACTAGCTAGTCAATCTTCGCGATACCAGCCTAGGATACAGGGCGGGCCCGACATGTCTTCAACAGAGGGAACTTAGAATATTCTCCCGGCTTTTGACAAACCTTCGTTGACACCTAAATCAAGAGCACATAAAATCCTTAAAACCTACCAAGAGCATTCGCACAATCTAATACTCACTAGTTGGATTCCTATACTTATTATTTTATTTTGCGCATTTCAGTATCATTGACTCCATAAGGCACTGGTCCTTGATTAAATTTGCATAATTATCTTATATTGATCAATTGTCTATGGTTCATTATAATTGCTATCTCTGAATGCTTAATCAAAAGCCTGGAATTTACACTTATCTTTTAATCTCTTGTCGCAACGTGGATTGCTCTTTTGATTTTGTGTCACATTCATAATAAGTAAACACCTTCAAATCTTAATAACTCCTAAGTAACATCCATCCGCATCCGCAACCTTTAAAAAACACTTTAACAACTTAAGAGCCTTAGAAAACTCTTTTGCCAGGGACTACCCCCCTTGGCTTCGTTAGGAGTTAGCCTAAACAGAGGAGCTAGGAGTAGGTGATAGTACCTAGCTCTGTGCTTGCCCCCAAGGTCACACCTCTCCCACTTTCCTAAGTGAGGATACAGCTTTCATTAGATTTATGTTGCTGGTGTGCAATCGACGGACAACAGTTTCTACTGCATTTGTCTTTTGTTATCTGATAGTCTGCAAAATTTTAAAGTATTCATGCTAATGCTAAAATTCAACACCAATCACATAAAACCAGTGTTCCACAAGGATGCGTCCCGAAGGGTCAAGGACGTGTTTCTTGCGTCCCAAAGGGTCGAGGACGCGTTTCAGCGTTTCTTGTGTCCCGGGGACTTCGAAACTCCATGCAAAACGTTTCCGAACGTCTCGCTTTTGGCGAAACTTGGTGAGACGCAGAGCGAAACGTTTTGGTGGGCAGCGAAACTTGATGAAATTTGGGGGGACTTCTTGGCATCCCGCCCAAAACTCCGAAACTTCGTCGAGACTTGTGGGCGTCTCGCCCGAAACTCCGAAACTTCCCAAGGATATTTTCAAATTTTCTTAACCTACATTTTTAAAAAAATTAAAAATGAAAAAAGACTTTAATCAAATAAATCATTAAAGGAAACTTATATATTAAAATTTTAAATTTAAAACATAAAAAACAAAATATTAAAAATTAAAAACTAAATCCAATTTCTAACCTAATCTTAAACTATCGAGATCAACTCTTTATTACTTATTTATGATTTCATTTGGCATTATAAACCTACAAAGCTATCGAGATCAATTCACTAACTTCTAACCTAATCCTAAGCTATTGAGATCAATTCACTAATTTGCATGGGATGGTTTGCTATAGTTGGGATTTATATTTTTCATATTTTTAAAATTTTTATGACTATCGCGTCCCCACGTCCCCCCTGAATTTCTCTAAAATTTGGGGGTGGTCTCCACACGTCCCGAATGTGCGTCTCCCCACTCCCGCGTCCCGTTGTCCCAGAACCTTGGGGGAACATTGCATAAAACTACAGTCATATGCTTCCAAACAATGTTGTAATGATATAAAAAGGTGGATAAAGCTAGGCACACAAGTGTACCATCCTCAATATGAAATAATGCCCCAATATGTCAAAGGAACCATCTCCTAAGCAATCCTAGGAAAATATGTATTATCATGACATACATTATGTAGAACCCTTGATAAACATCCTATAGCCATCTGAAGAAATGTACATGTACCAACTCCTCTAACCATTGCACCTTCCAACAATGCCAAGGCTAAGTCCATAAGAAGATGACACTAGTGTGCTATAGGACTAATCACCTGGGCAAAACATGCAAGAAACTGCATCCATCCTCGTCTCATCAAGAAACAACCATGCAAAGCGTTGTTACCACATATTGAGTATACCATCACAACAAGATACATCTAATACTTTTGCTAGGATTTAGGGGCATATGCAAATAACTCTGCATCACTCTCCGCTGAACATCACAGCACCAAACCGTTGAGGTAGTAAGTCAATCGATGTTCCTAGCCATTGAGGCAGCTAGTGTGTCATACCTTAAGTGTAATGCCAAGGAGAATGTGTGTGTCTATAATAACCCTTGAATCCATACTGCATTAGTGATCAAGGTCATAAAATTGAAGTGGATTCTCATGCAACATGGGGAGTAACGATACCAAAAACATTGATATAGAATCTACATACTTCCTTTTACCTACCAAAAAAAGCATATCTTGGGAACATACCATACTTCTCCCTTTCAAAATTCTTTTCACTCAAAGCTTTGCAATTTAAAATCCTACCACATGCTAGGGGATGGGTAACCATAGATAGCACGCCGTGGTTTTGAGCTGGAAGATGTCCCTTTGGAATGTGTTTCAACTTTCAATACCCTGTTGCACTAATCCAACCTGGATTGGATTTCACTTGCAATACCACATTATTCCTTGTCTATTTAGTATTTATATGGAGAACTTGGGTAACTATCCCAGTTGTTCCCTACTTCAGTAATCTTTCACCCTCTTAAAACTTATTATTTGAGTAGGACTAATCCCATTGAGTTGATAGTCTCTCCTATCATTTTTTAATCTTATGACATGTCCTTCAAATTTTATTGAAATAGTGTCCATTGTCTTCTTTTAGATTATCCCTCTACCTTTAGCATCTGTGGGGTGATCACTCTTCCTACCACATGCACAAACACTATAACTTCATCTTTTTTTATTATGGATCTCTCCAAACTTCTTCCCCCTTCTCTTATTCTTCGTAAGTGTTGAGATATCGACCACAAACATAGTCCACATGTAAGTTGTTCCAAGTGTAAGTTTTAGAGCTTGAAATGGCATTGCATTTGCTTATTTTACAGTAAAGAACAATCAAACATAATAAATAAAGCAAAAAATGGAAGTAGGACATACTGAATCGGGGTACTGAAGAGTACGGTAGCAGCGACCACTAGTGGCTTCCCAAAACCTTACTGTGTGATCATAACCTGCCGTTGCAAGGATAACTGACGGTTGTGGCATCTCTTTTGCCCTGGTCTGCATAAAACGCCTTTGCAGTTAGTATGCACGGCTAATGAATTAAATAGAAAACATCAATATTCTGATCTAGATCCATTAAAATGGTGTGATTTTGGCAATAAATTTGGATATTAAAAGGTGTCAATCAAAGGACAGAGTAAGATATCTAGTTAAAGTGCATTCAAAACCTAACATGAAAGGAAAGAACTCTGCAAGCTTGAACAAAGCTAATCTGATTACATTTGTTCAATTGTACAATATCAATCACCATAAACAAGAAATCAAAAAGGGACTTTGTTCAGTGTAAGCAAGTATTTGGAATGCATGTCATCTTTACTGGATTGAAAATAGAAGTTTGAAATAGCCTGCCTTCCAGTGCTAGTCAAAAGTTTCAATTATAGTGACTACCATCAGGCAACCAACAATGGAATATGAATTTTCATTTAAAATGGCCAACTTTCTTTCTGTTGAACATTTACAAGTACGTATTTAGAGAATTCTACAATAGTAACATATCACATTTCTAATTGTGGAAAAAGAGTAACCTTCTTATAGCTAATAAAGTAACCATTTTATAGCTAACTAAATTTTCATCAAACTCAAGAGAGGCAGGTTTGGGTGGGGGGGGGTCATAATAGATCCAGAGGAAATAAACAAATAGCCTTCACCTGGAGTTTAGGCAAGGCAACTAATAATCAAGCAGAAATCCTATCTCTCTACCAAGGCCTAGCAATTCTAAAAGAGTAGGGGATCAAGAGAATCATTCAAAGGTGATTCGGCAAACACAATAAGTCATATGTTCCACAAGTCAAGACCAAATGATTCCATCCTCAACAAGCATGTTCTAACTTCTAAGAACTCAAATTCTTTCTAAGAGCTTTGAACGCATCTCATTTCATCAAGTGTTGAGAAAGCTAAATAGCCAGGCATATAACCAGGCAAACATTGCTAAAAGGTTAGCATTAGGAATATTAATAAAATATGGGGGGTCAAGGGTACTATGCCAGCTCCCTTAGTTAATTAAATCTTCAATGGATTGAATGATATGTCAATAAGAGCAAGAACCAAGTGGTGACGAAGAACAATGATGGAGATGGGGTCATTAATCTCCCCCGTGGTCTTTGTACATCTTCCATCCTGTGTAATCCAGAGTCCTGTTAAAACATATGCCATGATTGGACTGCAAGAGGTATGTGAGATTTATTGTGGTGCAAGCTATGGTATTCTTCATTTGGGTCTTGGTTGTAATAGGAGTTGTGAGAAATGTAGCTTGGGCACATGTTTCAGAATGAACATGCAAGGAATAGTTTGAGACATTTCAAGGATAAGAAGGCATAGTGGGATCCACAACAAAGAGTGGGATAATCTCCATTGCACTTGGTGGACCATTTTTGGAGACGGACCTCATGGACAAAGTCAAGTTCTGTCTTAGGTCTATATTTCCTATTATTTCATTTCCTCTCATTATTTGTAAAGTGGCCACTTAGGCAAAGTGGGAAATATTTTAATCTTGTAATTTCACTTAGAAATAGTAAAAGTCTAATGTTTTGAAGTTGACTTAGTCTTAGGGGTCTAAACGAAATGTCCTATAACATTAGTGATTTAAATTAGGATTTAATCTTAGATGTGCATCTCAAGATTGAGATACATGGCAGCTAGGGTTGAGGAGGTTCAGGTTTTCTCAAAGCATAAAGAGGACAAGAGGAGAAGTCGACCTCGCTATTGAGGAAAGCGAAAAAGGAGAGAAGGAAATGCGCTTCAGGAAAAGAAGAGCAGATCTGCAGCAGGCTGTACAGATCGTACCACTGTTGTAGTTGTCTTTTCTGTATCCACAAGTCGTACACCTTTAAAGAGCAGGTTGTACAATGTCTTTTGTGATTGCTTGAGTATGCTCCAGTATCGAGAGGAGACGAAGAGTGATTTGCTGTTCCAAAAAGACAAAAATTAGACAACCCATATTGTTGTAGATTATCCCTCCCCTACACAGATTGTACACTTCTGTTTGAGCAGATTTATTGACCATGCAGCAACTGTTTTAAGCAGTCTGTAGAGTTCACCTTGTAGGCTTCGATCAAAGACAATGGAAAGTTGATTTGACGGACAAATCACTATGTTTGTATTGTTTTAATTTTAGTTTCCAATGTTTATTTTCAGGCTATTGTGTGATTTTTGCAATGTACAGCAATTTATTTGTCTTTAATTAAATTCAGTATGAGTTATTTATTAAGAAGAACATTAGGTCAGCAATCATCTACAGTTAGGAAAATTTACATGGTATCAGAGCTTGGCTCTGGTTGAGATTCTCAAGTGTTTACAGTGTCAAATCATTGCTGGAAACAAAGGACCAGCAATTAGAGAGTTTCAGGATTTTTGCTTGAAGAACTAAGCACACTTGCAGGATGGTTTTTTTCCGAATTTTCAGATCTGGGAGTTTGTGTATTACTATTATATCTAAGAGATAGCATCAGTTAACCTTATATTTGAAGTCAGATTGGAAGGTGCCTCAAATTTCTTGCTTCAGAAAGTCAAGGAAACATTCTTATTGGAAGAGAATGATCATTGGCATATCATCAAAGATGCTGTCACTACACCTACAGATCCATAGCAATTGGCAGCTCACAAGAAGGATGTGAAGGCCAAGCGGATTTGGTTCAATGGCTATAATCACCCATGTTTTTAAGGGTTTTTGGGATCAACAATTTAATTGTTTCTCCTGATTTTTGTGGGCTTTCTTATAAGTCCATGTTGCTCCTTTACATGCCTATTAAATTTTCAAGTAACTACGAAAGTATTCACACCATGTTTGGGAGTGCTTCATGAGATTTAGGGTACATGGTGTATGTTTAGCCCCTCAATGGTCCAAGATGGATATGCATAGTTGTGATAGCTTGCTCAATGGAGGTTTGACGTTAGGATGGTGTTGACTTGGTGTTCTTCCCCTAGACATTGGAGTTCTCTAGCTTGTTTGGTGGATGCATTTCATGAAGTCATGGAGGAAGCACTTGCCTGGAGAGTGCCCTACTTAGGATGAGGAGTGTTTTGCATCATGGAGGGCTTCTAGCCCTAGATGGCATGTGACAGCTTAGATTCCAATTCAAAGGATTGGAGATGGCTCAGGGATGCTTGGGGCTTCAATAGTGTTCTTCCAAGGGGTAGCTTACCCAATGGAGCACATTGCTTCAAAGGGTTGATCGTTTGTGGAGGCTTGTGACAAAGGCATGTGGACTTACCTTGTGTAATACATCACCTTGGAGTCTTTATTGTGCACAACATCACCTTGGAGCATAACGCATGCACTTTATAGTGGACATCTCACTTGTGTTGGCCTCAATGTTATCAGAACCGGACCGGTTGTCGAACCGGTCGACCCTGAGAACCGGAACCGGACCGGAACCGGCCAAAAACCGGGAAACAAACCGGATCAAAAAACCGGTTAAGCAAAAATATATTAAATATTCACATTTTCAATATATATAGATATATTCATGTGCATCCATGTGAATTCATTAGGCAACCAGTGCCTAATGAAGTCCAAAAAGGTGAATGAAAGAGTTGTGTAATTTGTAGAATTATCGATGATGGAAACAACAAGAACACATATGCAATTAGTTGATCAAGCACAAGCTTATATTATAGCCCAAAATGTAAGTACAGCAGCACATGCAACAATAAGATAAATAATTATGACAGCAGAAATCCAAGTACAGCATATATGTATTCAGTCATCACATCTCATTCAGTATTTATAGCAACATTTGACAATGAACAACAATATACACAATGGTATCAGTTATGTGTCAAAACCTGATTTCTTATGCATGTATACGGTCTAATTCATATCAGCGTTATGATATTAGTTAAGCATTCATTTTGGATAAGGAAGAACCATGAACATTCAATCAAAAGCACTCAACCATACTGTGTGTCGGACTGTCTGCAGACTATGTGCATTTAATAAGTGCAGCAGTATGTATTCAGTCATCTACTCAAGCACTTACAACAGCATTAAAGAGTCAATGTTATAAGGGACAATATCATTCACTAACATAATATAATCATCATCATTATTCTAGCATGCAACCATAGGTTTCAGACTTTAATTATTATCGTTTGCACCAGCAGTAAATCAATATAGCAGTGAATTTTTGGGATTTTAGGTTTTTGTCTGAACCGGCCGGTTTCTTATGGAACCGCCGGTTTGAAGAAAATAGACCGGTTTTTTCCTTGAACCGCCGGTTTTTTGTCTGAACCGCCGGTTTGCTGTCCGAACCGGCCAAAAACGGTTTGAAGTCGGGATTTGAGCCGGTCTTGCCTGTAAACAGGTCCAACCAGCCGGTTTTTTCAAAACCGGTCCAGTTTTGATAACATTGGTTGGCCTACACGACTTATGTAGGTTACTTGTAATAGTTGTTCCCACATAGTTTTGTTGGCCTCCCTTACCTCTCATATAAATAGAGGAAGGAGAGAATCATTCCATTCATATCATCATTTGTACTCTTTTCTTTGTACTTTAGCTTCTTCGAAGAAGTCACTAGGGTTTCCTCATGACCCTCAAGTGGAGTTATGAAGTCTAGAGGACACATTTTCATGTGAAGTTTGCTCTTGTGACTAGGGTTTGCACTTATGGAGGAAACATTGGTGATGATGTTGGATTTCTCTCTCTCTCTCTTAGACTTCACTTGTACTTGTATTCGCTCTCTCTCTCTTGAGGGAGTAGGATTTCTTGGTCTTCTCTTGGATTTTCTTGGAGCACACTGGAGATCCAAGGTTAGGGATTTACCCTTGGAGATTAAAGATTAGGGTTTTGTGATAAAACCCTAGGGTTGGTTGGTGAATAAGAGAAGAAAAGGAAGACATCTTGCCTTGAAGGTTGTGTTGGAGGGATCCTTGCACTTAGATCTTCTTGGTTAAGCTAGGGTTTGTTGATTTACCCTAGCTAAAGCTTTTTGGATAGTTGCAGTTTTTGTAGTAGCATTGAGAAAATGCTATGGTATGTACGTGCACTTCATCTTGAAGTTTCCAGCTGTCCATATATTGTGCAATTTCCAGATTTGAATTTCAAGTATATATGTTCTTTATGCATTGCTATTTACAATTGTTTATGCCGTGCCCATTGGACATAAGTAAAGGGGTAAATTGTTAAGTCCATTAATATCTAATAAAGAAGATAAGGAGCTGAGTTTACTGCTGTTATACTACTGTAAAAGTACATTTTTAAATATGGTTATTGGCTGATAAGTTGCCCTCGAAGGGGCTGAAATTTATTTCTTTGTTTGTATATTTTCTTTTTGAATTGCCATGAAGAGTGGGGTTTTGTTTGCAGTAAATTATTGTGGTCTTTCCACTGCTGTTTTATACTCTAATTTACAGAAGTCCTATAACTGAAAATTCTAGGGCTGAGATCCGAGAAACATCTTAGGAAGAAGGTGAAATTTCAGTTTTGCATTAATTGCCCAATTGCATGAAATTTCAACAATGCCAACATGGGATCTTGTAAAAGGAAAATTATTATACTCACTTCTCAGTGCCTTGAGTTTTAGGGTCCTTCGTGTTTTTCTACTAAGCGATCATTTTTCTTGGTCATTTGTTAAAAATTAATAAAATTGTCTCATCTTCTTGTCTCCCCTTTGTAGCAAGTTTCAAGATTGTGGTAATGCGAATTTCAAATTGAGTTTTGTAGTGTTTGTTTTCAACCCACATTTAGGGATCTTGTAAAAGGAAAATTATTATACTCACTTCTCAGTGCCTTGAGTTTTAGGGTCCTTTGTGTTTTTCTACTAAGCGATCATTTTTCTTGGTCATTTGTTAAAAATTAATAAAATTGTCTCATCTTCTTGTCTCCCCTTTGTAGCAAGTTTCAAGATTGTGGTAATGCGAATTTCAAATTGAGTTTTGTAGTGTTTGTTTTCAACCCACATTTCATCTTGTGGAAATGGCCTATATATCACTCTTTTGATCTATACCATGCTTCATATGATTAATATAAGCAAATTAAAAATATCACAAGTGACAATTATCATTTAATAAGAATCGCCTCTATGGATTCTAGCTGACTCTAGCTTGACAAAACCATTTTTTGATAACTTAAGGTGGTCTTGATCGAATAACAACCACTTGGAATCTTGAATTGTCGATTTCTAGGGTGGGCATTTTGCCAAAAATCATTGATTCCCTAATTGCAGGATGATTGGAAACCAGGATTGTCAAGCAAGGGAAGTGCTTTAGTTTCTTTGATAAACACTCTCATAATCAATGCTGCAAACATCGCCAAGATCCCGAGGAACTGCGAGTGTAACTCAAAATCGATTTTTCATTTTAAAATCGCCCGATTTTTCGCCGAGAAATCGTGATTCGATGGGAAAAAAGTGACCGAGCTGGAAACAAGGATTTTGAAAGCCGATTTTCACATTTTTTGTCAATTGCAAATTACAATGAGGAGGAGAGCATCATCACACATCTTCCCATGGAGGGTTTTGCACTTGAAATCATTCGCCATCTAGGATCGATTTTGTGGATTAGGCATTGATGACTCATGAGATACATTTATTATATTTTTTTATGACTTGGTATTTAGGACACGATTCATTTTTTGTGTGATGTATCACTAGACATCTTATATATCATATATATCAGTTTCTTTCCATATTCATGTGGCAATGTGTTTATTTGAGGTTCTTGTTGCTTTAGATGTTTAAAAATTTGAAAAAAAATGGATATTTTTGTATTTTTTTCAGTTTACCGATATATTGCCAATGTGTTCCCAACATATTCCAAAACAATGTTTTTGGACCTTGTCGATTTTTTCACCGAGACGATGTTTGCAACATTGGTCATAATACACCTAAATTCATATTACTTGTACGGTGTACCCAACTCACTAGATAAATAAATAATTCTAATCAAAAGGGCATGAACATAAGAATGAACGGTCACAAGAGAGCATCTTATAATCTCCTAAAGATGATCCTATGTTCAGTATTGAAACGTTGAGCTCTGAAAAATAATAATGCAGATATGCTCTGTTGCAATATTGTTTAAACAAAAAAATAAATGTCAAAACATTGTAAAAATTAATTATCCCTTCATATCATAATGTGTATGCTATCAATTATGTTTAAATAACTCTCGGTTCACACTAATTTCATCAGGCAAAACTATCGTTTATATGATAGGAGCTTTGAGATTGAATTATATTTTCCCTGTAAATGCTTTGAGTGAACAAGACAGCTTTATTAAAGAAGTAAATTATGAATAGCATTATGGTCAGCAAGGAAATGTTTTGCTTGGAAAAGATTGTGAAAAAAGAAGCCCTTGTAAGCCAATCCTTCTTTCTCATGATCTTATACAAATTTATTTTAGTCAACAACTGACCAATTGGATCAACCCGAACCTCAAGCCTCCCCTTCAATGTCATGATCAATGGTAGGCAATCACAAAGTCTCAATTGACAATGTCCTTTAACCTCAAGTTTATACACCATTCTAATTGAATCCCTAGGGTGGATCATAGAAAAAATTGTGAAAAAAGAAGCTCTTGTAAGCCAATCCTTCTTTCTCATGATCTTATACAAATTTACTTCAATCAACAACTGATCAATTCGATCAACCCGAACCTCAAACCTCCCCTTCACTATTATGATCAATGATCGACAATCACAAGGCCTTGGATAATAATGTCCTTTATCCTCAAGTTTATACTTTATTCTAATTGAAGCCCTCGGGAAGATCATGGAAAGGCAAAGAATCTAAAATTTATTAAATCCAAAATCAACATGGAATGTCAAATTTATAAGCCACCTGTCGTTGGTAGGTGATGGTGTTCTTCTCAAAGTGGGAAGCATTCCATATTAAAAATATGCAAAGATCATTGTGGCTTATCTAGAAGCTTGGAAAGAGGAATTAACTAAGAATCTTCGATACCTATTCAACAGACAAAGGAGGTTCCAAACAAGAAGGTCCTATATTTTGGGATTCCTTTGAGTACCAGACCTTGAAAGACAAAGATTGGAGTTGGCTAGTAGAAATTTCATAAACGAGTTATAGCTTTGGAGTTTGGACAGCAAGACAGTTATCCTTGGCAAGTAATTCAGCTGATCAAAAGAACTTTAAGTTCCAATCTTGTATGCATGTTCCATTCTAGCAACTCCAATCCCAGTCATGAGTGGCATGGAAGCAATCAGGGAGACCTTCTAGTGGAAGAATGCCAATACTCAGATGGCCAAACTCAGTCTTCAGAAATAGATGAATGGAACAAGTATGAGGATGCAATAATCTCTTGACAAAACATTGGGATCCAGACAGATGTCATAATCTTTAGAAGATAATTTTGTTAACAAAATAGTTGTAACAATGATCCTGCCTTTCTATTCTAAGTAGAGGGGCAATTCAAGCTAATAGAACAAGAATCTAGAAATATATGGTGCAAGGGATGAATCTAATTTTGGATTTGATATCCTAGAATGTTCATGTTAGGGAAAGTGTTTATTTATAAATAAAAAACTGAGGGGGCACTCTTCAATCAGTTGATATCCTACAGTCTGCCTAGGAGGCTTAAGATTTAAGAAAAAAGTTCAGAAAGAAGGGCATATCAAACTAGCAGACTTCAAATCAAATAGAATGAAGCTATATGAAATAAAGCCTCTTATTCGGTTTATCACCAGAGACAACCAGAAGAGTGGAATTGTGCAGAGGCTAAGAAGACCAATAAAATTGACTTCCAACAACCAATACAATTGACTTTCAATGCAATTGTCTAAGAGACTAGATGAAATAGTATGGGCCATCAATAATAAGGGAGGAAATTGGAAAATTAGTCTTCGATTTCAGGAAATAGAATCCTAGGAAACAACTCTACAATAACCTCTTATGTCATAGAGTATGTTGAAAACAAGTAGAGTATGTAAAATCTTAACCTCGTAATCAGCACTCTGTTAGTTGATGCTCCATAAAAGACTTCCACAATCTGAACAGAAATGGAACTGTAGGACCATATTTGCATTCATTATATAAAAATGATGAAGAATCAGTTAAATAATAAAAACCTGTTGAAGGATTACCCCTTCTTCAAAATATTTTGGATCAAGGCACTTTCCAAAAAGCATTTGGTACTCAGGTATGATGGCATTTAGGTGTTGGGTACTGTTTATGATCAATAAATTATAGTCTCCCTTCCAATACTGGAAGTTGAGATGTCGCAAATCTCTCAATGATTAAAAAATTATCTTAAGTGCGGAGTAGGTGCATCTATAGAGGTTTATCCCATAGAGATAATTTGACTTAGGAACCATAGTAGCAAGATTCGGCCGTATTGGGATCCATAGAGAGAATTTGATTTGGGAACCATAGTAGCAAGATTCCCCCAAGTTTCCAGGACGCAGGAGTGCGGGAGTGAGAAAACGCACATTGGGGACGTGTGGAGACCACCCCCAAATTTTAGGGAAATTCGAGGGGTACGGGGGGACGTCAAGGTCATAGAAATTATAAAAATAAATAAAAATTATAAATCCCAGCAATAACAATTCATCCCATGTAAATACAGTTTAAGCTGCTCACTGTAAAGCCTCACTGGTTGAGGATTAGGCAAAGTGATCACAACAAAAGAAATGTCCATCTCTATGGATCCACCCACCATAGCAGCCAATTCACACGACAACAATATGCCCCAAGCCTCCTGCACATTAACAAACATAACATCTCTAGCCATGGATATTTTTGTTAAAGTAGCAAAATTTAATTCTAATTCTTCAATGATTCAACACACTTCAACCTTGTGTGAATCCATGGCATAGATGTTGTAATGGGGAAATGTGACATGAGGACCCTATTTCTTCATAATTCCAGAGGGCATCACACTATTTGAGGGTTTGATGTCCAACATAGAATTATGCAAGAGTGAACTATTAATCCTATATTGGGATCCTATTCATCAATAGCACCTTGTGCCCCCCTCCTCTATGCTCTTAGCCCTTGCCTCTACCTTGAATCTCAAAGTTGATCCTCGAAGGAAATTACTCAACACCCTACAATTTTGATGAAATTTCCTAAACCAAGCGTTAAAATAAGGTAGAAATATAAAATATCTCCCATGCTTAATAAGTGATTTTGCTTGACTAAAGAATACATTTTTATTAAGGTCATGATAGAGGAGTTCAACAATCAGCACCACCAACATCAAAGTACATAGAGAGGCTGATGTGCTTGATTAAATGCCAATCCCTTAACCTCGTACATGATAGAATCCAATGGAAATGTTGCAATCCTAAATCCTAAAAACTGTTAAGTCTATTGAATTCTGAATGGGATCTCATATTCTACTTTTTGTATGCTCCAATGAGGTTGGAACCACTCTCAAACATCCTGAAACCATTAATGGTAATGTTAAAAATTTAAGTAAAATGATAGAAAATTAAAGATAAGGAAAATACCACTTTTACTTTAAGAATTTAATATTACCATTGCTATTGAACACCTCCAATAGGAAAACACACCACATATTCTCTAATTAGTTCTTCATATGAACTCTATCTGGTGTCCAAGTGCCCCCCATTTTTGGGAAGGAGCGCCTACGCGCCCCACCCCCTTCACCGATGCACACTTCAAAACAGGGGGACGAGCTCCCCTTTGCATCTCCTCAAGCTTCACCAAATTTGGGGACGAGGAGAAACATTTCGCCAAGAGCCTCCAAGTCCCCGGGGCATGGGAGCGAGAGGGGCACTCCCTCAACCCTAGGGAACGCTTGAAATTAGAAACTCAGCAAATATTTGACATACTATGGATACAGTACAATAAAGTTGACTAAATGCTTAAAAATATTTACAATTTTTATGTTTTAAAGATTCACTAAATGTTAATATTAAAATTTACTTGTTAAGATAAAAGTGGAATTTCAACTCTTAAAGTAAGAAACATTACTTAATCAACATTAAAAAAATACCACTGAGGCCATGACCCCATACTTAATACTTAATCAACATAAAAAAAATACATACAATGAAACCATGAGCCTATATTTACCTATTAAACTCTATTTTCAGGTTGTTATGTCATATGTTATGTCTTATATTTGAGACATTAAAAAAATACAATTGAGGCCATGAGCCCATACTTAATACTTAATCAACATAAAAAAATATACATACAATGAGACCATGAGCCCATACTTACCTATTAAACTCTATTTTCAGGTTGTTATGTCATATGTTATGTCTTAAATTTGAGATATATTGCAAGTTACTTATAAGAATGAATATTACTCTAAAATTTTGAACAACCACCTATGTTTTTAAATTTAAAAAATGCATGTTTTTGTATTTATAGGATGTCTACTTCCTTATTTTAGTCCTATTATAATTTTTCTTTAAGTATTTTTTCAGTATTCGAATATTGCTACTATTGCAGGAACTTCAACATAGATCAAAACAACAACTTTTTCTAACAGAACTCCTCATCTTTTTAGACCGGCGTAGGATTAAACTCCTGGGACGTATCACTTCGGGGGATTCACAGGTAGAGCCAAGATGAGGAATCATACTAGAAGCATGATAATCAGAACACTTAGAAGCGACCCCTCTGAAAAAAGGAAAATGCCATTGTTTATGATACTCACGAGTTGAAGTACTACTTGGGGCAGCAGAAACTAGGATCCTTGTTTGAAGCTGCTCTTCATCTAATTATTTCCAAACACATGTGAAGAACAGTTCACGCAATGCATATCAAAATTACAGCGGGTCTTTATTCTGCCTCTTGACATGATGATCATGATGAATCTGGTCTTCCACAATGAATTAATCCAAAACCCTTTTTTGTTAATGAAAAAGGAAACTCTTCTAAATAAAACCTAAAATTGCTCGAGCAGTAAGATACAAAAAAGTGCATAAGGGGCATAGGAGAGGCAATCAGGCACGTCATAGTGGAAAAATAAGGGGAAAATAATTCATTTTCAAATAAGAAGACCAGGTGTATGACGGGCATAGCAGAGACGGCCATGCACGTCATAGTGGAAAATAACTCGTTTTCAAATAAGAAGACCAACAAAAACACATCAGAGCTCAAAAAAATTTACTCACAGTGTAAATGTGGCAGGCGATGAAGCTCAGACAAATTGCAGATATGGAAGAGAATGACGAATCTATGGAGCTTCCTTCACGTTTCTCCCACGTTAGTGATCCCGCTTAACCCAGCCACCACTTCCATAGATTTCGAATGCGCATAATAAGGTTTTTAATTTAATTAATTGGACCTCTCTAAAATGGAAATCCCAGTGCACACAGTCATCAAAGTTCTAACTTTGTAGTTTGAACTCTTCAATACTGGTTGAAAAACATAAGGCTTATGCCGAATCCGAGTTAATTCTCCTTCGAAGACGAGAAAAGCCCAAAGATCCACAGAATTTTGATTGCTCAGCTCAGTTCAAAAGCTTGTCTTAAATAGTCTCCTAGTCTCCTTCGCATCAGTAACACAGTTTTGTGCTTTGCTCCGCACATTTACTTTATTGCGCGGCGATTCTTTAATATAAAATAAAGCTAAAATAAATTTCGCAAAAGGAAAAAATACGAGTGTTTGTTATTCATAGGAATCAAAACACATCATTTACATATACCATCTTTTTGACTAAGAGAAAAAATAGCAGATCAGAACATCACGTAACCATACTGTTTACAACCATCCAGAAGAAAAAGTCTGATCATACTAGACTTTTCTCATCATCTCTGATAAATTAGGTCAGAATATGCTAAAAAAGATCGAAGATGATCGTCAAACAGACATTCCTGAGCAAGACTTGCTGGCTGAAAGGTCTCCTACATAACAAACAAAGATGGTCAATCAGATGCTGAAAGTCAAAAGCTGAAAAACATGAGACTCAGCGACACTAAAAAAGAACAAATTGGCCATGATTTATGACCATTCCATCCAGAATTTCAAAGAAGGTTCCATATCCCATATCCAATTTCAGGGCCTGTTTAGAGAGTCCATCTGCCAGCGAGTTATGTTCACGGAATATGTGTTTGAAAATCACCGGAGGGGCCATTTGAAGCATATTTGTTATATCATCACACCAATGCATCAGTGAAGGAACATCAAGCGCAGAAAGTTTGTTGAGCCAAGATATAATAACCATAAAGTCACCAAAAATCAAATGCATGGGTAGACCCATCATCAAACTAACTCTAAGAACTGCCCAAAGAGCCAATAATTCAGCTCTAGTGTTCGTGCTGCAGCCACATCCCATAGTGAAACTGAAGAAATGAGTATCATTTAGATAGATCACAAAACCTAAACCACCTATATTCTCCGCAACAGCTCCATCGAAAAATCCACAAGGGTAGGCCTTCAGAGGTTTTGAACCAATTTTCCGAATCTTTTGGATTTTTATTGGAGCTGGGTATGAATTTAAAAGACCTTCAACCCTGGAAATAAGAGCAGAGAAAGCAGGTTTCCTATTTTCAAAAAGACAGTTGTTCCTTTCAAAAAGACAGTTGTTCCGAAGAAGCCAGATACCCCAGAAAAATAAATAGTGGCAGATATCTAAAAGGAGCTGAACGCGCAAAGGAGTTAAACTACTTACCATGCATCTATGTAAATTTATCTTAACATCCATATTTTATCATAAATGTTTTTTTTAATTTATCTAAATATTAATATTTTATCATAAACTTTTTTTAATTGAAGGTGACAATACCTATCATAATTTATTGGTCAATCAACATTGAAACTTTGTTCAACAAAACTCAAACATAGCTAATCAAATATAGTTTTAGGGCTTACTCCAAAACCCAAACACTATTTTAATTTAGATAGCATTCGCAAGAACCCCATTAACCTTAGTAGAAAGGCTTTATATCTTGGAATGGAAATCATTGCGTCTCTAGAAATTTCTCATATTATAATTTTTTGGGACTCCCTTCATGTTATTCAATAGATTCGTAATTGTGTTAATAAAAACAACAAGATTCAAAATTGCATCTTTGATATTATTGCTCTCAATCTCCAAAGAGTCTAGGAGTATAACTTTGGCATATATGAAGACACAATAACAATCTAGTTGATAATCTTGTTAATGTTATTGTTCAACTAGATAAATGTGTATTGGTGAACGATGTTGAACCTCCAATGAGAAGGTGGATTTTTGAAGTTATTAATGCTCTCGACTCTTACATGGATAATTACACCCCGAGTGGGGAGGCAGGTGCGAGAGGGGTTCTAATCGACCCTGGTAGAAATATTGTGAAAAAATATGCTTAGGGGCTAGGGAGCAAAGCTAACAATCAGGTTGAATGGTTAGCCTTTATGCAAGGGATTGAGATGCTTATCCCCTTTAAGATGTCAAGAGTTGTAATCTTTGGAGATTCCAAAATTGTTATTCGAAAAATGTGTAGTTATATAAAGGGCAAAAACACAAACTGTGGGATAATGCAAAGGAGGATTTTCAATCTCCTTATCAATCAAAACTATGCTCTTATGTACCATATCAAAAGGAAAAGGAAAAGGATAATAGATGAACATGTGAATCAGGGTGCCAAGATGCAGTAAGGAATGGTCGCAATAGACAACCAATCACCTATAAGGAAATGGATACCTTGCTATTAGAAGTTAAATGCAAAAGTTGTATGGGGGAGTCTAACTATTGGAACAAAATGAGATTAGAAACCATAAGTTCGCGGACTATGAGGGGCTCCTTTTGTCATTCTAATATCATCACACTCATACATATGGCTCAAAAGTTCCATGAAATATTGCCACAAATAAGTTAAAATCGATTTTTTTGTGGATAAACAGATAAAAAATTTGAAAAGAAAATGTGCTAGCCCTCGATAATCGTCACGATAGTGACAAATGTTCATGGAAATAATGACAAAATCACAAAGTTCGTCACTATAGCGACAGTAAACTTAACACGTGCAACATCAACAGTGATCACAGTAACGGTCATTGACTTTTTGTTATTGTTGAAATTTTATTGTTGTGCATTTTCGGTGGGACCACCGCGATCATTGATCTATAAATACATGTTCTTAAGACATATTTCAACAAATTATTTGCTATAGTTGCAACTATTTTTCTGTTGATTGTTCGATTTGTGATTTGAAGAGTCCAGTACTAGTTTAACACATCAAATATTTGATCTCCTTTGGTTTCCAGGTTAGTATTTTTAAATTCTTTGTCTCCTTTAATGTGTAGGGTTATACATAAAGCGAGCCGACTATGCATTTTCTCCTCAACACTAATGCTTATATAGATTTGTTGCTTAGAATTTGATAGATACACATGATCTATTTTTAAAGACCATGGAGGGACATTTACTAATTAGATTTTTCACTTTCTATGTCACGTCCTTTAATTTCCTATCTCCTTTAATATATATGTGTGTGTCTGTGTGTTCAATTTACTTATATATTGATTGAGTTTTTTGGTTCTTATAGGCTATTAAAATGTCAAATAAATATACTTGGGAAGAAAATAATAAGAGGTATATTGAGTTTAAGGCATCATTGTTGACGAAAGGTGATGGAAAGTGTTATTGCTCTTGCAATGATTGTAGGGGTTTGCAAATGAGAAGAATTTTAAGAACAATAGCTAAAAAACATTGTAAGGAGAAGGGGCATGCTGAATGGGGGTGTGAATATCGTTGCTTGGTAAGACGTTATTCATTACATAATGTACTTCTTGTAATAGTATCGATCATGTATTCACAAAATGTTTTATCATCTTAAATATATGTGTTGTATATTATACACTAATGTTATTACATTGTTTGTAAATATAAAAACAATGCCCCCTAAATGTTGACCGCCACAGAGCTATTTGCCACATAATAGTAGAAATACTACTTTACAAGGTGAGGAACATGGAGATCATAATATTGAAGTTCGAGTTCTTAATGATCCTATGGACGAAGATGACATTATTGATACAAATGACGAAGATGAGATAAATAGATTGATTCGAGACACATTTGCTCCATTGGATCATGAGGACAACCTCCATGATATTCATGATGTTCCTCTACTCGAGAAGTCCCAAGAACCTCTTTATGAAGGATCAACAACAAATATTCTATTTGTTATATTGTTGTTGGTGAACTTGAAGGTTTTGAATGGTTTATCAAACACTTGTCTCATACAACTCCTAAGGTACGTAAAGTTGACTATTTTGCTCTATTTTGTGTGTTAATTAATTCACAAACTAGGCATATGCAATACTTATGACTTATATTGTTTACATTTCATTTTTTTGTCAATGTTGCAGATTGTTGGGTGAATTTATGTTACCACCATCAAATAATTTACCACACACATGTCAATAGGTATTTTTATTATGAAAGAAATTGGAGTGGAGTATCAAGCTATTGATGCATGTCTTAATGATCATATTATATATTATAGAGAGTATACATCAGAAAACAAATGCCCACAATGTGAAATTAGTAAATATCGAACTAATCAAGTAAAAAAAAAGTGCATAACAAAGTTCTTCGTTATATTCCCATAATTCCACGTTTCCAACAACTATTTAGGTGCCAAAGTATAGCACATTTTATGGATTACCATGCAAAGAACAGAAGTGAAGATGGTGTTCTTCAAATGCTTGTAGATGGTTTTGCGTTGGAGAACATCGATGAAAAATGACCAATTTTTAAAGATGAACCTTGTAATGTTAGACTTTCATTGGTAGTTGATGGTTTCAATCCATTTGGAGAGCTTCGTTCTACTTACTCAGGGTGACATTTTTTCATCATAAACAATAACCTTCCTCCTTGGATGTTGATAAAGAGAGAGCACACAATGTTGGCAATGATTATTCTAGGTATTTTTTTAAGTAATTATATTATTTTATTAATTTCTTTGTTTAATTGTTGCACGAGAACACCTTTTATATAGTGGGATACATAACTAAATAGCATTGTATGTTGAATGATCAATTAGGTAAGTGCCAAGTTAAAGATTTGAATGTATATATTGAGCCTCTTATTGATGAGTTATTG
Organism: Pseudotsuga menziesii; assembly: GCA_001517045.1. Lineage (NCBI taxonomy): Eukaryota > Viridiplantae > Streptophyta > Pinopsida > Pinales > Pinaceae > Pseudotsuga > Pseudotsuga menziesii. The sequence goes on from LPNX010957471.1 coordinate 1,490,556, forward strand.
AGCCTCTTATGGGTTGGCATCACTATGTATGACATCTCCAGACCAATAGGGCAGAAACAATTTCAATTTCATGGAATACTTGCATGGACAATTCATGACGCTCTTGGGTTAACACATATTTGTGGTATGTAACTTTATGTTGCATGTCATTAAAATTATACGTTTTTAAGGTAAATATCATGCATTTTTTTTTAAATTCATATTCTTATGATGCTATAACATCAATACATATATCTTGCAGGTCTTCAAACAAAGGGCAAATTTGCATGTCCAGTATGTGGTCCTAGGATAAAATCTCGTCGTTCAAGAAGTTTAGCAAAGGAGGTGTTTGATGACTATAGGCACTTCCTCCCTCGGAACCATAAGTGTCGAACTACCGATAAAACAAAATTCAATGGTAAAGAAGAGAATAGAAAGAAACCACAAAGAATGACACCTCACCTATGGATGTTGGAATATAATAGAAATCGTCGAGGTATACAAATTGTATATGTAAGATATATAAACATGCAATATGAATTTTATATTTTTATTGAATTTTCTCTACCATGGTTGTCATGAATTATTATTAATGTGTTTTCATTTATGTTTAATGAATGTCTTTAAGGCATGAATGGAATTCCACAAGGAATGAAGAGTTATCCCATACATTTGAATAGGTTGCCTTACTACGAGCACCTACAAATAGCTCATTAGTTCAATACAAGGCACATCGGGAAGAATGTAACAGAAATGATATGGCGGATATTAGATGGAAGGAGTGACAAAGATAAAATTGGAAAATTTTGTAGTGACATTGCAGAAGGCAATCACGCATTGCAAAGTGTAATTATTTCCAATGCCGAAGACAGGGACCGAAATATTACTCTTCCATGGTTATTGTTAGAGCAACAAAGCAGTGCTATAAAAGAGGTCATTCAAAAAATAAGGTTTTCGACGGGGTTTTCGTCGAACATACAAAATATCTTAACGAAAAAAGGTGATTTTGGTAGTGTTAAAACTCATGGCTGACATACATTCATTAAGGTAATTATTTACGTATATAATTTCCATTTAGTCCATATTTTTAGTAATTGTTGTCTCTTATTTGGAAACATTAAATAATGATTTTCTTTTTGCTACAGTACATTCTACCTCTATCTCTCCCAGATAGCTTTGACGACAACATAAAACAAGTTATATACGATCTTGGTAAATACATGAGGTAAGTAAAAATTTATATGCATGAAAATGTTTTTTCTCTTTGTTGCATAGGTTATTGACATATTTTGTTTTATAGCTTGGAACTTTATTATATATGTCTTAATCTTGTTGACCACTATTATTTTCTTACATCATTTGTAGATGGCTTTCATCTAAAGAAATCTATAAAGAAGATATTACGTATTGGAAGAGAGAAATTCATCATCTAATGTCTGAAATGCAAAAGTATTCACCTCCAACATTTTTCAATGCACAAGAACACTATCTCATAGACCAAGTTGAGGAGATTGAATTGTGTGGACCTATAAACTCAAGGTCAATGTGGATGGTGGAAAGGCATTTGAAGTCATTTAAGGCTTTTGTTGGACAAAGACCACGTCCTAAGGGTTCTATGGTGCATGGCTATATGGTATATCAATCCATGGCATACATTAGTCAGTATCTTCCAAATTTAGCAAAAAATATCAATCTGCCTCACATTTGGCATCTCAACTCCATCAACAAATTTGAAGGGGAGGCCATGTTGGGGAAAGGTAGAAGGTAGAACGAGGAAAGTGAAAGGTAATCGAATGGTGTAGATTTAATTTATTATACAATTTATTTTTCAATTATATAT
>LPNX010957471.1:1503206-1547888 GCA_001517045.1 Pseudotsuga menziesii
ATACACATATACATAGGGAAAAATATGAAGCTTCAAAGCTTTCAGTAGTACATATACAAAAAGTGAATATCAAATCAGACTAATCCTCGTCCTGGTGCTGCTCATGATAGCACGTGATGGCTTGAGCCACTTTGCAGAATAGCCTAGAAAAACGTTCAGAGATGCTTGTCATATGGCGTTGATAATGCCTAGGTACCTCGTCAGTAGTCATGTCAGGGATACCCACAGTCAAACAATGTAGGTTCTCCTTAAGATCTCAGAGCTCTTCATCAGCTTTAGAGTGATATAACATCATGTCTCTGGAACCTGCTCGCCTAGCAATGGGTGACATCCTTTCCAGACGTACGGGTCCAATATCTGCACAGAAACATTTTCACTTATCTAAGTAATACAAAATAAAAGTGAAATAAAATACAAAAACTAAAAATACAATGGATAGTGTCTTTTCTTACCTTGTTCATCCCATACTTCTCCCTCGGGCAATGTAAGCTCCGGGTCGTCACAAAAATCTGCTCCCTCGTAGGCGTAGTCCTCAACCATGAGTAACTGGTTTCTTAGCCAGCGAAAAAAACCAGATCCGTAACTGACTTTGGGTCCCCCACCACCATGGCGGGGCATGACCATAACCCATGCAAGCATCCTGGGATCCTCGGGGTCAAGCCTGCTAATAGTCACATGTGGTCTCATATGGGGCACCCGATGTAAGATAAAAGATACTATCACGACTCCATACCCAAACTGCTTTAGTGTTCCCCTCTTCATTTGTTTAGCTGATCTTTGAGACATACCAGCATGCCTTCACACTAGTTGAAGATAGTGGGATCCATACACTGCAAAGCATACAACATGTGTGATCTAGTGGTAAGATGGGCAGACCTAGTTCCTTCCACCTTTCCAATCGTGTATACCATTGTCCTCAAAGGACGATCCACTATGGACTGGATACGTAGTTTCCCAGGCTGGGACTCCGTACCTAGTGCACAATACTGGTCGATCAAGTCATCTAAGGAGGTCTCTCCTCTCCGTGCCCCAGACACAACTACTGGACTTCCTCTCCTGGATAATCTGGTCAGAAAGTATATGTCCTCAATTTCTATGGATAGGGTGTGGATCCCAACTACGAAATGCTGCTGGTTAGGATCCCACATCCCTATGATATACTCCAGTAAACAGACATAGGGTTTCATACCTGGTACCCTAAAGTACTTTAGGATCTCGCAGTTCAGTAGAGCCTCTATGGTGGCTGAATCGCTGACAGCCTGGAAGTCTAGAACTTCATGTTCCCTCTCTTTCCAAATCACCATGATACCAATGTTGTATTGCACCTTCAACACACGAAATTCATATTAGAAATCACATCATGCTTGAAAAGGAAAAAGCAGTTAAATGATGAATTTGAACAATGTAAAGGGTAAAAGTTTGATTTTTTGTTGGGTTAGGGTTTTATTTTTTCCATTTTAAGCGGCTACGACGCCTACTGGTTTTGCTTACAAAGCGCCGATGGCTGATGCTCTTGTTGGCTGTGGACAGAGCGTCGTTGCGCACTCTGCCCGAACACTAAAAGGCCTTACAGCTTGGAATTTTCGCTCCAATCTGGTTCATAACCCTTCTAGGACGGTCAAAATCCTCCTATCCAATAAAATTCCTAATTTACCCTATACTTTGGCTTTAAAACAAGTTAAAAAACATGTTTTGGGCATGAAGTAAACAGTGGAAGAAGGAACAAAAAGCCATTTTTTGAACAAGAGATAGGAAAGGTCAAGATATTTACCTCTTCCAAGCAATATTAAAGCAATAAGTGGATGAGGGACACTTGCCAAAGCATCAATAGAAGCTCCTTACTCTCACTCCAACTACCAGACTTTCACAATGGTAAAAATAAATGGTAAATAATTCTTACCATGCCTTTCTATTTATAGATATTTTGGGAGTTTTCAAAAGTTTTCTATAATTTATTTATTTTGAGGTCCAAATTATTTCATTAAAAGTGGGTTTTTACTTTTTATTTTATATAGTTTTGGTAAGTTGGCTTTTAATGTGCTTTTTGGAGTTTTTTCAGGGCAACATTGAGTTATGGCCATGATATAATCTATTTTAGTCTTTTTCAAGCTTGGAGTTGAAATGAAAAAGTATTGAGTGTCTTTAAACACTTTTCACATGCTTGTTAAAACCCCAATAAAAGATTGTCGAGTATAATTTTTTGCTTTTTCAGACTCGTTAAAAATGGATTATGAAAAACGAACCCAGTCACAGAGTTATATTTAAGCTCTTTTCAGTCTCCTTAAAACACAAAAAGATTGCCAAGCGAACTTTTTACGTTCACACTTGTAACAGAATCAGAACGATTGACTAGTTGGGGGTAGGTTATCTCTTTTTCGGATCGACTAGCCTTATTTACGGAAAAGGAATTTTTGGAGTCTTCTTAGTCATTTTAGACTCACTAAACATGAAATGAAAAATGAGTTTGCTTTCGTCGGACACGTAAAACAAAACGATGAAAGACCCCATCTGGGAACAAACCCCTCCTTTCTGAGGTTTGTAAAACATGTGAGAATGGACTCATCACTTGGTGAGCTACAACGAGTGTTTGTTACCCTCTTTGAACTCCTGAAAATGAAAAGAGGCACTCATCTTTTGGGATGGGGAGATTAAAGGAAAGGGGAATGGTTTTCATTTGTATTTATGGTAGTCTACAGTCCACCTTTGAACATGGCACCTATATGCCTTTGCATATCTGAATAGTTGGGTATTCAGCTTGTCTCCGAGTTGATCCACTTTTGTGAGTCACCTAACTCCTTTGAGTCAATTCAAAGAATGCTTCGTCATATTCCTTGCATTACACTTGGTTTTGGTCCCGTCAAGTCAATGCTGCCAAGTCATTTGTCATGCCTCAAATTGTTCAACGGATGTCTCTTCCAGAAAATAACTCATCAGTAACTTTACCTATCCATAAAGTCAGTCATGTCTGAGTTAGTTTCATCACTCCAAATCAAGTTTTGTTCCTTGTTTCATATCACTGATGTGGGAATCATTATGGCCCTCCTATGACAAGTCTATTCATTTCGACTTCAACTCATTATCCGGGGATTAGACCTAGAAACCTAGTCAAGTACCTTGAAGCCTGCATGCCTCAATGGCAGGTTTCCCCGCTTTCAACAGTAGGTTTTTATCAATGACCTCTGATTGAGAGATTCTATCAAGTGTTCGACTTCAAAACATCTATTCACACTTGAGAGAATGTACTTAGATACCTTTGGAATCATTGACATTAATGGTGATCTCCCTCGCACTTGTTAACAATTTTCATCAATGATTGGTAATCGAGTGGTTTCTGCCATGTTCGACATCAAGAAATTTATTCACATGGTTAGAATCGTATCAGTTGGGGATTGGAATGAAGACCCTAGGTTGATAGGCCTCACCATTATATCTGCCTATACTTAGGTTGCATTTGGAGATCAGTGAAATTCTTGACATGGATCCACATTGTATGTTTTGGTGGTTGTGTTCAATATTTGATATTTTATGACATGGATCTACCTTGTATGTCTTGTAGTCATGTTTCATTATTTACATCAGTTGTCCATGGATCTACGATGTATTTTTGGTAGCCATGACATAGTCATCATCATATATCTGCAATGTATTGGTCCACAGCTATGATTAGTTTGGATGGAGTCAGTTATTGGTCTTATGTCAGTTATGAGCTTATCTCTCATTGCCTCTATACCATAGATATATCTTGCAAACTATTTCACCTATCACTTCCTTCTAGCTTCATACTTTGGGGGGCATACTATTGCACCTAGAAATTCCACACTTCCCATCAACCTTTTTGTAAATTCCATATTGATCATTTGCCTTCTAAGAAACCTAACCTGAGATACCTTGGATGTCTTTTTTCCTTATCTTTAAGGGTCGGCGCCTTTCCCCCTTTTGCACAAAGCACCGATGGTTCCTCTCACCATGGAGTAAAAAGCGTCGTTTCCCTTTTCCTTTGATAAAACCCTAGGTCGGCGCACATGTCCTTTTTACCAAGAGCGTCAATGGTAAAAAAATAGGAAAAAAGAAGGTTCTAGAAGCTTCCATGCGGAAGCCTCCGTGGAGTCAGTTCCTACATGTTTGGGAGAGGTGGAATTCGCTTCCCTCAATTGTAGGGATCACATTCTATCCTTTTTCCCAAGCCAATCTCATGGTTTTGGGCCTATAAATGAAGCCTTCATGATGTGAGTGGGGGAGGCCAGGAAAAGTACCCTTATGCTGTTGGATTGAATTATGAATTAGAGGCAAAGTAGAGCTAGCTTGTGTGTGGAGAGATCTTCATATTCATAGAGGATTGTTGATGTTCTTGTAGAGATCGAAGCCATCGACATCAAGGATTTTTGGTTGTACTTCTATCTCTTTCATAATTAATACAAAGACATTCCCCTTTCCTATATTTGATGTATTGATTTTAATTAGATATTATTAGACTCCTTGATCACTGATATAAATAATCAATTTATCATGATGCTCTCATCTTGTTTGTTTGTCTTTTGATATGTTTTGCAGGTATTGAACCATTGTAAGGGCTTTTGGAGAAAAGACAAACAGATCTAAGGTTGAGGTATATTGTGTTTCATGTCATTTAATTTGATTGTTTAAGGGAAGGATGAGTTGCTATGTCTTTTTGTTCTGTGCTTGTGACTTACAGTGCAGAGGAACAAACAGTGTCCGGACTGATTGAGAATTCCTGATAACAAAGCCCAAATTTACACCATGGCTATGTCTACTTGATAAAATATCTTATACTCGCTAGGCAAGTATACATGAACTTGGGCATCATTAATCACGATAAACGGCTCACCAGCCTAATATTTCATTACATACAAAGGCTCCCAAGGAGCAAATGTCCTCGACGAGATTCGAAATTGGGTGGGGAGCACAATAACCAAATCTCCCAACCACCTGAGCTACGCCCAAAGAACTATCGTGTGAGAATTTACATCAAGATTTTATGAATATATCAACTCTTCCATTAGAATTTCTGAACAATTGATTTTTCAATTATATATATATATATATATATATATATATCCAAATGGAAAATATTCATCACTCTAAATAAAGAGTGACCATGAACTATCCTGTGAGGATTTACATCAAGGTTTTCTGAATATATCCGCTCTTCCATCAGTGTTTTAAGGTAAACTTAATTGCCTTTAATGATAACTAATTTACAATTCTTAATTGTTATTTTTTCATATAGTTGGTTGCATGTGAGATGCATTATATTTATACATTGCAAACAATCTTGATTGGATTGAGGAATGGATAGAACGCTGTATGAAATTCTATGGTACCTTATTATGGGAAGGGGTTAGAAAATTGATTAAAACATAACATCGTTATCGAGAATAATATCCCAATGAACTTACACAAAGGGAAATTGATTTAGCGTGTGGTTTAAAAGATAAAAAGGCAAGTATATTTACCCTGCTCATTTTTTTCGTTGTTTCTCATTATATCAATGTATTTCTTTTGTTTATTTCTTCTTATATATATATTTACTGAGTCGGGAAGGATGTAGTTAATACACCACAAGGCTAAGTGGTGCAGTGGTCATAAATTTCATATCAAAAAGTTGGATGACAAGAAGAAAACATCTGATTGTGTGATAAATGCAGTTTTTCAAGTCACTAATGTTTCCTCTAGAAGTGACAAGCATCCAGAAGTATATGAAAATAGTTACTATGGCTATTTGGAAGATATAATTGAGTGTGACTTTAATTCCTTTAAAATAGTTCTGTTTGAGGTCAAATAGTATAGGCTACAAATGAATGAACATGATCCCAAAAGAATTGTTATTGAGCATGCCAATGGATTTATCCTGGTTAATACAAGGGCACTTGAACCGGGTACAAAGCCTTATGTTCTTCCAAGTCAATGTGAGCGGGTCTTTTACTCAGAGGTGCAAAGTAAAGCAGGTTGGTCATACATTGTTAGATATGATCCAAGAGGAAGATCAGTCAAGTATAATGCGCCAGAGGAAGAAGGGGATGTTGAAGAAGAAGGTGATGTAGATCATGGGTAGTTGACTGTCGACGTAGATGTGTCAGATGAAGAATTCGATTAAGAGGATGATCATCAAAATGATATAGTAGACAATGACGTAGTTAGTGATGACGTTGATGATGAATATATAACCAAAAATGATATTGATGATGATGTTGATATGAGCGATCCTTTCAACGATAATGATTCTGAACCTAATGATGATACATATGTTAAGTTAGATGAAGAATAATATCAATGGCATTGTAGCAATGTTAGAATCTAGGAGGTATGTGCATGACATGCCATATGATGATTATTCCAGGTAGTTGTTTATGCAACATCTCATTTGTCATATTTGTTGCACAATTTCGTATGTTTTTTTTCATTTACTCATAGATACTATTTATATATCTAAAATGGTTGTAATAATTATGTATTGTATATGTTTGAATCATTTAGGTAAGTACCAAGTTAAAGATATGAATGATATATTGAGCCTCTTATTGATGAGCTACTAAAGCTATGGAATGGAATCACTAAGTATGATGTCTCTAGACTAATACGACAAAGGCAATTTCAATTCCATGCAATGCTTGTATGGACAATTCATGACGCCCTAGGAAAAACACATCATCATCATCATCATCATCACCACCGACATCATCATCGACATCATCCTCAACCTCATCCTCATCACTATTATCCTCCTTCATCCTCATCACTATCCTCCTCCTTCATCCTCATCAGCATCATAATTAGCAGCATCATCATCATCATCCCCATCATTAATGATATTATCATAATCATCATCAACAATGGTATCATCATAATCATCATCATCATCAATGGTATCATCATAATCATCATCATCTTCATCCTCCTCAACATCATCATTTGCATCCTCATCCTCATCATCATCATCATCATCATCGCCATCATCGTCACCATCATCATCATCATCATCGTCATCGTCGTCGTCATCACCACCACCATCACCATCATCCTCATCATCATCATCGACATCCTCCTCCTCGTCATCAATGTTATAATCATTGTCATCATCAATGTTATCATCAACATAATAATCATCATCATCATCATCAACATCGTCATTACCATCATCATCTTCATCCTCATCAACATCCTCCTCCTCCTCCTCATCATCATCATGATCGTGTTCATTGTTATCATCATCATGATCACTATCCTCCTCCTCCTCATCCTCATCATCATCCTCATCTTCATCCTCATTAAAATAATTGCAATCATTATCATCTTCATCTTTATGATCATCAATGGAATTATCATAATCATTATCAACAAAGGTATCATCATAATCATCATCATCGGTGGTATAATCAAAATCATCATCTTCATCCACCTCCTCCTCATCATTAGCATCATCATCGACATCATCCTCAACCTCATCCTCGTCATCATCTATGTTATAATCATCATCATCATCATCACCATCATCATCACCATCATCATCACCATCATCATCATCATCATCATCATTGACATCATAATCAAACTCATCTTCATCCTCAACCTCATCAACATCAATGTTATCATCATCATCATCGTCATCATGTTTATCCTTATCATCATCATGATGTTCATCCTCATTAGAATAATCACAATCATCATCATCTTCATCTTTATGATCATCAATGGTATCATAATCATCATCATCATCAATGGTATCATAATCATCATCATCATCAATGGTATCATCATAATCATCATCATCTTCATCCTCATCGTAATTATTGCTAGCAGCATCATCATCACCATCAGCATCATTATCATCACCGTCATCATCACTATCATCCTCATCATCATCATCGACATCATAATCAACCTCATCCTCATTCTCCACCTCATCAACATCAATGTTATAATCATAATTGTCATCAATGTTATCATCATCATCGTCGTCGTCGTCATCATGTTCATCCTCATTAAAACATTCACAGTCATCATCATATTCTTCATCTTTATGATCATCAATGGTATCATCATCATCATCATCATCAATGGTATCATCATAATCATCGTCATCTTCATCCTCATCGCCATCATGGCTAGTATCATCATCATCATCATCATCGCCATCATCATCATCACCATCATCATTATCGACACATTGATCAACCTCATACTCATCCTTAGCCTCATCAACATCAATTTTATCATCATCGTCATCATGTTCATCCTCATCCTCATCATCATGTTCATCCTCATTAGAATAATCGCCATCGTTGTCATCTTCATCTTTATGATCATTAATGGTATCATAATAATAATCATCATCAATGGTATTATCATAATCACTGTCATCTTCATCCTCATTGTCATCATGGCTAGCGTCATCATCATCATCAACGCCATCAGCATCACCATCATCATCGTCATCATCACCATCATCACCATCATCATCACCATCATCCTCATCATCATCATCAACATCATAATCAACCTCATCCTCATCCTCATCCTCATCAACATCAATGTTATAATCATAATCATTGTCATCTTCATCCTCATTGTCATCATGGCTAGCATCACCATCACCATCATCTTCATCGTCATCATCATTGCCATCATCATCATCATCATCGACATCATAATCATCCACATCCTCATCCTCGGAAAAAATAAATTAAGTATATATTAACACACTCCCCACTATTATCAATGTGAATTCTCTTTATTACTTGTCCTAACTAATTTTCAACCAATGCTTTTAAAGCAACAAAATTAGTGAAAACACGTCTTTGAGTTTATAGAAGCAAAACCATGTGTGCCAAATTGATGATAAAAGAAAGTAAGAATATGCTATGCACCAAAATAGAATGGAGTGTAAAATAGCCTAGTTATGTCATTGTGAACTAATTCAAGTAGTGCTTGTGCTCACCATGATTGAACAGATGGAAATGGATTTTTGTGATGCTTACCCAAGAAACCATGAAAAACAACATTACTACATGTGACAAGGGTTAGGCCATGAACCATTTGGTGCTTTGAAAGTTGTTACAAGTAACGATATTTTCAGTCTCATGAAAAAATCAACAGAATCTAACTATTAAAACTATCATATATATAATAAGTTAATAACCCATCCCATACATGAGCATTCCCCTCTACATTATGATCAGAGTGAGTATGGGAGTTCCTTGTTGTCTTCTTGTCTCCAATACTACAAACTATGTAATAAATCAAATAGACTTTTACATCTTATTTGCATTCAACAAAGGTGATACTTTTATTCTCTAGGGATAAATTTTTACCTGGCCATACAATATGAACTACTAAAATGATTCAAGTCTACAATAGAGGGACCACTAAATCCAATCATTTATATTAGTTGCATTCAATTGCTACTCAATAGATATATTGTTTCCAAGTTGCAAGTTCATTAAGGACAGTTAAACATGCCAAGTCATAGTATTTAATTCAAATTTCAGTAGTGTTGTACCAAGCCTATAGAGTGGCACTATAAATGCAAATATCAATTGAATAAATGCCAAGGGTCTTCCCATGATATTGTTGAGTGAATTAGCACCATAAAAATTGACCTTACTTATTTAATAGAAGGGTACATGTCCATCCATTTGGCCAATTCAATCACATGGGTGTACATACTTGAATATATGGCATTCACATTGAAATAGGTTCATTTTCAAGTTGAATTTTGACATATAAAGACAAGTCTCCTCCATGAAACCAAGAAGAGACATTCAAGCCAAGGTTACATTGCCAATTTGTTGTCAAAGAGTGAGATGCCCATAAAACTCCACTAGCATTTCTTTCTTTCCGTTAGCCTCACACTACCCAAATTTTCCTCCAAAGTGTCCTTACATATAGGGAAGTGTTGTTAGATTGAATAATTTGAATGTATGTTTTGAATAATTTGTTAGTTAGTATGAATGCATAAGTACTATCATTCATACCATATCTCTATTTTTCCTTTATAGTTGTCTGCCTCAACTTCTAACAACTAGCTAAGACTATTTTTTAGTACACACATATACAAAAGACCATGCAACAAGGTGCACATGCTTAAAGAGAATATTGGATATTATATAATAAACATAATAAAAAAATAAACATTAAACATACAAAAAAAATACAAAAAACAACATACATTACCTTTTACCATTACCAACATTGTGGCCTCCCTCCCTACCAGCCTTCTACGCAGACCTCCTGCACAAATGCTCCATTCCTCCCAGCCTAGTAAGAGCAGAGTGAACAAAACTCAACCCTTCGAGAGCAAGGAGACCTCGGAAAGCAGACCTTGATGACAAGAAGACCTTGACAACATTAGTGACCTCGGTAAGCAGTCCTTGACGACATCAACAATTTCGACAAGGAAATATGCCTCCAAAATCAGTTAGGTTCTGTCTCTTTCTTGAATAAAATGTGTCCATTATGAGTGTCCTATTAGATTGCTAGGTTCAAGTCATTCAACAATTTTGTGAGGGATAAATTTACCAAAAACCCTACCCTACGCCTCAGTTTGTCGTCGAGATCCATTCTCTGTAGTCGTGGGTCCAGTTAGTGGAGTAAATTCATCTCTTATTTCAAAGAGGCTTGTCTTCAGTTAAGCAGTCATGAGTGGGGGGTATCTCTTCCATCATCACCATCATCATGAGTGGGGGTATCTCTTCCATCATCACCATCATCATGAGTGGGGGGTATCTCTTCCACTAATGTTTCCCATGATTTGTATCTAGACCCAACCATTGTTACATGCAATGAAGTTGTGTTATAATGCTGAACTAAACTAAACATAACATAATATTCTCATTTCATTCATGCCCCAAAATAGTAGTTCCCCAAAATCTCACACATGTTTCGACTGCATGCTTCTTGGTTCAATAATTATTGTACAAAAAAACCGATGCTTGTTTGTACTTTGAAATTAAATGCTTAGTCTTGGTTGAAAATATTTTTGTAAGAAAAGTTGTTATATTATATTGTTATTATGGATCTTGGTTAGTATACCAGGATGATGAAGTGTGATGACCTCCTCTCCTATGTGGTTAAGTCGGGTTTTTTCTTAAGGGATTGGACACACCTTGATGATATCACCAACGCTTAACCTTTAGGAGCAGTAGGAGGACCAAAGGATCACTTCATCCAGTTAGGACCTTCATATACGGTGATGATGAAAACAATTATTGTATGGAACATGTGGACTATATACCTTGAGAGAGAACACCTTGTTGATTACCTTTGTCCCTGTATTCCTCATTATTCAATTATCCTTTAAGACATTTCTAGCTGTGATCTCTTTATGTTTGGCATCTATGCTAGGGCTTCTTGGGTGTCAGGGTTTCATTACACTGTAATTCTTCAGATCTTTATGAAGGCTGTTTTTTTGCTTAAACAGTGAAGTGAACCCTAATATAGATTCATGTGCCCTAAAGCTAAGCCATGAGGCTTAGTTGTGGACTGGACTGTTGATTAAACTTAGACTGCGGATTAAACTTGGACTGCTAGGCTATCTTTAATTGTGGGATCAACCGTGGCTAGGATGTGACTCAATCGTGGGATGGAACCATGAACTGCTTTGTGGGTCATGGACTCTGTTTCCACCTTTTATGAACCTGGGAGGGAACCTTGAACTGCTTTGTGGGCCGTGAATGTAAAGTGGACTGTGTAACACTGTTATTTTCATGTACATTGTTACTGTACAGGGAATTTGGTAACACATTCAACTTTGGAATATATGGCATTAGTGGAATGATCAAAATTTGAAGTTGTTGTTCCTGAAGCCCAAGTCTTTAAAGTTTTATTGGTCCATTCCCAGCCTTTGTTGCCCCCTTCTTTTCCCAATCAATCCCCAAGGGTGGATGATGCATGCTTAAAGACATATACCTACTAATTACTTATACCTACTAATGATTTCAGTTAATCCATTGACTCAATTTCTAGCATAAAAAATCATGCTTTGCGTGTATCAGAGTTGCTCCTATCTAACCTCCATAAATTGCAGTCAAGGTTTTATTGATAGTTTCGCTTTGCCAGCTTTTATTACACCTTGTCGAGTTTTACCTATATTAGCTATTAAGGGAGAGTAAATTATGTCATATCACCAACCTTACCTGTCATGATGCACATCAATTATCCAAATTCCAACTTTATCTTTAACTCGAACAATTTATTACAATCGCTAATACAGAGAAAAAATAAAAATTGAGAATTGTTCCACATGATCCATGCAGAGGGATGAGCGTACATGTTTTCCATGTTAATGAGTTGTTCCAATTTTAACTACTGGAGAAAACTCTGTTGGCAACATAAATTATGAACAACTTGCACAATTAAAATCAACCTAGGTAACCCTAACAACTAGATTCTAAAGGAAAGAAGAAGGTTTGAATCCTAGGGAACTAACCCTAGCTCTACCATAATTAGACCCCTATCTTCCTTTCCAACTTGCCCTAGGTCTCTTTTTCGGCCTTATTTCACCCTCGAATTTGCCTTTGAGGAATCCCTTGGGTTGTTCAGTAACTCGGGTCTGCTACTGCTATAGCAGCAACCTCTACCCTTCCCCCTAGATACTATGGCATCCTGCTTCTACTCACTTGGCCACCCTATAGGTTTCTAGTAGCCTCGCCCTTCCTTCCCTTCAACACTACATCCCTGGGACTCTTCCCTAAGGCTGTTACAGCATCGTTCCTTTTGGTGATAGTCCTTTACCCTCCTCTCGGTCTAGTATAAAACCCTTTATTACACTATGCAGTGTTTACCCATACCTTAGGGCCGTCCTTACAGTGTCAACCCTCTTTAATTAAAACCCGTCTCTTTTCTCTATGGGTTATACCTTTGATCCCTACACATAAAACAATACAATTGTTAGAAGTTCATATATTGTTTGATACTAAATGGAGGACTAATACATTTGGATTGTTTTGCATATTCACTTACATACACATAGTCTCCAAGTAAATACATCTACTTCACCATTTTTACCTATTTCAAATACAAAATTGGTTCAACTAAATGCACATGTAATCAATATTTGAATGCCATCATGAACGCTAATACATATCTTACTTTGATTATAATGTTGTTCATACTTCGTTCCAAATGGTTAATGATGCTTGCAACTAAAGTCTGCACAAATTGTCTTTTCTCTTTAGATGTTTTAATGGACAATCTTGAATGCACTTGTTCTGTGGTAGGACATGCCTTTGGGATGGTTATCTTCCAATAATGGTGCTTCCCACTTTCTCTCTTTGTGATTTGCATTACTAGGCATGCAAAGGTCATGCCTCCATGGTCTCCAGGGTTGACACTTTTGATCTTTGCACTATCCTTTTACGAGACTATTTGCATGTGATTGGTTCCCTCCTTCATCTGTTCACTGACTACATGGTTTATTTATCTACGATTGGTCCCCTCAACTTTTATTCTTCATGACAAATCAACTACATTGTTATCATTTTCCATGATGCCTTTGTTTCCTAGTATCCTTAGCATTATGCATTATTTCTCTATGCCTTGACATGTCTACCATCGCTACTTATTTATTTGTCACTAAATTGCTTTCCTTCACCATCAACCAAGAAACCTGTTGGTGCATTGTGTATTCAACATTCTAGACAGGAACTAGATTTTATTCCTCAACACATGGGTGATTTTATTTCTCTACACATTCAACTCCTTTTCATTGAATATTTGGTTGATTTGTCATGCGTAGACTGCTATGTATTTAGTGCTTGACGCAGTCTACATTTTTATGCAAACAACAAAGCTAGTACACTTGTGGGTTTCTAGTATGTACCTCATGCCTTCTCACTCTATGTTTTCTATATCATGTCTTCCCACTTCTTATCTACTTTGTTTTTAATTTGATATTCCTTCTCATTTCACAAAAGTCAAATGTTTGTATTTTCCAAAATATAAATACTATAAAACATAATACAAAATGTACAAAAATTATAGGTCACTCTTCACCATGTGCATCAATTCTACACCACACACCTCCAAGGTCCGTCTAATAATAATAATCACCCTCGTTTATTTTTACATGAACATGTATTAGTTTTGTATTATAAAAAATAAACAAGTGCTGGCACCTAGCTAATTACATCCTGTCCATCTTGGCATATAGTAAATGATTACAGTCAAAATGGAGTGTAGAAGCTCTAATATATCCATAAACTTAAAAATTACTGTTCTAAACAGAGTTCAACTAACATAAAACCAAATAAGGCAAACAAAATGACCCAACAGAATTTGAAAAAATATAATTAGGTGCCTGGATAGATGTCACGGGAGGTCCAAAATCCTTTTCCTTCCCCGTTCTTATGCTTCTCATCCACTTCGTCATGAACTCATTGTTCGAAGGCCATGGTTCCCAGTTGGATTTCAACTTGCAGAAGTCGGTCTGAGAGTTCCTATGAAATCACAGCTTGTTCCTTCTGTTAAGTTGTTGTCGTTTCTTCCTGATATTTTTGAGCTATTCTGGTTTCATGGACAAATTCCTCCAAATGCTCCAGTTTGTCATTGGTTTCCTCCTGGTAATGCCTCAATTTTAGCTTATGAGCCTTCATGTCTTCCTTAACTCGACGCAACTTTCTGCCCATGGATACTCTCACATGGTTCAGACAACAATTGTGAATCTCCTCGCAAATTGAAGCAAGACCTCCTAAGCATGGTATGAGTTCTTGAGAGTTCCACAACCGCAGGTCAAGAAAACAAAAGCGAGGAGCTTTGGACTTGGATAGACAGACATAAAATATGCTCCATCTCGTCCCGAGCGAGACCAAATATAACGCCTTACCTCATGCGATCGGATAGCATGATCCATGATTGCATAATTTCCTTGTTAAATTTCATGAACCATAGATCTACAAGCAAAAATGAGAGCTATCTGAAAAGAAGTATGCAGTAGAATTGTCAAATCAATGTAAATTGAACAATGGATTCATGACAAAAATTTCACATAAATTGGATAAGTATTGTACAGATTATAATTACATCAATCTTCATTAATTAATTAGTAATGCAATGGTCATACAATAAATACAATTTGAATAATGTGGATAAGATTCAAATTCACCAACTCAACCGACTCGTTAGCTAACTTAGTATGAAAATAATCACAGTTGGAGCTCACTAGTTTAACTCCGTACAACTAATTATGTTCACAATCAGTTAACTTATGAGGTAGGTGGACAAAAGGTGCCATGTTCCCTTAAATCATGCAAACTAGTGCAAGGATGATTGGAAGTAACTAACTGGTGGTTATCGAAGCATAACTGATCATGATTGACTATCTACCATAGACAACTAAAGGTGAATATTGGTGGCACTTAGAGTGTGTTCCTATAATGTAGGGATTTATCCCTAGGGCTCCTAAGCTTTATGCAATCAGGTGTAGTAAGTTGTAGATGACCCTTAGGTATGTACACCATGCACTAGTGGGTGATGATGACCTCCTAAGTTAGGCAAAATGAATCAAATAGACTATGTGAGTAAAGGGAGGATTAATTAATCCTATCACCTCCCCCCCCCTTAATCCTAACTTTGGACAACTTGGGCCCTGGAAACTAGGCCAAAAGTCACCCATACAATCTAAATGAAAATAAAATACTACTTATTAAACAAGTAAAATGGGGAAAACCTCATGGGAACTCGCCCCCCCTCCCCCCCCCGTAAAAAATAAGTAGGAAATCAGGAAACAAGATTCCATACTTAAGATAAAAAAATTCTCTTTGAGCAAAAATTTGTGAAAAAATTGTTGCTATTTGCAACTCTGTGGAGCAGTAATGTAGAATCTTGGTTCTTCTGTGCATCAACATCCTAGGACTGTGCATGCCAAAATTTTCAATCTTCTTCCGATCTGATGAATGTTTCCTTTCTCTCTTCTTTCTTAAGGAATAGTAACTTGATCCAATTTGTTCTTCAGTGGGATGAAATGTGGATCAATCCTCACCATCAAGTGGCATCTCTCAGGAATCTTGTTGCACCTCACTGAAGGAAGTGAAACTGATTGAGAGAGTGCAACAT
Organism: Pseudotsuga menziesii; assembly: GCA_001517045.1. Lineage (NCBI taxonomy): Eukaryota > Viridiplantae > Streptophyta > Pinopsida > Pinales > Pinaceae > Pseudotsuga > Pseudotsuga menziesii. The sequence continues at coordinate 1,519,275 of LPNX010957471.1, forward strand.
GTTCATTCTGATACTGGGACCTCGTTCTTCTTCTATCTTTTAGATCCCCAACAACATTCCCAGCTACTTCAATGAGCTTTTGGGCCCATTTAGGCTTCTGATTTGGAATAGGAGCTGAATCTGGATCTAGATCCTCTGAGGCTCAATCTCAATATCAACATCATGCTGATCTTGTTCTCCTTCTTCTGAATCTGAAACATTAGACAATACAACATTAACAAAAGGTGTATATAGAATGTTTTTAGCTCCCCTTTTGAGTGGCAGTTGAGGTTGTACTTGATCTGACTATGGAATAAAGTGTGAGAATTCATATGCCTCGGAGGCATGGTTTGCAACACCCTTTGCTATAATATTCCCAGTTGAGATATCTGTGATCTCCACTGAGTCAGGACCAAATTCTACTGGCTTTGGTGGGCTAGTATGTGTCATCTGGTATACAGATAACAAATTAGTAGCTAAAGAGGGCACATAGAGTACATTTTTGAATACTCCATGTTTTAACTTGATAGAACCCTTTCCTCTCGCTCGAATTTGGGTATCATCACCAATGTGAATACTCAGACCATTAATAGTTTGTAATGAAGGGAATGATTCCCTGGATGCAACCATATGATTGGAGGCTCCTGAATCAATGAGGAAGGCATGTGTTTTTGAACAACTAGCCTTCAGTGCATGGCATATATTATCATGATCTTCAGACTTTTATCCAGAGTCAGTATTCCTTGCGCCTTTAGGGAGGGAAATATTGTGTTTCTCAAGGATTTTTTCTATTTGATCAATTGTCTTCTTCATAAAATGACTTTCTGGATGAAAGCATCTCATACAATATGAGCATTGAGCTTTCTCAAATTTCTTGTTCTTGTTCTTCTTGGAACCTGAGGCTCCATCTGAAGGGTTATGCTTCTCCTTTGGATTCAAATAAAAAAATTTATTCTCCTTCCCTCTTTGCTTCCCTTTTGCTTGTGCGTTCCCAAAGTCTCCATCTAAGAGGGCCTAATTCTTGGAGGCATTGAGAACTCCCATCCGAATCAATTTGTCTTGCTCCTGGATCAGTGACTCTGCAAATGCATCTAGAGAAGGAATTTTCCAATTTGGGATGGATACTCTTCCAGAGTCTAATGTGGATACAAAGACTGATAATTCTGAGCCAATATTGCTTATAATTGATAGCACAAGCTGCTCATCCTTCCTCTATATCCTGCATTGATTGTATTGCAATACTAAGGCTTTGTATTTTTAGAAGAATTGATGAATTGTATCAAAGTTACCGAGCTAGAGTGCAATGAGCTCATTCTCCATAATATGGCCTCTTATCTCATCTTGTTTTCCAAACAAACATTCAAGTTTGTCCCATAATTCCTTCGGAGTTATGAGTCCCTCAATATGGAACAACAACTCCGTGGAGATGTGGATGCACATGAAGCTGAAGGTTTCATATAGCCTATTCAGAAACTTGGGTTTCTCAACATATTGTTGGGGATCAACTTCTCTTCCCATTGTCATCCTATACAAGCCTTTGTTACGCAAGGCTATCTGCATATATGCCCTCTAATCAATGTAATTGAAGGGTGTAATGTTTGTAGGTGATAGAGCAGCTGGATTCTCCATTTCATTGTATGTTGATCAACAATATCTTCAAGAGCTACATAGGTACCTGCAAAAAAAAACTTTAATTTGCAAACATTTTTTAGTTCAAACCTTTCCACCTTCACATGTGAACCTTTTCAGAGTCCATCACACCTGGAGAGACTTCTCTAGATAGAATCCAAAGGGAGCAATGCAATGATTCCAGGAATTATGTGGAAACTCAGTTGCTTCCGATGAAAGCATGGAGGTTTCTAAGGTTTGTTGTTGGCCCGAACATAGGCCTTGATACCATGAAACATAGATCTACAAGCCAATATGACAACTATTTAAAAACAAGTATGCAGTGGAATTATCAAATCAATGTAAACTGAACAACGGATTCATGACAGAAATTTCACATAAATTGGAGAAGTATTGCACAGATTATCATTACATCAATCTTCATTAATTAATCGGTAATACAATGGTATGACAATAAATAAAATTCGAATACTGTGTATAAGATTAATAATTCACCAACTCAAACTGTTTGGTTAGCTAACTCAGTGTGGAAATAATCACAGCTGAAGCTCACTAGTTTAACTCTGGACAACCAATTCAGTTCACAATTAGTTAACTGATGCGATAGGTGGACAAAAGGCACCACATTCCCTTAAATCATGCAAAATGGTGCTAGGATGAATGTAAATGAACTAACTGGTGGATATCAAAGCACAACTGATCATGATTGACTACCTACCACAGACAATTGAAGGTGACTGCTGGTGGCACTTAGAGTGGGTTCCTATAATGTAGAGATTGATCCCTAGGGCTCCTAAAATTTATGCAATCAGGTGCAGTAAGTGGCAGATGACCCTTAGGTGTGTCGCCCATGCACTAGTGGGTGATGATGACCTATTAAGCTAGGAAAAATGAATCAAATAGACTATGTGGGTAAGGGTGGGCGGGTGTCAAGATTAATTAATCCTCCCTTTTACCCACATAGTCTATTTGATTAATTTTTTTTCCTAGCTTAGGAGGTCATCGTTGCCCACTAGTGCATGGGGGACACACCTAAGGGACATCTACCACTTACTGCACTTGATTGCTTAAGTTTGGGAGCCATAGGGACCAATCCCTACATTATAGGAACACACTCCGAGTGCCACCAACAGACACCTTCATTTTCCTATGGTAGGTAATCAGTCATGCTCAGTTATGATTCAATTACCATCAGTTAGATCACAATCAATTAGATTAACACCAGTTTGCATGATTCATGCGAGTGTGGGCTCCATTATTCACCTACCCTCACCTACCATCGTCAGTTAACTGATTATAGATTGATTTGGTTATCTAAAGTTAAACTAGTGAGCTCCAACTGTGAATATTTCCACACTGAGTTAGCTAACCAGTCAGTTTGAGTTGGTGAATTCGAATCTTATCCATAGTATTCGAATTCTATTTACTGTATGACCATGGTATTACTGATTAGTTAATGAATATTGATGTAATGGCCATCTATGCAATACTTGTTCGATTTATGTAAAATTTATGTCATGAATCCATTGTTTAGTTTGAATTGTTTTGATAATTCCACTGCATACTTCTTTTTAGATAGCTCTCATTTTGGCTTGTAGATATATGGTTCATGAAATTTAACATTGCTTCCTTGCCGACGTACAACAAACTGCAAGTGAAACCACCGATCGAGCTACCTTCATACCTCTCATTCTGGGCTACAAGCAAGTGAGCCTTGTTCCCATGAGCAAGGTTTAAAGCCCAACGCTTGTTTATCGAAGGATTTCCACAAAGCCACGTGCCTCCTCTCACATTGGCACATGTCATGACAAAGACATTTGGCATGGAAGAGACACGACTTCCACTAGGGGAGAGGGTCCGAGAGCTCCAGATGACCATATAGTATGAGGGAATCCGTGGCTAAGGCAACCATGTTGTTGGAAGCACAATCAACCTCTGAGTTGTTACAACGATGCACATGAAAGAATTGGAGGAATTGGAACTGTGCAATGAGATTTTTAATTTTGCAGATAATTTGCTTAAGGTGGACTTCCTTTGGGAGAGAGCTAGATACCATAAAAGAGATGATACTTTGGGAGCCTCCAATGACTCGAGCTTGCGAGATACCTTTCCTTTTTAGTTGTCTTATTCCTTTGCAATAAAGCCAGAGCTTCTACCTGGTTATTAGTTGCAATACCCAACCCCTAGGCATACCTTAATTCTTATATTCCATCAAGACGAATAATCATCCCTCCCCCTCCTGTCGCCCCTAATAATAATCACCCTCGTTATTGTAAGAAGGTCAAGGATTATTTTTATCCATTGTAACCATGACATCAACACAATCTATAATAATATTACCCATAGCTAGATTTGTCCTTTGAAGTGGGAATTATTATGACGGAATCTGAGTTTTTTTACAAAAAGTTATGATATCATCCCATCTCTTCATTTGTTAATGGGTATGCCTTAGAGAAATTTTCATCATTTACAAAGGAAAACTAGAAATTGAGAATTGTTCCACATGAATCCATGCAAAGGGATGAGTGTATCTGTTTGCCACGTTAATGAGTTGTTCCAGTTTTAACTGCCAGAGAAAACTTTGTTGGCAACAACAATTATTGACAACTTGCACAATTAAACTCTCAAATTGAAACTAAACATATAGCAATTCAAACCATCAATAAATGCAACACCTTGAATTAAGTTACCCTTCACTTGTTGTTTGCAACCCTCTTCCTGGACTGTTTTGTTATAGCCTTCTAAGATATGTGCTTACCTTAAACATACTCTCTCTCAAGGTATGATCCCGTTCCTTGGTGAATTGTTTCTTGAAAGACAAGGTATGATCCTAAATGTGTATGAGTACCGGGAAGGTCTAAACCAACATCTTTTGATACTAAGTTCTGATTATTTTACTGGTCTTGAATTTTCTTTTGTACTATTGTTATTGTGCATCTTAAGGACCAACTTTAGCACAAGGATCATGGAAGAGTGCTAAAGTTGAAAGAGATAAAAAATATTTTTAAATTATATTACTGCTTTGCACCTAGCACAATGTTGTAAATATTTACTCAGTTTTTATTGTTGTACTATTATGCATTTGGATCACATCATCTATTTTGGATCTTCTCCTTATACAGTAATGAGAAAAATATATGAAACATTGTACCTTGAGAGAGAGAGAAAAGATTAAAGTCCTTGGTCTTGTTGGTCCTATGTGTAAAAGGGGTTGGTTATCCACCTTTATGGTACACCTTGGTCTGAGTATAAGGATGATCCAAAACAATTCTAGATTAGTATCATTACTGTTATTTGTTATTGATTAGTAACGCTATTATTTTCTTGTACATTTTTATTGCTTTGTTTAATCAGTTATAATGTTGTTAATATACATGGCATTTGGTAAATCATCTCAAGGACCAAATTTAATGCAATGACCATTGGAGTGGTAAAGTTGAAAGAGATGAAAATTATACCCAAGTGAGATATATCATTTCAAATAACCATGATGAGTATCGGTGGTGGTGACGTTGTCAAAGTGGGGGTGAATATAAATGCACGTTGGGTTTTATGATATGCTCTTCACAAAATCACAAAACATAGTGCTTGAAGGGACAAGCATAAATATAATGAAATATGAGCGCAATATATTGGGGGGATACCCTTAGGTTGGATGTGTCAGAAAATTCTAATTACTTAATCGTTTTATTAATACGCTTAACTCAAAAGACAACATTATCTAGCAAATGCAATAGACCTAGCTTTATCATCCATTTGGAAACAAAGATGGAAAAGAGAAACTGCCATAGAATTACATAGAGATTAGGAACAAATTTGGAATCAATTTGTACAAAGACTTCAACAATGTCCTATAACAAAGCACCAATGGTGCATCCTCATTGATTCATCCTCTATTTTTAGGGGAGAGTGAGATAGAAGAGTGGAGAAAACTTTTAAAACTTGGAGATAAAATACCAAACTTAATTTGTACAATAAAGCATTTGATAATAAAATACCATATGGGGTTCCCTCCAAATCTAGTTCTATCCCAGGGAAAGAAATAAATCTTCCAAGTATAGCACCATTGGGCACTTTCCTTTGAAATAGTGTGCATCCATTTTTCAGTTTTTCAATAAGCAAAATCTTGTCTATGCAAATTTTCATCCATATTCACAATATCCACATAATACATACTTGTACATTTATATGACAATTAGAAAATAGTTCTTATACTTCCAAATAATAATAGAGCCTACTCTAAATCATTGTAGGTACCACCAAATAGGTACTTGTCAAATCTATCTTCCTCGAGAGAGGAAGATAGACTAGAAGAGTTTGAAAGTGAGACGTCTATTACAAGATCTAACATGTCAAGATCAACTGCAGGTGAAAAGGTAAGGAGAAAATTTCCTAGACACATGGAACTTTTTTCTTTCTAAAGGAGGATCATGTGATTATGATAATGAGAGCATAAGTGACTTTGAGTTTCCCTTGAGTTATAGACATCTTGTCAAATGATGGCTACTCAAGGGGCTACCCCTAGTGGACACACATTTCTTCCTCAATGGAAGGATTTATCGCATTGCTTCATCATCTTTACATGGATTGGGGCTATTTTCGATGGATGGCATAATGGTCAAATATGGATTTGAAACTGAATTGATGGAGTATGTCGGAGCAGGCTATAAATACAATGAATGGTTGTTGTTGGTCCTATATATGCGAAGTATGCGGAGATACGGAGTTGCATCAAATTATATGCAACTACTAGACAACAATATGAACAAAGGAGCTACTATGTATATTGATGGAAGGCCAAAAACTTTTGAAAATATCGCAGGGTTTATAAATAGTACACGACCAGGGACAACACATAAGCTACCCAATTGGATATTTGAGGGACATGAAGGAAATCATGTATTCATATGTGCAACAAAATCATTAGTTGCAAGTGAAGAGTTGTTGATCGATTACAATTTGAATCAAATAGATGTGGGACTTGCTATTATGTGGGTAATTATCTTATACAACATTTAACTCAACCTTTGATCAATGACTTATTATTTTTCTCTTGCAACAATTTTAATTATATGTACTTTTCATTATTAATATTTCTTAATTATTGTATTGTAGCATGGTGATTGTTGCCAGAGGCTACAATCAAATAGATTTGATGAGGTAAACATCAATGTAATAGTAACCACAATTCATGATTATATTACAACTGTTGACATTTTATCTTTTTTGTGCTTATGAGATAAATATTTCAAGATGATATCATGCTTATTAAATTGTGGTAGGGGGGTACTCAGAACACACATGTAGCTTCTGGTAAGGTAAACATGACTGTCATATTAACACTAAAGTTTTTCTTTATTAATCACATTTATTAGACATGGTTCAATTTTTACTTTTCAATATGAATATGTCTTGCTTCTTATGTTGTGGCAAGATGACCATGGGAAGTCACCAACAGTGTCGCATGAGGTAAAAGTTAACGCAATAGCACCTAATATCATCAATGTAATTGTAACTACAATTCATGGTTATATTACAGTTGTTAACATTTGACCGTTTTTTATGCTTATGAGCTCAATATTTCAAGATGATATCATGCTTATTGTATTATGGCAGGGGGTACTCATAACACACCTGTAGCTTTCAGTGAGGTAAACGTGACTGTCATATTAACACTAAAGTTTTTCTTCATTAATCACATTTATTGGACATGGTTCAATTTTTACTTTTCAATTTGAATACGTCTTGCTTCTTGTATTGTGGCAGGCTGACCATGGGAAGTCACCAATGGTGTTGCATCAGGTAAATGATAGCATGATAGTACCTAAACATGATTAAAGTAATTATTTTTCTTATATATGCATGCTATTTTTTTGACATGAATTTTTGTAATGATAAAAATAAATGAACTACTTTTATTGATTGATGTTTGTAGAGCACACCACACCAAGATGATGAGGTGGTTGCTAAGGAAGATATATTTTATTCAACTGACCCAATGAAAACTGTGAAGAAGGATTTGAAAAAGTCCAATCACGAAATATGAAATATATTCATTTATGTTATTTTAGTTCTCTATTTTTGATATGATCTAATCAATTAAAGTTTTCTTTTTGTAAGACTTTTTGGAGATAACATCCGTGCATTGAGTATAGGTTGTAGAGGTCGGTATTGGTATTAGCGATGGTTCAACACATCGTCAATATACTGTACCAATGAGGCTATTTGATTATCCTGACCAATAATTCCCATTAGATGCTACGACTTCACTGAATGTTGGAGATCAAAATGGCCCTTCACCAATTGCTACTTCAGAGGATGTTAGAGAGGACAGTAGCATCGAAAGTGAAAGTGCTATCCTGGAGAAGTACGTGTGGTTAACAGGGGATATTTTCCCATTACCTTCTTGGTGGACCATGACTATGTTCCAATTAAGATACCGAAGATTGCAGGTATTGTTTAATTAATTCACTATTTTTTTTCATGTAATTCAAAGCCACATACCTCAAATTATTTTTAATTAATGATCATATTGTTTTTGTAGGAAATATTGTTTTTTATAAGAACTTGTATGAGAAGGCATTGGATATTTTAAGTCCCACCATTCGTACATGGTGGAATGCCTAAAATGACAAATTTAAAGATGATCTAATGAATGACATGGTTATCTTGTTTGGTGATACCTTCAACAAAAAAGGTGTCACCGCAGCAACTGGCTTAAATTTGAAATATGTTAGGGCATATTATAGGGACAATTTGCAAATTAACCCAATGTATGAGCGTCCTACGATGGTTTCAAAGAATGAGTGGAAGGTGCTCATGGATGATGCAAATGAGAAGGCATTGAGAAAACGAGGAAAGACTTGACCACTCAGTTCAAGAAGGTATGACACATATCATATTTTCAATGAAAAATGTTCATTTTTTTAAAACTTTTAAATATATTTAAGTGGCAATATCTGACATATTTGAAACCTTTCATAGGCTCCCCGACACCTCTAAAGAGACAAAGGCAAGAGTAGAAAAACATGGCCAGTACAAACTGGTCCGGGGCGGATATCAGAAATTAAGAGTAGGAATTGTAAGAATCGAACGATCATTATTTGTAACCAATTTTTTTCTAAATGCAGCGAACAAATAATTGATTTATCACAAGAAATTTTCATGGTGTTATGCATTGCAAGGAAATGTTTTTCAATAGGCATCCACTGAAGAAGACTTGAGGCTCAGCTTCAATTACGGTTTTCAACATGTGCTGTAACATCGAAAAAGCTTGGGGTAAGCCCCAATTTCCCCATTAACGCACACAGGGGTAAATAAAACCAATAAGACCACCATTATAATGTACTTGTGTAATATATTCATGAATGATTACATAAAAAACAAATGTTTTTTTTTGTTTTGTTTTCAGGGTGAGAACAACAAAAACAATGAGGGTAGCGGCACCGAATAGGTAGCACATGAAGGTGGGGAGCTTCCTTATGGCGTGGCGAGCAACCTAGCCATTCAGGTATGGATACTATAAAATAGAAGTATTTAATATGATTTTAAATATATGATTGATGATGTGTACTAATAAATTTTATTCTGTGAATAACATAGCATGTACCTGCTCATGCTCAACTTGAAGAGGAACAAATGGTAGAACCAATGAACACTCCAGTTGTCTTAGCTAGTCAACCAATAGGTAAAGATCATTGTAATGATATTGGAAATAATGAAATACGTATCTCAATAATAAATACACATTTATATCTATATAACTGACTTGGTTTTTGTAGATGATGCCCCTCTCCATCGACCTCCATGCCCTGCTACTCGACGTACCAGAAGTATGGTATGGGGTAGCATGCCCACACAATCAACATAAAGAGAGGGCACAACAACTACAACAGGTCATCACAATGAAGATGATGTCCCCATATTGGAATTTCCAAAAAAAAAATGTAGTTGTATACAGTTAAGATTTGTATTTGACTGAGTAAATACATGAAATATTTAGAGTTTTGTTACAAGTTTCTTGATTTAGTCGGTGCACGGTCATATATTAGAATTGAGGTTTATAATGTGAATGTTATTGCTTAGTTCATATTTCTGAATATGCGTGACATCTTTCGAGAACTATGCTTATCCTCAAGGGGTTGGCCACCCCTTCTTGAGTTAACCTAAGGAAGATGAGAGGACCATATTGTTTATAATTGGTTTAGATCTAATATATTCATGTTATTGTTATTTCAAGATTGTTGTCTTTCATTAACAACTTAGATTAGTTGTTGTAAATATTTTTATGCAAATATAAGATGTATGAAAAAAGAGGGGAATTGAAATTATGGTACCTAAATTGAAAATCTTGAGTGTGGGGAATGCATGAAGTGCATTTTTCTTTCAAGTAAAAATCCCCTTTTGTAGACTTGAAGGACGTTTTTGGAGCACTTAGTGTGCATTTCTAATGGGATTTTTGCTGAATTAGGAAGTTGCATCTTAACAGGTATTTGCAGTTCAGTTTCAATCATTTGGATAAGGCATTTATGTAGGGCATGTGTTTTCCTTTCGTTAGCGTGCATTTATTGTTAATGTGAAGAGTTGGATATTTTGTACCAATGAGTGTTTTTCAACCAAAAGTAGGCATTCTAAGCATGGGATTTTCAACCCTTCTTGATTGATTTTGAGTTTTGAGATAAGTATTTCATTCATTTTGTTGTTTGTAGTTCTTTTTGGGATGATTTCTACTGTTGAATCAAAGAGTTTCTTGGGTTGATTTGGACAATTGATCGAACGATTGATCTAACCTTTTTATATGAAGTGTCTACAATCTTGAATCTTCAATCCTTCGTTTTGGTATTTATGGATCTGAAATTTTGATAGGTGTTTTCTAATTTTTTAGTTTCAGTAGTAGGATTAAAGTCTTTGAGTGCAAATTTGTCATCATGAGGTTAAACCATTAACATATGAGTGGAAGGCCACATTATTCCCCTTGTCTAATGTGATTTAACAATTAATTTACCACCTCGGTGTCGTGGAGGAACTTAGATTGAATGTGATATCTGTCATTATAGTATGTTCTTCCAATTCCTATCATTATATGGGGTGTTAATTTAGAATTTGGCGTGAATTTGAGGGGTGGAATGAGAGTAATTCCCATTAATGTTACTAATATATGCTTAAAAACACTCTGTATGGGGGTCCTAGTGGTTAGGATATAATCTATGGAGGATTTCCAATTATCTTTATCCTTGAGGATGGGGTCATTAAGAAGCATGAAGTTGACTACTTAGCTAGAAATGGCCTTGTTTACTAGCCAATTTGTGAGTTGTTGTACTTAAGGATGACTTAATCCTAAACCCAATATTTGATGTTCTCCAAGGATGACTCAATCCAAGTAATGTCACTTATTATTTCCCATGAGGGGTTTCATAGTTTTCATTGACATTGTCAATTATTGGATTGGAATTTGAATATGATTATAATGAAGCCTTGTTTCAATGTGTTTTTGATGCCACATATCAAGGAAACCATTTCGGATTGGTTTGTTTGTGACCAAGAAATTTATAGGTTGTTTTCGGCACGTGTTGCCTATGGAAACTCCATCAAAATTGTACTTAGGCCATCCTCGTGGGTGGGGAGGGGCTCCATGGTTGTTGGAAAATATTGAGATTTCCTAATTCATGTCCTTTAATGGTGGTCTTCAATATTTTTGTTGGATATTACTATTTAGTTTATTCTTTCTTATGCCATTTCCTTATTCTTTGGTTCAATATTTTTTGGTTGACATTATTATTGGAGATTGTTTTAGAGAATAATAGTTTGGTAATAATGCTTACTTTGTATACATTTTGAAGGAATGGATCTTATCTACCATTGAAAATATACCATTTTTTAGAAGTCTTAGTATGCCTTTTGGAGGTCATCACCTATTGAGAGTCTTCTTGGATTAGACACTGCTTATGGAGGGGTCTTTTATTATTATTATAAATACTCATAAAGCGTCGCTATAGTGATGAAAAGGACTTGGTAGTTCATTTCCCGGGAAATTATTCCGTCGCTTACATAGCATACTCGTCGCTTTTAGCATGGTGGGTCGTCGTTATAGCGACACCTAACCGTCGCTATAGCGATGGGTAATCCATCGCTTGTATATCAAATTCGTTGTTATGTTCATGACGGGCTATTGCTCTAGGAACGATTGCCTGCCATTATAGCGAAACAAGTTTGTTGCTATAGCAACATATAAAGTTTGCTATATTGTCACACTAATGTTGCTATAGAGTCAAATCAACGTTGTTATAATGACAAAGTTCTGTTGCTAAAGAGACTTGTAATCATCGTCACATGTCATCTCTTTCATGTCGCCATATCGACTAAAGGTTCGAAGTGTGGCTACAACGATGAAAAATGTTTCCATGAAAATATGGGGTCATGTTTGTCATTATAGCAAAACAAAAGTGTTGCAATACTGACGATTTTTCGTGGGAAAAATGTGCACATGTACTAATATCAAGGGGGAAGCTGAAACATTCTTGACAATGCTAGGTGGCAGCAGGATAGAAAGGAAAGTACAAAGGGGAGTAAATAAAGGATGTTCACGCGACGATGAGAGAGTTAAGGCCACCACAAGTGAGGTCTCACCCATCCTTCAGTTTAGTTAGTCTCACAAAAGCACAGTAATGGCAGAGGAGACGTTGGGTGAATATAAGAATACAACCTTCATAGAAGACGAGAGCATTGTGAGGGATAAGAAGGAGATAACCCATGATGAGTGGAGTGGTGAGGAGAGTATATGTCTCCATATCACTACATTCAACTTAGTGAAGAAGGACTGTAATAACAACCTTAAGCCTGAGGAAGGTCTAAATTTGGTGCAAATTAAGGAAGCATCAAGACTCTTCTCTTTGCCTAGTGTTTGTCAGTGTTTTGGGACCTCTGAGCATAACATAAACAAAGGAAGATTCTTTGGCATTTGAGGCCAAGAGGCAAGCTAGGCTTCTAAAGTAGGTAATCTTGAGGGTTGGAATCCCTCCATCTCTGTCAACGTTTCTAAAGACATCATGCCTTCTTGAAAGGATATTTTCCGCAGTTTCAGAAACAACTTGGAGGATTTCAAGATAATGTTGAGGACTGTATATGAAATAATAGGCGGTCTACTTGACGAGGTGAGGCATACATCGACCAACATTCTAAACCTAGAATCAAGAATGGACGACCTGTATAGTAATATGCGTGAGCAGATAACACTTATGGATGAATTTAGAAGGGAATTAGATAAGATGGTTAAAATGAACCAATGTAGAAATTTTTGGATGACCCTTTCGAATAAATCCAAATCAATGGATGAAATCTCAGTCATTCAGCCAACTCATGAAGGACATAGAAATCAAGGATAGGACAGTATAGATGAAGTTATTTTTCTAATAATTATGACATGCAATTTTGTATTTTTCTATGGAATCGGTTTGTAAGGACTTATAGTATGCATGTAATAGTTGTAGATGAACAATTAACAATGGTAATTTTGAGGAAGTAGAGCCATATGTTGTTTGGAATGTATCGTATCCGCTCGAAATTTTGAGCAAATGTTTAAATATTTCTAATAGTTCATTGGTTTCATCCTTTTATCACATACACCTTTTATTTGTAAAAAGGAAAATTACACCCCAAACATCATGAAATGGGGGTGCTTAAATTCATTATTTGGAATTTCATCAAAGGGTAGAAAAATCGGTTTTTTCACGAGGGTTAGTTGGAATGTGTACCTAAAATTTCTCAAATGAAAGTATATTTTAAACCATTTATTTTAAACAAGTAATTCATCACTCCTTTGTTTTCCTTCGACCCCTTGTAGCTTGCTTGACATTGCTTGTACATAGGTTATTATGGCCCTCATGGCGAATACACACGGGGAGTGTGGATATTTGAGGTCCTTGCCATGTTGTTGGGTGAACCGTTTAAGGTGGTTAAGGCTTTGTTGTAGGGACTAGGCTACAATGAGCGTGATCCTTTCATTTGACACTATCGGGGGGATTATGGAGGTAAGCCATGAAAGTGGATTAGATGTTGGGCATGTTATGATGGAAATTGCTAATACCAGGAAGCTTCTTCCTTAAATCATGGGGAAATTGGATGGGATCGAGTAGAAGTTGGAGTGTGTCAACTATCAATTTGAGTTGGAGGAACAACATTGAGGTCGCCTGACGATAAAAAATGACATTAGAGGGGGGAAATGGAAAAGTTGGATCTAGATAACGAAATGCAACATTTTCTTCTTCAAGAGCTCACTCAATGACATCACTTCATTGCATGGGAATTCTCCAAGTTTGGGCAAAAGGAAATGGAAATGGTACAACAAAATGCATTGGTTCAAACTGAGGACTCCAAAGTGCCACTAGTGGAAGGTGGGGAGGATAATCTATTATTTTAAGGACTTAGCTTGGTCTGCTACCCGATAGTTTATCTTATGTATTGTTAATATGTTATGTTATTAGGCCAATTTATTAGGACTTATAGTTGTAAAATAATATGGAGCTCTCATAATTTTACCTAGTTATATATGGATGAGGGATTTTTGAAAACCCTAATTTCTTCTGACAAAGAATTTTGTTTTAGAATGTATTGTTTCAATCTCTAAGGAATTTTGTTTTAGAATGTATTGTTTCAATCTCTAAGTTGTTAAGGAATTTCCTCATTCCTTTTAAGAAAAAAAATAATTATTTATTAAAAAAATAGTATTGACAAGTGAATACCTTGTGATGTTCATTGCTAAGACTACCATCAATGACTTTATATACTTTTTATTAACTTTTACCTTAATTACATATATATAAGACCATCTATAATTATAAGTATCTTCTTATTCAAGAGATAAATCACAAAACACTTACAAGTAATATGTTAAAATTCACTAAACTTGTAATGTGTATTTTTTATAAATTTAACTTATTTGTTAATATGGTATATACAAACATGTCAATTGTGACGATGTTGATAGAAACTAAACATGATGTCTCATGACTATAAAATAAAAATAAAAAGTAAATAATAAAAATAAAAATAAAAATAAAAAGTAAATAATATAAATAAAAATAAAAATTAAATAATATAAATACTATGAAATGGTGTATTAAATATTACAACAACGATGAATCTTGCTTTAAGATTTGATTAATAGAATTGCTTTCATGGCTACAAGTTAATTTATGTATAAATGTTTGGATATTAATATTTTGGCATAGGTTTGATGATCGAATAATACATGAAGTAGTAGTTTTATATGAATTGAAATGCTTACCTAGTTCAAGTCTCCGCAAACTATAGGAGATGTAAGTTATATATAAGTCATTGGAAGAAGTGCATTAAGGAGAACACGTACATGATGGAGCTACCTTAGAAAAGTTGGTCATAGGGAAGAAGTGCATTTGGCATGTCTTCGCCTAACTACTGGTAAGTAGACCACACTCCCAGAAGAAACACTACACTCTGCATCATCTACAGAAACCATGAAGCTTGTGATACCTTAGTATCTGCAGAATGGGTTGATTTGAATTGGCAAAGCATAGAAACCATGGAGCCAAGCTAATCAAGCCTATACCAACCATGCAAAAAGTGGGAATATACTGATTTTCCATTTGTTTTTTCAAGTGTTTGGGGTTCAATGAGAATTCTGGTTACTTTTATTTATCCGTCGGAGCTTACAAGATCTTACTTAGGGATAGTTCCATGTTGTCGTTTTTGGATCCATGAAAAGGACAGTTATATTTTTCTTATTTCGCATGTGCTTCTTTTGTTGTTGTGGGTTTTTGTTGCAATTCTCTAGGGTTTGTGGGATATTGGTACCTTTTGAAAGGAATACTCATTCTATTACGTCATCTATGGTAGAGGATTTATTAGTGTGGTATGATCCAGACAAAGAAGGGAAACCAACAAATGGTTTTTTCTTATTGTGTTCGTATCTACGAAACCATTGCCGAGATGGGGGTTCAACATCAAATGACTTGTTCGGTGCATATGTGGTGTGAGTCACCCGTTTTCTAGATGGAACCCTCACAAATGATATGAAAGGTGACCGGACCTGGCTGGTTAAGGGTTTACCTTACTGGAGGAAGGAGATTCTTCCTCATAATCCTTTTGTATTGAAGCGTCTTTTTGCTGATGACCTAGTGTTGGGAGCCACAGGAAGGGTGGGTGGGTGTTCAAACCTTGTAAAAATCTATGTAACCTAATAAGACAATCCCCCCAAATATTCTATAGGAGAGAAAGGTGGTGGGAACCATCGCATTATAGGTAAAAAGGCGAAATCTCTCCATGCCCATAAATTATTCAAAATAATGGATGAAAAAACATATATGGAGGTAGGCCATGATGTTAATATCGACAGAGTGGCGAGTTTGTCAACCAGATCCTTGGTGGGTCGGGTGGAGTATGTGTCACTAAACTGGTTGAAATTTTTTGGAGTGGATTAGGGTTCAGTGGAAACCCCTAGTTGGTTACAGTCTGAAACTCGACACATTGGTAAAGGGTTGGTTTTTCCTACATTTCTTGACCGTGGAAAATTTTTCCCTCATATTATCAAAACCTTAGATTATTGGGAGGGGTTTGCTAGTACTGAGTTGTTGGCATTCGCCATTTGATACATAGAAGGAGAGAGTGGTGATTCAACACTTATGGCACCTGCTCCTAGGGTTCCCTCTTCAATTATGGACTCAGTCGATTTTTGAAGATTTGGATATTAGAATGGGAAAATTGATCCATATGGAGAAATAAATGCTATATGGGGTTGACAAGGGTATGATGACCTTTATTATTGAGTTTGATGTGACGAAAGGACTTCTCGTTGAGGCGAAGATAAGATGGGGTGAGTTCCATTTCATACAAAAAATGGATTATAAAAAAATTCTATTTAGATGCTACCTTTGTAGGGATACTGGACATCTAAAATACTTGTGTCCAAATAAAGCCACGCTGGGTGCTAATGGGGAAGATTTAGTAGAAATTGCTTCAAATATCGTGGCTTTGTCAGATGACCGGGTGAAGGGGGGTTCTTCTCCAATGCTACTTTTGTCCAACTCTCAACATGGACATTCAGTAAAGACATTGGAATCATTAATGAGTAAGCTTGAACTTCTAACTCCTACCTTTATTAATTCTTTGTCTCTAGATGAACTTGTTTTCTCAAATGCTATTGAAGAAAATTGTAATATTTTATCCATGAAATCGAATTTGGATATTTTCCCAGAGCCACTTTTAAGTCATGTGGAGGGGTCTTTAAACACAGACTATTCTCCATTTGTATTGGGTGAGGAGGTGGGTGAGGAGATGGGCCCGAAAATTCCTTTGTTTGTCAATGATACATTATGTCATGTAGACTCTCCTTCTCTGAATGCAAATTTGGAGGATCCAAGTCCACCTTATGTAGTCACTTGATCTTTGGTCAACCCTATGGGCCTTTCTTCTAACTCTTAGCCCTTGGATTTTGCAAATACTCCTCCCATTGCCAAAGATTTGCAAGATTCGACTATTTTTGTGATTGTAGGGGTGTCACCATTGGTGGTAGGGTCACATGATAACGATAGACCTTTGGAAGGTTCTCGTTGCCAAAACCAGTCTTCGTCTTTAATCACATATAAGGATATTGTTGTCAATAATCCCTTACCTATCTAATCTAATAAACCCTCAAATGAAGGTGTTTCATCCCTTAAGTCCATTCAGTTTCATAGCGTCACGCTTTAAAAGAAGAAACCCAAAAAAGGGGGTCGGTCTAAGTCACTTTGGATCTTGGGGTGATTAGATCTAGTGATCATCCATATGTTCCTATCTCTGTCAAATTAAAGAATGCCTCTAACTATTTCCCTGAGTCTTTTGTTTTTTGGCCCCTTAGGGATTCGTAGGCCACTGATCTAGTTGATAATTGATTTCTACATCCTTTAATGTCAAGGGTGTGGGGGGGTCACCAAAATTTCAAGCCCTTAAACAAATTTGTGGACTCATTTATTTGGGTTTGGTAATGATAAAAGAGACGACGTGCTTGGCTAAAACAGTTTGTGAGGTTTTTTTGGAGACTGTTTCCAAGATGGGAAGTTTGTGCAATTGATGACAAGGGAATGTCTGGGGGCTTCTTGGTTATAAGGAACCATTTAGTAACTAATCTCAAACCTTACAAAACTTGTGCAGTAATTATTTTGGAGGGGAAGATTAGAGGTTTTGATGAGAGGATTAAAGTACTTAATTGGTATGGTCCTTATATCGGTAGATAGGAATTCTGGGAGGTTGTTGGTGACACATGTATACTACATGATCCATTTTTTATACTTGGAGGTGATTTGAACCCGATTTTAGATGCAGGCGAAGTTTGGGGGTTTTATTCTAGATTAGATCCACTATCAAATATTTTTCTGTTAATTCTTTCAAGAAGACAATGTGATAGATGTGGTGTCTTCTCCTTTAGCTCCTACCTAGATAAATGGTAGAGTTGGGGAGGCGGCTATATCTAAAATACTTGATAGATTTTTTATATCTAAAGGATTGGCATATATTTTTCCTAGATTTCTGACTTGGTCAATTAACTCAAGGATATCTGATCATGTGCCTATCTATCTCCAAATTGATGTGGATAAGAAAATCCATCATTTTCCTTTTAAGTTTAACCATATTTGGCTAGAAGATGAAAATTTTCTTGGCGTGGTAAATGGTTTATAGCTTTCTTTTGATACTGATCTCGAAGATACTGCTATGCACAAATTGATGAAGAAGCTGAAAAATCTCAAACGGGTTGTTGTCAGGTAGGAAAAAGATAAGAAGAAGAAGAGTCTTAGACTAGAACTGTTACAATCAAGGGAAAAAAATCATTTTTAATGAAAATTCCTTTGGATGTTTTATAAGAAATGAAATAGAAATGTTGTCGAGGATGGAAGATAGGAAGAAGAAAATTATGAACAGAGAGGTAGAATCCTTGAGGCTGAAGAGTAGAGCCATCTAGATTAAGCATGGGGATTGTAATACAATTTAAAAACAAATATGCTATTCATCGCAGAATTACTAGTGCCATTTGGGACCTGAAGGATCCGTATAATAATATGATTTGCTCACAGTGTGAGTTGGAAGATGGATCAATGATATTTTTTGAGTCCATCTTTAAATATTCTGGAAAATTAAATATTTTTTCTCAGCTAAAGGTTATCCAATACTATCCTAGATTCTTTTCTGATGAAGAAGGATTACAGGTGGGAAAGGAAGTCTTACTAAGGGAGATTGAAGTTGTATTGAGAAATTTTGCAAGGGAAAAAAGTCCATGCCTTGATGACTAGACCATATAATTTCTTAACGAGTTTTTTGACATTGTTGGTCACGATTTATTGGAGGTTGTGAAAGAATATTGTAAGAGAGGGTATGTCTTCGGAGCAATGAATTCCACATTTATTGCTCTTATTCCAAAGAATTCTAAACTAAATTCTTTCAGACTACAAACCAATCTCATTGCATAATTTGGTGTATAAGATAATCACCAAAATCATCTTCAATAAGATTAATCCCATTCTTACAAAATGCATGTCAAAGGAACAATTTGGTTTTCTCTCAGACAAGAAAATATTGAATGCAATAGGGGTTGCTGAAGAGAGCTTACATACCATTAAGACAAAAAAAATTGGAAGCTTTGATTCTCAAAATGGATTTGATAAAACCTTATGACAAGGTTGATTTGGTATAAATGAGGTTGGTAGTTTTGCAAATTGGTCTTCCCTTAGATGTAGGTGACTGGATTAGGGCTTTTATCAGATCTGGCATATTTATAGTTCTAATCAATGGATCTCCATCAAAGTTTTTTAGAAGCTCTCGAGGGATCAGATAGGGGTGCCCATTGTCTCCATTTACTTTCCCTCTTGGTGATTTAATGGTTCAATAGACTTATTGGGAAAGGAAAGCAAGATCAAAACAATTATTAGTATCAAAGTCTCTTATGATAATGATATCTCACATTTATTGTTTGCAGATGATGTGCTTATTTTTGGGGTTGGTTCAGGTGAGGAATGGAGTACTTACAATTATATTATTGTGCTCTTTTGAAACTCTTCAAGGATGGAGGTGAGTATTCATATGCCATGTTTGCATATTGGGTCTTAAGTACTTGGGGTACCTTCTAAAACATAATTGTTATTTCGCCAAATACTAGCCATGGCTTCATAGAAAGGTGGAGAAGAGAATAAAATCTTGGTGCCATAAATAATTATCCATGGGGAGTAGATTTGAAATGGAGAGAATCCATCTACTAAGTAAACTTCTAGCATAAATATGATAATGACTCCATAAATGGATAATAATATATAAGATAAAATATTCAATATGTTTTCATTTAAAAATGTTTGGACTTATATAATTCCATTCGTTCTTGAACCATCATCTCGAGATCCTTTCTTTTAGTATTTGTGACACTTGATGAAATGAGACGATATGAGTTACAAATTCCAAATAAGAAATGTCGCATCGTCGCTGATGTGGTCCATCTGAGATCTATCTTCATTGGAGCTATTTGATGGCTATGCGGGGTTCTTCTCGTTTGTTGCTTAGTATGTTGATTTGATGTTCTTGCTTGTTTGACAACATAACTCTTATGTGTATGTTCATTTTGACCCTGTCGTTGGTCAAAATGACGTTTATAATTGGGGTGTTGATAAAGAGTTTTTGTTGTTTGTTTTTTGTTGGATTGAGTTCCTTTTGAACTATGGCGAAGACTAAATTTGTATTTATTTCTTCTTCCTCAACTTAAATTTGTTTTGTGGAAAGTTTGGATGCTTCCTTCTAGATTTGCGTTAATTTGTTCTCTCGTTGATTGTTATTACCCTAAATTTTCTCGAACCTGCCATCTTGCGACCTTTTGTCCTCTTTTAACTTCTCGATTTGTTCCTCTAGTTCTTGATTTAGATTTCTTAGGCACTGGTTTTCTTCCTCCTTTTCTAATATTCTTCCTTCGAGGTCTTCATTGGAAGGTTATGTTTTCCGATTATGTTTCAACTTCTTGATTTTCATAAGTAATGTCTTGTTATGAATTCTTAGTTGAAATAGTTCTTTGGTATCGCTTACTAAATTGTCATTGATTTTCTTAATTTCCAGCTTGTGCATTTTCTTAATGTCATCATACTTTTGTTGAAGTTTTTCTTGTTGTTGCTGATGTTGACATATCTTTGAATCTTGATCTTCTAGCTTCTTTTGGGCGTGCGCCAATTCACTATCTTTGCCCTTGATGAGCTTGTTTAAGCGCATTATGTCTTCTTCGAAGTCATTATTGTTTCTATACGGTGACTTTTATGTCGTTCTTTGACTTTTTGATAGGTCTTCTAGGTTTTGATTATGACTTTGCAAATGTGATATTTTCTCATATAACATTTTTTTGAAACCTTCATTATTTTTTTCTAATATTTG
Organism: Pseudotsuga menziesii; assembly: GCA_001517045.1. Lineage (NCBI taxonomy): Eukaryota > Viridiplantae > Streptophyta > Pinopsida > Pinales > Pinaceae > Pseudotsuga > Pseudotsuga menziesii. The sequence continues at coordinate 1,540,287 of LPNX010957471.1, forward strand.
ATTTTAGATTTTTAAGGTATGATTCTTATGCTATTGAAGTATGTTAACCAATTGTTGTTTATCAATCTCGCATTGTAGATAATTATTGGTCGCGTTATAATGTTCTAACTGAGCCAATACTACTTGTAACTGCATCTGCAATTCTGATTTTGTAAGTGCCATGGCCTTCCTTTTACTTTGATGTCTTCGTTAATAAATGGTCTTTGGATTCCTTGAAAGATAAATGGCCTCCCTTTTATTATTATTATTATTTTATAAATAATTGTAATAATTTATACAATTATTAATTGTTATAACAATTATTACTATTAAAAAGAATAGTATTTTTTTTGAAAAATTATATATATATATATATATATATATATATATATATATNAGATGGGAGTGTGTGGGTAAAAGGAGGGCGCGGAGCTGGCTGGAAGGGGGCGGCGAGGCAGGCGGCCGATTGCTGGGGCCTGTGGAGTGTTTACTGGTAGGTCGTGGATATGAAACGATGTGGAAGGAGGTGCAGGGAGAGGAGAGATAGCAGGGATGAGCGTGAGATGTGGTGGGTGAACGCATCCCAGAGTGCAGGCTCTACGTGAGAGTTTTGGAGTACCTATGCACGAGCGTGGAGTAGTGAAGGGAAGGGAAGGGAAGGGAAGGGAGGGGAGTAGTGTCGAACGACCAACAACAACCCGATTCTGCTCAAAGACCTTGGAATTGTAGAGGTGTAGGAGGAAGACATAATTTATAATGTGTGGAGGATATGATTCATAAAAACAGGCTTAGGAGACAAAGATGGAATCCATCAAATGTAATTCAAGTTTTTCAAAAGATTTGGATTAATGGAGTCATAATTGATAAAGACTCTTTGTGGGCAACGATAGGTCTTTTCCTCTATTTTGGGACAAGAAAAAGTTCTCCCTTAAGCAACAAACAATAGAAAGACATTGGATAATGGCAGAGATGGAGGTTGGAAATAGACAAGAAGTTATAAATATTTGCATTATTTATTTTCCGGTTCAATATAGTTTAAATCCAACCTTCCGATAGTCTTTATATACTCTAAACGACCAAAATAGTGGCATTATATAAGGTGTTTCAATGTGGCTATTTCTTGTTGTAAAGAAAGGAGAGGGGGTTCACAAGTTTGAGATCCTTTTTGGGAGTCATTAGAAGACTTCACTGGGGACCTCAATTTGGTTGACATCAAGCTTAAGAAAGGTTGTTTTACTTGGACTAAGAAGATAATTGGTCGAGGTCATATAGCTTCTTGTTTCAACATATTTCTTGTTTGTAGTAGTCTTCTTCAAGTGATATTTTTTGATCAAGTTCAAATTCTCTATAATGCGGTCTTAGATCATTTACCAATTTATTTATCTGTTGAAGAATTGGTGAATAAATGCCCTATTCCCTTTCGTTTCAATTTCCTATGGATAAAATATGATGAAGTTCTCTAACTGATCATAATTATTGGAATATATATGTGAAGGGGTATCCTTCTTACATTTGGGATTCAAAGCTTCACACAGTGAAAATTTCCTTAAAGCCTTGGGTGAAAAATCATTATGAACCCCCTAAAAAAGAAATAATTCAATTGCAGTGTGAGTTAAGCAAGCATAGGAGAAGATGGAGTCTGTAGAAGTCACTTTGTGAGTTGTTGCAAAGAGAGCAACATCTTAATCTAAAGTTGGAAGAGGCTTTCCATGATGAAGAAGAAAACCGGCGTTTAAAATCTTGGGCTTTGTGGTTATATTATGGAGATAAGAACACTAAGTTTTTACATTGTCAAGTGAAAGCCAGGTTGCATATCAATTATATTCATAAAATCTAGACTGAGGATGGGGAATTTTTTTTCTAGTACCCCTGATATTCAGAAAGAGGCTTAGATTTAAAAAAAATATTTACATCAAACAAGGGGTTGTGTATTATCCTTCTAAAGATGTTTTGCTTGATAATATTTCGAATATGATCACCAATGTTGAAAATAATATGCTAATTGAAGTTATCTTAGAGGATGAAAATTTTGCAGTGGTTTGTGGGTTAGGCTTGGATAAGTCTCCATGACCGGATGGATTTTCTATACATTTTGTTTTAGTATGTTGGAGCATATTCAAGTTCGATCTGTGTAATCTCGTACGTGTGTGGTGCGTTGGTTGTTCGATTGATCCGAAGTAAGTTGTTAAGAAGTGGTCATGAGTTCAATCCACACCTGACCTTACTCATGTCCCATGATAACAAGCATTGTGGGGCACCTAGGGGTATAGTGGTAGCAGGAATAAATCCCTGGACCTTGTGTAACGTGAGTACCAACCCTTCCTAGGTTGCCGATTCCCCTAGTTAAAAAAAATGTCGATATACGTAAAATGTCGAATTGGATAAAAGGTAGAGGAAAAATTGGTGGTGCAACTAATTCGTTCTTTTTATTTTTAATTCCAAAAGAATCAAGGCCTGCTTCCCTTGCTCAGTTTCAATCGATTTCTATTTGTAACTCTTCCTACAAAATTCTAATAAAAGTTTTAGCCAATCATCTAAAATCTCTTCTCCCTCGAGTAATTTTGGAAGGACAAGGTGGGTTCATTGAAAAGCGCCATATTGTAGACAATATAGTTCTAGTTCAAGAAGAAAACCATTCAAGTGTGACTAGGAAAGAGTAGGGGATGGCTATCAAGCTAGATATAGCTAATGCATTTGACAATGTTCGACATAGCTTCCTATTTGAAGTTCTTGCTCGATTTGGCTTCTCTATTGGATTTATAAAGTGGATTAAAGCCTGCATTATTTGACCTTGAATTGCTCCATAGATAAATGGGAGACCAACTGAATTTTTTTGTGCCTCGAGAAGCCTTAGACAGGGATGTCCTATGTCCCCTTTTCTTTACATTTTAATGGTTGAAACATTTGGAAGACAAATTCTTAAATAAAGAGGTGAAGGAAAGTTATGTGGAATTCAAATTTCCAGGGGGATAAATAATGCAAATAACTCCCAATTTGTTGATGATATAGTTATGCTTGTTGGAGCTTTGGTGACTAATGCTATTCATTTTAAGTGATCCTTAGATCAATTTTTGCAAGCTTCATGTGAAATCTTTGGTTGGAATGTCCTGCCTCTTCTTATGCGAAGTATTGCGAGAGAACTTGGATTTGCAAGTAACTCAAATTGGAACACCTTTAAGTATCTTGGTGTCCCAATTTCTCAAAAGAGAAGTACAAGCAAATATTGGGAAGCCATTTTTCAAAAGTTAAAAGATAAAAGCTTTAGATGGGGAATGAGATGGTTAAACCTTGCATGAAAAGTGGTCCTAATGAGGTTTGTTCTTTCCTCTCTTCCTCTTTTTCAATGTTCTTATCTTTTAGCTCCAAAAGGAATAATGCAAAATTTAGACAATTGTATTACAAACTTCTTGTGGCAAGGAGGTAAAACCAACGAGAAAAAATTCCATTTGGAAAAATGGAACACAATTAAAGCTCCAATAGACCATGGAGGGATTGGAATTTGTGATCCCTCCTTAATGAACTTAGCTATGGGAGATAAATTGATTTGGATTTTAGTTTATGGGAAAATAGTTTGGTGGAAGAATATCATCAAGAAAAAAAATGTTTCATGCCCAAGATTACAATCCTTAGACAATTGTATTTAGGATTGACACGGTTCTAATATTTGTTGTCTTTGCGATGCTTTGGGCAGTATTATCCAAAAAGGCCTCTATTGGGTCCCTGGTAATGGTTGAGAAATAAATATTTGGAGTGACTCCATCTTAGGAGCTTCCTGTTTAATTCAGAATGAGGACTTGCACTATCAGAAGATTTGGTTAAGCAATGAAGGGGTTAATACTATTTATGATTTGTCTAACTGGGATTCTAACGGGAATTGGATTGATTGGAAATTGCCGAGTCCCCCCATGGAACTCCAATCCTGAATGGATGTTGTTATTTACATTATTCAAGGTGTTTCCCCTATCAATATTCAAATATCTAATTCTTGAGGATGGGGGAAGATGGTAAATTATTCGGTGAAAGACGGAAAGGAAAAAATCTACCCGAAACAAACTTCTCTCCCCTTTTCAAGATTATGGGTGAAAGTGTGGCACCAGGATTGGAGCCCAAGGGTGAATGTTTTATGCTAGATATATTTTCATGGAAACATTCTTACAAATGAGAAGCTAACAAAAAAAAGTACTGAAGGGCCTTCTATATGTTCCATCTATAATTTTATGAAGAAACTATCCTTGATCTCCTTTTTCACTGTAAATATATAAATTTGGTATGGGGAAGTATTGTTAAGGAATAATATGTAAATCTTGTTCTCCCAGAGGAGTGGGAAGGTTTCCTTCTTAGCTAGATAAATTTCTATCCTCGATCCTTGGTTGGGTAGCCTATCTTGGCAAGAATTTGGTCTGCTCTTCCACAATATATATTTTTGAAAGCTTGGATCACAATAAATTGCAATATTTTTGAAAATAAAGTGATTTTGGAAAAATATCATGCCATCTCTGCTAGATCTCTCTTATGGGAGGATATTCAGAGGCGAATCAATAACATAAAAAACTCAAAAATATGGAGTTTAGATGAAGTTGAGTGGGTAAAATCCTTCACCAAATAGAATTTTCTTAAAATCTCCCAACAAACTTTGGAAGCTTAAATTCCTCATTAGCAATTAAGAATAAGTCAAGTGGAATTTCAAAACTGGTCGTAGAAACTGCAGTCCCATCCCTCGTTTTTTTTTATGGTTCCTTGAAGGGTAACCTAGGGGAGGTGTTAAGTTTTAATGGTTCATCAGATCTTATAACATTTAGCATCATTACAACATAACCATAAGAAAAATATCACTAAAAGATAGACAAGCACAACCACACAAAAGAACACAAAGATTTATCGTGGGAAACCCTCATGGGGAATAAAACCCAACAAAACTTCCTACGTATAAGATGTATAAAATGTACAAGGAAAGATCCTAGATAGGTGCGCCTCCCTCCAGCAGATATATATATATATATATATATATATATATCCTATGCCCTATACACAAGTGAGTGTTTGTTCAAATGAGGAACACATCTCCTCTATTTATACTCTATTTGTCACTTGAATTTTAAACTAACAAGTCGACCCCACTTAACTAAGTGGGCCAAATTCACTTAGGAAGACTCAATCGAAGTGCCGTTGTAACGGATCGAAGGGATTGAAGTGTTGCTGCAAAAGGATCAAAAGGATCAAAGTGTTGCTGCAAAGGATTGAAGTGTTGCTACAAAGGATTGATAAGATCGAAGTTCTACTGCAAAGGATCGAGAAGATCGAAGTGCTGTTGCAAAGGATCAGAAGATCGAAGTGTTGCTGCAAAGGATCGAAGTGCTGCTACAAAGGATCGAGAAGATCGAAGTGTTGCTGTAAAGGATCGAGAATATCAAAGTGCTACTGCAAATGTTAAGAAGATCGAAGTGTTGCTGCAAAGGATCAAAAGATCGAAGTACTACTGCAAAGGATCAGAAGATCGAAGTGTTGCTACGAAGGATCGAAAGGTCGAAGCGTTGCTACAAAAGGATTAAGTGATCGTGTGATGCAAAAGATGAAGACATTAAAGAGTAACTATTCTAGTTACTGAATGTGAAAACTTCCTATGACATATAGGATGTATAACCTTGATGATGTTGTAGATATTGTCTCTCTGTTCTCCTATAGTCTATGATGATTTTGTGAGTAGAATAACCTTCTCGTTAAGGGGTGTTATCCACCTGAATGGCACCTCTCCGTCTGAGTGCCGACATTCACTATGTTGGCACACAAAAGGATATTTATGAATTGAGGGTTGCCCAAAACACTATAGATGGGCTTATTATGAACTACATTTATCATCCACCCAGCTGGTTATTTTTACCTTTTAAATATGTCAAGTCTTGTACGCGACTCTTCTTATATGCAACTCGTGTGTTGTACGCGAGTGTCGGTTATTGCATCTCGCGTACTGATTTGTACGCAGGTTACCCTTAGAGCAACTCGCGTGTCATACGTGAGTTTCCAGTATTGATACCCGCGTACACCTTCCTTTGACATTAAAAGTAAAAAATCGCGATTACTTGAGATTAGTTAAGCACTTAACCTTAATCACCTTAATTGTCTCAACGTCCTCAACCTTCGAAACTGCCTTATTTCACCAAGTATAAATACAGGCCTTGGGGAGGGTGTTAATCACATACACTTGGAGAGCAAAGTTATGCTGGTGGAGTTCATTTAGAAGTCTTTGGAGCAATGGAACTTAGAATCCTTTGGTTGCAGAGGAGTCCTTGTCTCAGGCGTTGGGTTGTAATATGAACTCTTTCGTTATTGTTAATAAAGATAATCCTTCTTCCATATGTGTCTTGAATGTCTCTCATATATTGTGGTTTGATAAATACTTATGATTCAACACTTTGTATATGATTTATCTAACCTGTTTATATATATGTATCATCTTGTATTTGGAGGATTGACTCTTGACAGGTGAAGGAGAAGCAGAGCGGAAGAGGACAAGCTAGGATCAACCGTTGTGTATCGTGTGAGTCTTTTCTATCCTCCTATTTCCTTTACTGCACTCTAGAGTCGATTGCCTGCAAGTTTCATGAGTATGTTGGTAACCCCAGACCTTCGGTTATAAGGTGTTTATTCCTGTACAACAGAATTGGCGACTCCGCTGGGGAGCCCAGACTGCTGTAGGTTGTTTCTGTCACCCCTGACCAGTCTTTGCTTTGAAGTTTGTGTGTGGTCTTTTATCCTTGTTCATACTTATCACAGTGTTTGAAAGTCTTGTGGATTTTTCTTATTTTTTGAGAAATTTTTTGTTCCTGTACGTGGGTTGCTCTTCTGCATAGTCGCGTACAGAGGCCTGCATACGCGGGTTTCTCTCTTGGACAGTCGCGTATAGTACGTGAGTTGCCCTTCTACACAGTCGCGTACAAACCTGGAAATAGGGATTTTTTAGGATTGGGTTTGCTTGTCCCTCTCTTTGTGTAATTCCTATTTGTTAGTTGGCTTTCTTTATGAATACTGTGCTGTTTGTCTGAAGACCTTTGGTGACCACATTTTGTGCTTTTTTCGTAAAGCCCTTGGGTTTCTTTTGTTTGGATTGTCTTCTGTTTGCATGTTGAAGTAGCTTGGCCTGTTGGGTTATAGGTTGAAGTGTCTCTGTCCAGATTAGTGATCAGGGTCTTGGGAATCATTTTTCCAGTCTATATTTTGATAGTGGTTGCTTTGTCACTCACCTTTATGAGTTTACAGTGATCTTTTGTCATTGTGTGCACCCAAGCTAGGGTTCCCGGTCTTCCTTTGTTGGTTGATTCTTGGTTCTTTTGACCTGTTTACTTTAGTTTATTTATTTTATACAGTTGATTAGATCCAAGTATACTCAAGTGTAGTGCATTTTAGGTGCATGGTAGAGTTTGAGCATTTTATAGCATTAGGGTTCGTTCTTTGCTCTTTCCCCCACCTCCTTTTCTTGCTATGATTCTTGGCTTATGTTTCTGGTCAGCCTCTGTCAGTGATCTTTTTCTGAGTTTAGAAGCTTGTTGGTGTTTGTTTCCTTCTTCTTTGGTTGGTTAACTTCACCATGCCAAAATAGTTGACTTGTCTTTTATGCAAGCCTTCCTT
>LPNX010957471.1:1548200-1564386 GCA_001517045.1 Pseudotsuga menziesii
TTTTTTATTTTGCATTTATAAAAGAAAAAGGCAAAAACACATGTTTGCTTTATATGCATGTAGATTAGTTTTTTAGTCTAGATTGCATGGCATATCCTTGTTTTTGAAAAAATATAAAAAAAAGAATTTGTTCTTTTGTGGCTTTCAAGTTTCTATTTGAAAATACAAAGAGAATAGTTTTTGCTTTTTGCATTTCATATCTCTTTGCTTAGTCATTTTGTTTCAACTTTGAGTCAAAACACCACACAAATTTCACACCATTTACCTTCTGACTAAAAACAACCCTTAAAATAAACGATATAATTTAAAAATTATTAGTAAGTTTTATTTTATAGGGTCATACAGCAACTAGCTCAGGCTAGAATTGTGGATTAGGGAGTTTTAACTCTCCACAAGTGTTTAAATTTCAGACGTAGTTGGCCAATCACTAGGTAAATCCTTTTCTACATTGATTGTATCTGGGAAGCTCCTCTCAAATGGGAGTCAAGCACGAGGCCGCGTGGAGACTTGGACTGAGGAGATAACCCTCTGATTCCTTGTCAAAGCATAGACCAAGGTTTTTGCGCATTTGGGGATTCTGTCTTAGAAAGGGTTTCGGGCTTTGCTACCCTGCCCATGCGTACGAATAAGGATTGCGACTGTCCCCCCAGACTGTCAATATAGTTAAGGTAGCCTTTAGTCTCTTTGATATCTAGGGTTCATACATAGGTACATCGGAAGGCTATTTCTGGTTGACCTTGGACGGGCTTGGAAGGTAACCCGGGTAGAAAGTGTGGGAGGGTGGTGGGTGATTCCTCCGCTTGTGCCTAAGAACATCTACAGGGACGCCAAGTAACTGTCTATCAACTTTCTTCTGGAAAGTATATCTTATACCTATTTGTCTGTTTGGGTTTAGGAATTTTTTAGTGAGTGCTGTGTGGTTTGTCTGTACTTAGTGTGCCTTTAGGTGTGTGCTTTGTAATTTTGGTTTCCTATCAACCTCAGACTTTGTCTCCTAGTTTGAAACTATGGCTAACACCCCTTCGAACACCAACCAAGAGATCCCCATGCTGGGAACTCCTTGTACTATTCCTCTCACGGGGAATGTTGCTGTTCCCTTGATGGCCACCTTTAATCTACCTAGATTCACCCTAGGGCTACCGGTGTGGTTGTTTTCCACTCCAACTGTCCTGAATGCTCTTGATGCTTCTCAAGTAAGTTCCTTATATCAAGGGCATCAAAACACTGCTTCCCCTTCACCTGTAGTTGATTCTCCTCCTCCTACCTCATGCGGTGACAGTACTGATACTAGTAACCGACAGTCTAAAAGGAGTAAAAGAAGGAGGAATCGAAAGAAGGCACATAAGCAAGGGGGCACCTGTTCAACCTCTACAGGTCAAGTTGAACCTCACCACCCAGCCTCTGCAGTTCATGCTAGGGGCACCCATCCAACCTCTGCAGGTCATGTTGGATCTAAGCACTCAACCTCTGCAAGTCAAGTTGATCTTCACCATCTAGCCTCTTTTGATCATGCTGGTGGGATCCTTCCAACCTTTCCAGGTCATGTTGGATCCAGTCACTCAGCCTTTGTAGTTCATGCTGAGGGCACCCGTTCAACCTCTGCTGTTCAAGTTGAACCTCCTCGTCCAACCTCTGCAAGTCATGTTGGATCCATCCATCCAGCCTCTGTGGTTCATGCTGGTGGGATCCTTCCAAAATTTTCAGGTCATGTCGGATCTAGTCACTCAGCCTCTACAGTTCATGCTGAGGGCACCCGTTCAACCTCTGTTTTTCAAGTTGAACCTCCCCATCTAACCTCTGTAAGTCATGTTGGATCCATCCACCTAGTCTCTGTGGTTCATGCTGGGGGCACATACTCAATTGTTGCAAAGCATGTTGATCCTAACCACTCAGCCTCTGTTGTTCATGTTGGCAGTGCCCGTCCAACCTCTACAAGTCATGTTGGACCCAGTCTCTCAGCCTCTGCAAGTCATGCTAGGGGCAATCTCTCAGCCTCTGTGGTTCATGCTGAAGACAATTCATCAACCACTGCGAGTCATGTTGACACTGTTGAAAAGACTACCTGTTCAAAACACAAGCCCAAGTTTCCTTGTAAGCTTTGTGAGGGAGACCACCTTACTTATAAATTCCCTTCTATCGTGGAGGTGTGAAGAGTTTGGTTTCATGGTCATCCCGTTTTTGAACATTCTGAAGCTTTTCAACAACCAACCTCTCTTAGTCAGGTTGGACCCAGTCACCCAACCTCTGGTTTTCATGCTGGGGGCAAAATCTCAACCTCTGTAGGTCATGTTGAGAGTAGATAGTCAGCCGCTGCTAGTCATGTTGAAACTGTTGAGAAAACTGGTTGTTCAAAGTGCAAACTTAAGTTCCCTTGTAAGCTATGTGAGGGAGATCATCTTACTCACCAGTGCCCTGCTATCGCGGAGGTGCAAAGAGTGTTGTTCGAGACTCAAGAATTTTCTTCTCCTAAACAACCTATAGTTTCTCAACAACCTACTCAACCTTTGGTTGATCAAGTGGTTGAACCAATATCAGAGTTGGTTGATCCCACTCTTCTTTCAGAGAGTGATCCTGATGTGATTGAACCAATGTCATCTTTGGTCAATCCCACTCTCCCTTCGGGGAGTGACTTTCATGAAGTGGTTGAATCGATTCCATTATCGATCAATCCCACTCTTCCTTTGGAGAGTGAAGTGTCTGCTAGTCACATTTTCTTCACTGCCAGTTCAGACCTTACTGAACAAGGGGGCACTGAACTTGCTTTGGATCAACCCCCACCAAGCTCTCGGATTGCTTCCTTTGATTGGGATAGCCTAGTTGAGCCGCGCCTTCCTTTTAATGCACGTTTCCAGATAAAGGTCAAAGTTGAACCATATAAATTGCTCGTTGTATTGTTGATGAAGGAGCCTCAATTAGTATTTTTTCTACTCGTGCTTGGCGAGGCATGGGATCTCCTAGCCTTGTGTCGACTGCTAGTCAGTTATTGGCATTTGATAGAAGAACTTGTGTAGCCTTGGGAATTCTTACTCAAACACCTGTTACTTTGGGTGGGAAGACCGTCTTAGTTGACTTCATGGTGATAGAATACCCCTTGGACTTCAATATTCTCCTTGGACGTGATTATGTCTATCCATGCAAGCTGTGGTGTCAACATTCTTTCGTGTGATGTACTTTAATCATGGAGAAGAAATTGTCACTATCGATCAGTTGGATTTTCTTGATCCGTGTCCTGACCCAACTAGAGACCAGGTCTTTCCTTTATTGATTCCCAGTGTTTCTATAGACACTAACCCGCCATAAGTGCGCTATGTGGCCTCGTGTCCTTTGCGTTCAATTGCTACTGAGAAGCAGCCTCCGTTTTCATGCTTACCTTCTCGGGACATGGTCCCAGGAGTTGACCAGGTGAGTCATCCTATACAGACTGTAGAGCCTTCTCTCCACTCTGTCAATCCATTTGAAAGTTTAGACATGTGTCCTATCTCGGATAATCTCCTTCCTTCAGATGAAGTTTTCCTCGAGTCTTTGATACAGTCTAACCTTCTTTTGGATGTTGTTTTAGTTGTGACTAAGTCTAACCTTGATTTGCCTAGTAAGCATGACCTTTATTCTTATGTTGGTCTTGTTGAGTCTTTAGACTCTTCCTTTGAACAACAAGTCAGTGATCCTAATGAGTTTGATTTTTCTTATGATTTTTTCAACTCCTGTGATATTGAGTTTGTTCCTGTAGACTCTATCTCCCTTGTTGATTTTTGCTCTCCTTCTGAGGTTAATCTTATTGATTATAAACCCTCGAGATTTGGTGCTATAGAATCTTCTTCGGTTAATTCTACCTTGACTTTACCTTTTATAGAAGATAGCAAAGTCACATGTGTTTCTTCCAAAGTGACCCACATCAGATCGTTTCTTTTGAATATGATTCTGATGTTGTTGTTTCTTGGAGACACGATTTTTAGTTGGATTCACAACTGTTTACTGGCCTCGCCTTGTTGTTCAAGTTGTAACTGCATTTGCATGTGCCCTGCTCGTGCTTATGAGCTTGATGCCGACTTCCACGCTTTTAGCTTGTTGTATAAGCCCTCATCTTTGTTCTCATCATCGCTCAGCCTTCTATCATTTTGCCTTTGCAACTTGACACCTTTTACCTTGAGGAGACGTTCCCTGAGTGTCTTTATCCTGCTCATGTTCCTTGCATTATGCATAGGTCTGTTCCTTGCGCTTGGAACTAGTTTTTCCTGTTTATGACACTCGTCTCCTCGCATTTAGAGCATTCTTTCTGCTCTCCTTCGAGCTCGTTAAAAACAGTAAGGAGGTCACAAGTTGACTTTTCCGGACTCGTTAAAACTTCACGGGAAAGATTTTGAGTTTCTTTAGGCCCAAGTCTGACTCCTCAAAATAGACTTGACTGCCGAGTAAACTTGTCCATTCAGGCTCGTTAAGAATATGTGAATGGGCATCCACATTGGTGGTAGGTTATCTCTTTCTCGGACGATGTGGAATAATACGAGAAAGGAACACTCTATTTTCTTTGGAATTGAGAAGAGTATTCTCAGGCATAGGTTTATCTCTTTTCCGGACCTGAGGGACTAAACTTACCGAAAAGGAACCCTCGGTATGAGCTTAGTTTTCTCTTTTTCGTGCTCTGGACCAAAATATGAAAAATATTTGGAGTGTACTTTATGTCTTTGTCATGCTCGCTAAACCCTAAAGAACAAAGCATCGAGTTTATTGTTGTAAGCCCCATTTCTCGTAATCAAATGGATCTTTTCGAGTGATCTTGCCTTCCTTCACACTCGTAAAACTTAGGCTATATGCTGCTTTTGAAGGAGTGTTGGGTAGGTGGTAATTTAAACTTTTTCGGACCTTCTTGACTAAGTACGAAAAAGGTGCGCCTTTTCTTCTTCAGAAGTTAAGAGAGTTCTTCTTTGGTATGTTTTATACTTTTTTGGCCTCAGGAGACTAAATTGTATGAAAAATCCCCCCCCCCTGGAGTCTTCTTTGGAGTTTTCAGACTCTCTAAACTATGAAAACACCGTCGAGCATGTACTAGTTCGGGCTCGTAAAATCCACGAATTAGTGCTTAATCAAGCATTATTTTCCCGTCTCTTCAAGCTTGTTAAAAAATGAAGAGGGATCCGAGTTAACTTTCCTGGACTCGTTAAAGTTTAACAGGAAAGGTAAGGAAGAATTTTTCTCTTGTTTTCAATAATGGCATCATGTCCTCCTTGAACATAGCACTCTTTGTTTTTCCGATATCCATGTCTCAGTGATTACTTTTCCATTCAGCTATTACTTTGAGTTTCTTACTCCTCCTCTTGTCCGTTATACCTGGGGAATTTGATCATGTCTCCTACATGATAGATAGGTCTAGTTGTTCTATCTATAAGTTATACGTTGTCTTGGGTCATCTCTGTGTTGTGCTCATTGTTCAAGGACTTTACCCAATGTCTGATCTATAGCCTGATCCCATCATTGTTATATCTGTTATCTATTGTGTCTCCCTTCTTTTTCCCAGTTCCTAGTCACTCTTATGATCCGTTGGAGGATCTATTGCCTTCCTTATCACAGCATGGTTCCATTTCAGTACTTCTTGATGACGAATACCTAGAGTTTTGATGTTCGTACCTCATGATTCACTTTCATCATTAGTGAATTCCTTTGCTTCAGTCATCGATTATCACCTATTGATTGACAAACTGTTGAATCCTTTCCATGTTTGACTTCAGCTTACCCTTATTCACATGGCTTGGATTGTACTGGTTCTTTGCGATCCTTTATGAAGACCTTAGTTCCTCACCTATGGACTAAGTTGCGCAATATTATGTTCTATTTATATACACAACTTCCAGATCTTTGAAGACTCATCATTATTGTATATTGTGGCTTCGATCCACCTTTGTAATATACATGGTTTCATACCCGTATCATATGATGTACTCAAATATTGTAATGGAGCTAGTGTTCCAGTAAATTGAACATAGCATCCTCAGATGTAACTTTGTATATGACATTACTATGTATTTGTTTCAGGTACTCTCTCTGCTCCATTGGATTTCTGAGTTCTCCAAAGATAAAGATTATAATGTATTTCGGCCATCGTTTCCCTCTAACCTCACACATTAGGGGGCATCTGTTATCCACTTGAATGGCACCTCTCCGTCTGAGTGCCGACATTCGCTATGTTGGCACACAAAAGGACATTTATGGATTGAGGGTTGCCCAAAACAATATAGACGGGCTTATTATGAACTACATTTATCATCCACCCAACTGGTTATTTTTACCTTTTAAATATGTCAAGTCCTGTACGCGACTCTTCTTATATGCAACTCGCGTGTTGTACGCAAGTGTCGGTTATTGCATCTCGCGTACATATTTGTACGCGGGTTACCCTTAGAGCAACTCGCATGTCATACGCGAGTTGCCATTATTGATACCCGCATACACCTTCCTTTGACATTAAAAATAAAAACTCGCGATTACTTGAGATTAGTTAAGCACTTAACCTTAATCACCTTAATTGTCTCAACCTCCTCAACCTTCGAAACTGCCTTATTTCACCAAGTATAAATACAGGCATTGGGGAGGGTGTTAATCACATACACTTGGAGAGCAAAGTTATGCTGGTGGAGTTCATTCAGATGTCTTTGGAGCAGTGGAACTCAGAATCCTTTGGTTGCAGAGGAGTCCTTGTCTCAGGCGTTGGGTTGTAATCTGAACTCTTTCATTATTGTTAATAAAGAGAATCCTTCTTCCATATGTGTCTTGAATGTCTCTCATATATTGTGGTTTGATAAATACTTATGATTCATCACTCTGTATATGATTTATCTAACCTGTTTATATATATGTATCATCTTGTATTTGGAGGATTGACTCTTGACAGGTGAAGGAGAAGCATCCCTGAAGGCTTTGGAGGAGAAGCAGAGCGGAAGAGGACAAGCTAGGATCAACCATCGTGTATCGGGTGAGTCTTTTCTATCCTCCTATTTCCTTTACTGCACTCTAGAGTCGATTTCCTGCAAGTTTCATGAGTATGTTGGTAACCCCAGACCTTCGGTTATAAGGTGTTTATTCCTGTACAACAAGGGGGAGTGCTGAATATTGTAACTTCAAAGGATATTCTAAATGTATTTTATTGATGTAACCCAAGGGAGATGTTATTAATCCTCTGTTGGGGTGTTACTATTGTATTTGGTCATCCTAGAGTCATGAGGTAAATCCTCCATTGTAAGTCGGATCAATAGTATCCTTCTTGATCCTTTGTAGTCGCATTTCGATCTGCTTGATCCTTTGCCGCCGTACTTCGATCTACTTGATCCTTTGCCTCCACTCTATCTGTAGTACACATGATCTATTTGCGGGATGATCAATCCTGATCACTTTAGGACATAATTCCAAGGATGATGCAATCCTCCATCAGCATGATCCATGATATCGATCAGCTGAATCGTCTACAACTAAATGTAGATCTCGACTGCACCCAGTGCTGGCCCTATCGTCCGTAAGGACTCATTGTAGACCATCCATAACACTAAGGTTAGGACCACTCACAAGTGAGTGTTATACTACGGTATCTACACGTACGTGTAGGCATACTCTTCCAAGAAAGAGTATTGTCTGCAAAGCAGATCTCGACCGCATACAAAATGTCAGCCCATCGTAGAAAATCCATACTACATAGGTTAGGACCACTCCCAAGTGAGTGTTATACTACGTCGTCCGTGAGGACTCATTATAGAGCATCCATATCACACAGCTTAGGACCACTCCTAAGTGAGTGTTATTCTATGGAATCTACATATGAATGTAGGCATACTCTTCATACAAGAGTATGTTCTATAGAGCAGATCTCGACTGCATACAAAATGTCAGTCCTGTTGTCCATGAGGACTCATCGTAGAGCATCCATACCACACAGGTTAGGACCTCTCCTGAGCGAGTGTTATTCTTCAGTATCCACAACTGAATGTGTGTACTCTCCATGCAAGAGTAACATCTACAAGACCATCCTTAGCTAGTAAGGACCACTTTCATGAACATAGTGTTATACCTGCCATCCTCAAGATAGGATACTATCGTCCACAAGTGAATGTGGGTACTCACCATCCAAGAGTAATATATGTAGGGCCATCCTTAGCTAGTAAGGACCACTCTCATAAACAAAGTGTTATACCTGCCATCCTCAAGATAGGATACTATCATCCACAAGTAAATGTGGGTACTCTCCATGCAAGAGTAATGTCTGTAGGGCCATCCTTAGCTAGTAAGGACCACTCTCATGAACAGAGTGTTATACCTGCCATCCTCAAGAGAGGATACTACCATCCACAAGTGAATGTCAGACCTTGTCAGCATCTTTAGGTGCACTTGTCCTCTTTCATGCTGGAGCATCATTGTCATCCCATCATCGATGTTAGTCTCATCATCACTCCCCATTTTCTGGGAGGATCCATAGTATCAACCTTCTCCCCCTTTGTCCGAGGAGGGTTCATGCCTTCAACCTGTTCTTCCTTTCTGAGGAGAGTCCATATGTTCAACTTGTTCCTCCTTTCCGAAGAAGGTCCATATCTTCAACTTGCTCTTCCTTTGAAGAGAGTCTATATCTTCGACCTGTTTCTCCTTTCCAAGAAGGGTCCATATCTTCGACATGTTTCTCCATTTCGAGAAGGGTCCATATCTTCTACATGTTTCTCCTTTCTAAGAAGGGTCCATATCTTTGATCTATTTCTCCTTTACGAGAAGGGTACATATCTTCGACCTGTTTCTCCTTGCGAGGAAATATCTATATCAACCTCACTGTTCCTCCTTGCAAGGAAAGTATGTAGTAACATCATCACTATTCTTCCTTGCGAGGAAAGTATGTAGTGACATCATCACTATTTCTCCTTGCGAGGAAAGTATGTAGTATCATCATCACTATCCCTCCTTGTGAGGAAAGTATTTTTGAACTACACCAAGCTTTTCACAGAAGCTTGGTCAGCACATCAGCAACTTGCTCATCGGTACTTACATACTGGTGTTTTATATCTTCCTTTAGTACCATATCCCACATGATTCTCTGTAATATTTATCAAACTTTGGTTGTCACAAAGAATCACTGTGGTATCCAACTCCATGTCAAATAGTCATGACCTCAGTTTTTTCGAAGCCATATGGCTACCAAAATAGCGGAGCAAGTTTCAATGTACTCTGCTTTAGCCGTGCCAAGAGCATCACTAGAATGTTTCTTACTAAACAATGAGATCGAATCCCAGACCATAACATCCACCTGAGGTGTTCTTCATGTCTGCGACACTTCTTGCCCAATCTGAATCTGTATATCCATATAATCTGTAGTCATGATCTCTACGATAGTAAGGTCCTAAGTCTGTCGTACCTTTAAGGTACCTCATCACATGCTTTGTAGCTATCAGGTGAACACTTCTAGGTTTAACTAGACATTGAATCAAGGTGTTCACAACAAATCATATATATGGCCTTGTATTTGTCAGATATATCAATGACTCAATAATCTTCCTGTACTGAGTCATTCCCACTAACTTTGATGTCTCATTAGACAACAACTTCATGTTGGTATCCATGGGTGTGGCCATGGCTTTACAATACAACATATCAAATATTCTTAATATTTCCACAACATACTTTCCCTGGTTCGGAAAGATTCCTTCTGAGCTCTGCCACACTTCCAGCCCTAAGAAATAATGCATCAATCCAAGATCTATCATCTCAAATTATTCAACTAGTTTCTTCTTGTGATATGTTTCCCATTTCCAGTCAGAAATAGATCATCCACATACAACAATAGTATGTTAGGTTAATCATCCATAACCTTGAGGTAAAGGTTAGGATCAAATTTACTTTTGGTAAAGTCCATGCTTGTCAAGAAGCTATCTATTCTGCCATACCAAGCTCTAGGAGCTTGCTTCAGTCGATACAGATCCATTTTCAACTTGTATACATGAGTTGCTTTGTTTTCGACTTCAAATCCTTGTGGTTGTTCGATGTAAACGTCTTCCTCAATTATACCATTAAGGAAGGTTATCTTTACATCCATCTGGTGTAATTCCCACTTCATCATGGAATCCAGTGCAATGATAGTTCTGATGGAAGTGTACCTTTCTCCTGGAGCAAATGTCTCTTCATAATCATTTCTCTTTCTGAGAGAATCCTTTAGCCACAAATCTTGCCTTGCATCAACAACATGTTTTATCTTGTAGATCCACTTGGAAGATACCACACTCTTGCCTTTTGGTTTGGGTACTATATCCCAAACATTTCTGGCATTCTTGCATCATTGCATCTACCATGAGTTCATTCTATTAGGTCATTGACATATCCCAGTCTTTCACATTCAACCTTGAAGGTTGGAACCCACTTTACTCTTGGTAAAGCCTTAGTCCATATGGAAGTTGTTCATCTTGTCGAACCATGTCGAACTCAAAGATCTTTTGTAGTCACTCTCCCTAAAGTGGAGCATCATACTCCCTCTGCATTCTATACTGGAGTGACAGGTATCATCCTCTTCTACTATGTATCCATCTCAGGTTACTAGATACAAATATCCATTTATCTTGAACTTTGTTGAAAAGTTCCTCCTGCACCCATCTATGAGCTTGTTATATTCTATAGGTTTCCATATTCAACCTTGTAGCAAAGGTTAAGATATTCATCACTCTTGGTGATCTTTCAAGCTCCTGGATGTGCTTATCTATGGGTTCCTTTTGAGCTCTTACAAAGCCTATTATGTATAGGTGGTTCTTTGCTCGATATATACTTCTACTGGAGAAATGTGTTTGGTCAATAGAGTATGTCATGCAATAGTTTATTATTTATGAGAGAAACCATGAACCTTGCTTTGTATACTTGTTCTTGTAGATCCATATGGAAGACACTATGGAATTCCCTTCAGGTCTTGGAATCATATCCTAGACATCATTCCCCATAATCAACTGTTACTCTTTTATCATAGCTTCTTCCATAGTTGGAAGAGTTTGCATCAATGATGTCACCCAAATGTGTCACACAAATAGAGTGTGTCCAAGGCCTATTAATTTGGTTTGGAAGTCCCATCATACTTTTCTTCATCTTGAATTATCTCTCGTGTACAAGATGGTCTTCATTTCTCAAGGTGGACCTACCACTCTCTTATATTATTCTAAAGCTCTTTCTTCCATCACTGTGTCTCCGACCCTGGGAGATTCAAGTTCATGTTTATTGGAGTGAATCTTGAATTGTCATCACTTATTCTTCGGAACAAGTCTCATCCTCCTTTTCTTGTAGGAGTTTGTACATGACCTTTCCTACAATTCAAATGCACCAGTTGCATGGTTAGAACCATTTCATAGGGCATATGCATAAAGGAAAATTCTTATGCAACATGCAACTATTTTAGCCAAGACAACATTCATCCATATCTCAGAGAAACTTTCCAGATGCCTTCCATCTCTACCATAACATCATTGAGATTGTGCACTAATCCAATATGTAAGGAAATAGGTTTCATTCTAGATAAGTAGCAATGGAGAGTTGTATAGCACCATGGGCTACTTACCCATAACATGCATATTAGTAGTATACTGTCATTAATGCAAGCATCCTATCATGCATAATACACAACATATACGTGAAATACAATTCAAATACTTATCTTTGTTTGTTTGGAAGACTTATTCTTATCCTTTGTCTTCATCTCCTTTTGGACCTGCAGCTCCTTCTTTGACCAATGATATTGCTTCAATCTGATGCTTGCTTGAAAGCTTTTATGGAATGTTGCTTCTGGTGGACATAGGGTTTGATAGAGAAAACCTAATTTTTCAAATCAGGTATCTTTTAGATCTGATTGGATAGAAAGATGCACCTCCTCAAGGAAAACTTAGCAACATACTCATTTCCCCAAAACTATGATCAAAACTACAAAATATCTGATGCCCTAGTTTTCTTCAATGTCTTCTTCAGAAATGATTGATATTGTTTCTATGGAATCTCTGAAATTACTAATCCTCTATTTCTCAAACTTTGCAATGAGGTAGCCTTGTCTGTCCTCTTTCCAACACCATAGGTTAGAGTAGAATTGGTTCCACCAATTGGGAATTATGTGAATGTTACCAAGGTGACTTATTTTAGGAATGTTCAACATAACAAACTTGTACGGACTTCCACGTGTCACTGTTTCACCTTCCAGGTATGAAACTTTTACCACATAAATTAAAGTACGTACCCTATCTGGAACATCTTGAGAAATTTCATTTGGGACTTAGTGTCCTGTGATATAGAAATTCTCCCTAGGTCACTTGTTTAAGGATGAATCCTGGGAGAGGCTGGAACCTTGATTTGGAGGAATCATGTCTCCTATATTATAGCGAATATGAGGCTTAAACTTTTACATAGGGTACATCAGGAATTTATCTTCGGTCTGTAAAAATTTCAGCTCCTGATCCTTCTCCAATGTAGAGATATAGCGAAAGTCCCAAAATGACTAGTTTTAGTCTTTTAGGGTTTTCAAGCATGAAACCCTAATCTTCAATAGCTGTAGCTGTAGCACTGTTTTGGCTGCACAATGAATTCTTTTAGGGTAGATCTGATAATGCATTAAGTTTTTAATGGTTGTATCAGATCTTATAACATTTAGCATCATTACAGCATAACCATAAGCAAATTATCACTAAAATATAGACAAGCACAACCACACAAATGAACACAAAGATTTATCCCAAGAAACCCTCATGGGGAAGAAAACCCAGCAAAACTTCCTCTATAAAAGATGTATAGAAAGCACAAGACAAGACCCCAGAAAGGTACGCCTCCCTTGAGTTTATATATATATCCTATGTAGTTTACACATGAATGTGTGTTCAAATGAGGAAAACATCTTCTTTATTTATACTCTTTTCGTCACTTGACTTTTAACCAAACAAGTCGGCCCCATTTAACTAAGTGGACTGACTTCACTTTGGAAGACTCAATACAATATTATCTTATATTCATTAGGGTACTATTGACCCAACTTACAATGGAGGCTTTACCTCATGACTCTATGATGACCAAATACAATAGTAACACCCCGATAGAGGAATAATAACATCTCCCATGGGTTACATCAGTAAAATACATTTAGAATATCCTTTGAAGTTACAATATTCAATAGGAGGCAGGTGCAGGAGGGGTCATCTTTGACCTTGGAGGAAAAGAAGCAGTTTTGTATGCATGTGGCCTGGGTTTGCGTTCTAATAACTTGGCGTAGCGATATTCTTTTACTATGGATTGGGATATGCTGTTGAAAATGGAATTAGATTCCTCACTATCATTAGTGATTATCTTATGATTATATCTCAGTCAAGGATCTTGATTAATTTGATGGATACTATTGCAAACTAGCTCCTTTTGAGAATAATCCATTTGATTTCTTGCATCTCCTCCCCCCAACTCTTTCATGTTCGAAGAGAACATAATGCACAAGCTGATGTTTTGGCTAATTTAGCCTCTAGCATGCCCAAAGGGATCATTAAAGAGAATGGGGTTTAACACTTTTGTTATATTCCTTAATGTTTATGATGGATCCATTCCTTTCCACTTGGAGGTTGTTTTTTCAAAGTTTCAAAATTGTTGATGTGAAAGTTGTCTTGTTGGTGTACAAATGGTGTATGGTGGTGTTGTTTGGTGTTAATGATATCTAGGTTCACTTGCTTAAGGTAGTTGGATGCAATTTAGCTCATGATATTGGTGTTATCATGAGTAATTCTTCGCATTCTCATCTATGAGTTCTTAGTAGCAGGAGAGTGTGGGATTCCTTTGTGAATTTTGGTCCTAGAATGGTGGTGAATTATTTCAAGAACATAGCGACCTCATCTTGCCTAGGAGAGTGGCTTACTTTGAAATGCAGTGTTGTTTCCAATGTGTGGGAGCATGGTGACAATAGCCTTGCTTCTCTTTCTCTGGTTTGGCGAGATTGGGATGTTGGAGCCATACATGTTAGGTGTTTAATCTATACATTTGTCTCTCTTGAAAGTTCCCATTTTTAGCCAAGGATCAAACCCTTTGTTCATTCTTAGATTGCTGAAGGAAATAGGGGTTTTTCCTCCATAACTAGTGGTATAAATTTGGTTGATTCTCTTTTTCTCTTCCATCGTGATATTTTGGTTCATTCCTATTCTCTTTGTTGTCAAGGCTATTCTGGATTTTAGGGAAGATATTTTCGAGGTTGGAAATTTCCCTTTGTTTGTGGGGTGGATTATGTGTAGGAATATTTTAAAACCTTTATTCCATCCTTGGTTCGACTTCTTGCTAAATGGGTATGTCTGTAGTCTCTTTGCTTTCTATGATAGTCCTTTAGGTATGTTTGGAGATTTTGTGGATTCTGGTTCAAGTTCTTTAGTGGCTCGACCTATCATACAATTCATTAAGTCTTTGGTGGGTATTGCTTATCAAAGATTCTTCTTTTCTTCAGTGTGGTGCTCAGGGGACACCAATATGGATGCTAAAAAGAGACTGGATGAACACTATAGCAGAGTTAGCTCCTTGAAGTCCAATATTCATGACTTTCAGGCCAAGCTAAGAGGAATGTTGCCCAAATGGAGGGAAGTATAATTTGGGCTATTCAATACATATCCTTACAGATTGAAGGAATGGACCATTGAATTGAAGGTTTTGATTAGAAAACTCATCATAGCACTAATTTATCCTTGGGGATAGATGTCTGTTTGGATGGATTTGACAAGGTTGTTATTGATTGCAAAGACCATTTAAAAGAAATTGCAAATTTTGTTTCAAAGTGTGAGGAAATGTTGAATGGAAAGGACTCAAGGTTCAGGGAGAATTTTGAAGACAATAGTTATGACGACTCTGCTATGAATTATGTAGATAAAAACATTGTTGAATTTGCGTTATAGGTTGATAAAAACACCAACCATGAGAATTAGGACACTTTTGACGACTCTTGAAGACAATTTGCTTCGTTCTATGGATACTCCTGAAGAAAATCAAGGCACTCATGAGGTGGAAATGGATGATTATATTGAAGCTACACATATTATTAAGGACAGTCCCCTGGTAGATGAGAACAACAACTCAATTGATACAAATGATTCAAGTAAGGATGAGCAGGATCTAGATAGTGATATCAGTTCTTAAAATGTTTTCTTGCTTATGTTTTTTTGCATTTTTCTCTTAGGTTTTTTTGTTAAGATCTACATTCGTTTGGGCATTTTTGTTTTTTGTTGCAAATTAATGTTTTGGAATATTGTACTTACGATATTTTCGGATGTATTTCTCAGACTCTTTGATGAATTTTTTTTGTATAAGAATTTGTTGAATTTATTCAGCCATATCAATACAAATATAATCATTTTTGTTAAAAAAAAATATCTATGTAACTTTGAATCCTCTTGAATACCAAGTTATAGCATGCAAGCTTATGTATTTGCACTATGTAGAAATTTAGAAGTGAAAAAAAATTATATATTTAAGTAAAAATTAAAATATGATATGATATTCTATTTGTCAAATGTTCTAATTTCCCAAAGTTTGATGTGAAACATTTCAACTCTATTACATGTTTTTCATATTTATTTGTTGGAGCATAAGGAACCATCTTGGGTAGGATTGTCGTGTTGAATTCAATGGAAAACATTCAATGAACTTTGCTTTTCAGTAATTAAATCATATCTTTCCATGCCTTTCTCGACAAAAAAACAGAAAAAAATATATCCCCTCCACCTTTCTCTAATAAAAACAAAAAAATTATAGCGATCATTTCATTGCAAGTTAATTTGAACAATGATTTTCAGATTATGTTTCTTACTAGCTTGTGAACAATCTTTGGTTTGAGTTAAGTAGTGTGAGGAAGGTAGGTTTTCTAGTTATGTTGGTTGTAAGTGCAGTCTAAGCCCCTTGTCATTGAAAATATTCTCCTCGAACAATTAAATTATTGCATTAAAGACTTCTTATGAAGCACCATTAGGTCATTCTCCCTGTTCTTCTCTCTTAATTTTAGTCTTATCATATGATTGCTCGCTTGTTTTGGGAAAGAGTGGATTCATTTTTTTTTGCACAATATTATATCAATCCAATAGCAGTAAGGGTATTTTGTGAACATTTAAGTTGATATACACCATAGCATAACATGGAAAATACTAATGATAAGTTGTTAGAGACATTTCATTTGTTTAGATTGGACTTTCCTTATATTTCC
>LPNX010957471.1:1565855-1650208 GCA_001517045.1 Pseudotsuga menziesii
GTGCAGTTTTGTTAGAAATTTTCAGTAAGGGCATGCCTACGTTTTGTAGTTTTGATTTCAGTTTTTGTTTTCAGGTGATTGGGTAATTTGTTCGGTTCGAAAACAAATTGAAAGACTTCTTATGAAGCACCATTAGGTCATTCTCCCTGTTCTTCTCTCTTAATTTTAGTCTTATCATATGATTGCTCGCTTGTTTTGGGAAAGAGTGGATTCATTTTTTTTTGCACAATATTATATCAATCCAATAGCAGTAAAGGTATTTTGTGAACATTTAATTTGATATACACCATAGCATAACATGGAAAATACTAATGATAAGTTGTTAGAGACATTTCATTTGTTTAGATTGGACTTTCCTTATATTTCCTCTAGCTTATTATTCCCTAATGGATTCTAGTTTTCCATGTTTAAATATTCCTTTTAGACTTGTGTGTTGATCATGGTTTTTTTCCTCATTTTTTTGAAGTTTTTCCTCTATTCACACTCACACTTATGTTTTAAGTTTTTTGCATAGTTGCATAGGTGTTGAAGAGTTTTTTGTGCAGCTCATGCTGATTTTCTTTCTACCTAGAGCTCTACTTTTGAATGCTATATTATGTGAGTGCACTTTTGTTAGAAATTTTCAGTAAGGGCATGCCTATGTTTTGTAGTTTTGATTTCAGTTTTTGTTTTCAGGTGATTGGGTAATTTGTTCGGTTCGAAAACAAATTGAAAGACTTCTTATGAAGCACCATTAGGTCATTCTCCCTGTTCTTCTCTCTTAATTTTAGTCTTATCATATGATTGCTCGCTTGTTTTGGGAAAGAGTGGATTCATTTTTTTTTGCACAATATTAGATCAATCCAATAGCAGTAAAGGTATTTTGTGAACATTTAAGTTGATATACACCATAGCATAACATGGAAAATACTAATGATAAGTTGTTAGTGACATTTCATTTGTTTAGATTGGACTTTCCTTATATTTCCTCTAGCTTATTATTCCCTAATGGATTCTAGTTTTCCATGTTTAAATATTCCTTTTAGACTTGTGTGTTGATCATGGTTTTTTTCCTCATTTTTTTGAATTTTTTCCTCTATTCACACTCACACTTATGTTTTAAGTTTTTTGCATAGTTGCATAGGTGTTGAAGAGTTTTTTGTGCAACTCATGCTGATTTTCTTTCTACCTAGAGCTCTACTTTTGAATGCTATATTATGTGAGTGCACTTTTGTTAGAAATTTTCAGTAAGGGCATGCCTACGTTTTGTAGTTTTGATTTCAGTTTTTGTTTTCAGGTGATTGGGTAATTTGTTCGGTTCGAAATCAAATTGAAAGACTTATTGAGTTTTTTAGCTTTCTATTTTTCATAATTGTTGTTTGAGTTTTGTTTTCTTGCATTCAAACAAAAAAGAAAAGGAATATAATATTTGCATTCTTTTAAGCAATTTATTTCCAAGCATTTACTTTATGTGAACACACATCACTTTGTACTCATAAATATTACCATTTCCAAGCAACAAACCCTAAAATGAACATGCATAAGTAACTTAAAATGAGCCAATAATTTTTTAGTTGTTGCACACCAACATCAAATTAAGGCCTTAGGTTTAGGAATTGGATAGTGATTTTAAAATCCACAAACCTATAAAACTAAAAAACCTACAGTTGATGAATTAAGTAAAGTCCTTTGTAACATTTGTTTGTAAAAAAGAAGGTGCCTTGTTTTTTAAAAGTGCATATACAATCATAGTGGAAACCATGTGAAGTGGTAACCTTGAAATTTTCCTTCACTTTCCTAAATTGGATGTTAAGAAATGCCCACCTAGTGTGGAATAATTCATGGATGTATAAATTTTTAGGACAATCAATATCAAGTCAATATCAAGCAACTAACAAGGGTCTTGGTAACGCCAATCCACTCAACTACACAGTTTGAACAAGCGACTTAGTGGCTTTTCATTAGGATATTCACCTAAAGTATCTTGTGTGTGGGTTTTTAGTGAGTGTCCTTATTGGGTAAAACGTACCCTTTGTGACCTATCATATTTAATCACCTTTGGGCATGCTCGAGAATATTGAAACTACTTTACTGCCTTCATTTGTGGAACCCTTTGGATTTAATAACCTTTGGTATACCGCATTTGGAAGTCCCCTTTTGATTGATTTGATTGAGCTTGATAGTGTGTCATAGGGGTGTGTTCTTTATTTTTGTTCATTTACTTAAAATTAACATCTTGGAAAGCTTTGGGAATTTGGAGATATGCAATTTTTTCTTGTTAGATTAATCCACGTGCTAAACATTAGATTTAAAAACCTCTCATTGTTCCCATAGTGTCCTTGGTTAAACACTTTCTCCCTTGTTCAGTGGACATCCACCAACTTGTAGAGTACCTTATTTTGTCACAAATACCATAAACCCTCCTACTAGTTTATCATTCACTACAACCTTAAACTTCTAAGGTTAGTTTTTTTTTTCCAAGAAAAAAAAGCATAATTTCATTCATTTGTAGAGAGCGAAATTACTTTCAGTAGGTTCACTATAAATAGTGAATTGTCAAAGTCATATGTTCTTATGATGAGACTATTACGTCTTCAATCAGATTACATATAAATGCATACTATGATGCTGTAGCGAAAAAGACCAGCCCCGAAAGGCAAAATTCATAAAAAATTGCTGATAATGTTTCTGAACATGCTTCGATATAAAGCCTGCACAATTAAATACTTTGATTCTGTTACAGGAAACCAAATCTGAAGCTCTGACATTACAGCGTTAAAACTTTGAGTTCATAGACCCTCTGAACAGCCGATGATTGTCATCCATGCTGATCATTTAGGATCGTGATGGGTGAATGAATTAGTGAGCAATCATTTGAATATCATTAGTTATGTGGAGACCGAAATAGAGCCTGCACTGTTGAAAAACTTTGGTTCTGTAACACAAACCCAACTCTGACGCTGTGATAGATATAAAGCGACCAATATTGGAGGTCATAGGCCCTCTATGAACGACCGGTGATAGTAATCCTGTTCTAAGGTTAGTTAACGTAACAAATGATCATATTAAAGCTGATACGACTTGGTTATTTACGTTGAAAAAAATTATATTTGATATCGTGAGTTTGAGGTAAAATCTATAGAAGGCCATGTTAACCAATTATGTCATTTTGACTTATGGTTCTCAACTAACAACATCATAAATGACCCTGTTAGGCTAATACTTTCTAAACATACCCTTTTAAAATTTGAGCATATATAGATCTAGGCACAAATACTAGAGAGATATAATGTGAAAAGAGATTAATAACCAACAATTCACGTAACAAATGTATTAGCATTAATCATCACACCAAAAGGATATAACAAACAATAAGAAGGAATGATGTATTTCATGAGTCTTTAATGAATGAAGTAGACAGTATAAATAAGCACCCTAGACCTAAATTCGAATTAGGTATTTAGGAACCCTAATTAGGATTAAGTGGAGCAAATATATCTCCATGATAGCGTGCACACAAGCCTAAGGTGATTTAACTACCCCATCACTACCTTATGTGAAACCTAAGTGAACTAGGAGACACTCTAATTGTAGTTCCAACTGCATGCAAGCTCAAGTGATTGAGTATAGGTGCATGCATGTGATCCATACACTTAAAAGAGTCACCTAGTGTGCATGAGGATAAATAAAGCCTTGGAAGTGAACTGGTTGATGAATTAACTCATACTAAACTCAACTGACCTGACCTAAACTAAACTAAAGTGAGCTAAAATGAATTGAATTTAACTAAACTGAGTTGAATTCAGCTAAACTAAGTTATGTTGAATTGAAGGATGATGTCACTTAGGCCATGCATGTTAGTGGGGGAGCCATTTAGGCCATGCATGCCACCAAGGGAACCATTTAGGCCATGCATGTCATTGAGGGTACCATTTAGGCGATGCATGTTAGTGAGGGAGTTATTTAGGCCATTCATGTTAGTGATTGAGCCATTTAGGCCATGCATGTTAGTATTAGGGCCTTAGGAGCTAAGGGTTCAACTCTATGGTGCTTAGGATGGCCTAAAGGGGCTAGGTAGAGGGTTATTTGCTCTAACAACCCTCACAATGGTAACTTATAAGTGGTTTATTGAACTTGGAACAAACACCTATAGCAATTTTACCGCTTTAACTACTGATTTCTTAAAGCACTTTTAATCACTAATTCAACATGAAACTTGACCCAAACTGATTACTACTAGTCGTCAAACAACCTCTACCCATATGCAAAATCATGTTCATGATTGGATATGCAAGAGGATTTTGTGTAAGATACCATTAGATGATAAATTATTGGTGTGTTGATTATTATAGTCCATTCATCCTTAGATTTCCAAGGATATTTCTATGCAATGACCCTTAGACAAAGAGGATGTGATTATTGAGGCTCAACAGATGGAATAAGTCTACTACCAATATTAATAGTTGAACAATGTTTTACATAATTATCCTAGCTGTTATTGTATCTCTAAATATTCTATGCACGAGGCATCCCTTAGAACATATTGTCTCATAGGATAAGCCTAATTGGGAGCTTATACCATCGATTAATTCAAACAATTCACTTTATTGAGAAGTACTGCCTATTATGAATGGCTAAGTACTAAATTTAGAGTTGTAAATTCTTATATTAAAAACTTCCATTATGCCCTTGTTGCTTCAATAACATCTACCTTTGGATATGTGAACCTAGTGAATTTGACATCTTTTCCATCTTCAAATATTAACTTGCCTCATGTTTATGTTATGACTTGCAAGAAATTCAATGTCTAAGGAAATACCAAATTAGAACACCCAGGAAATACCTCATGTCTTGCATAAACCCTTCCCTGGGTAGAATTTAGTTTTTGAATGCACTAAATCCCATAACACATCATTTTTTTCAAATTCACCACATCGGGGTGAAGGATCCTACCAACATAATTATATTGTTAAATCCAAGTAGCTTAAAACATGTACTCACAATTATGAAATACCAAACCAAGAGTCTATAATAATGAGGATATGTGTCCATTTATTAGTTTCCCATTGTGCATTCTTAAGCCATCATTTAAACCTACACTTCATGTGCCCGATATTCCCTTAAGAAGGACTACACAAAATGCCCATGTTAGGATAACCTATAATTATAACATTGTAGAAGACTTGACTCAATCTCCTTCTTCTATTTCTAATTTGGAGGGCCTATAAACATGCCCTACTCAATACAAGAAACTTTTCAATGCTAATAAGGGATACAATCCTTTAGACTTTAGGTCGATCATGTTCAGTTTGAATAATGCAAAAACTCATCTCCTTCCTTCCATCACTTTTAGATCGTGGTCGCCATTACAAATATTATTAGTTGAAGTGCTTCATGGATGACTGGGTATCATCCTACATTATGGTGCCAACAATATGGAATAAATTAGGCTCACCGTATCTTCTCCCATCCACTATGCCCTTAGAAAATTTTGATGAGGGGACCATTCACCAACAAGGCATCTTGTGAATCTCCCTACAAAGTTAGCAGGAAAAATGCCCTAGTTGATACTCTACTCAAATACAATATAATTTTAGGGAGAAAGTACATGCTTGCAATGAAGGAAGTTGCATCACATGTCTTTTATGTCATGTAGTCCCCTCACGAAGGCCACATTGTGATTGTAGATTAGATTACTTAAGTTATATCCCAAACAAATCTATATCTTGACAAGTTTTTACTTTTCAAGTGTTGTTGAATCTTCCTTCGTTTTGACATATCTTAGACTTGACCTTTATGAAGGATTCATTATTCCCTAGGCTGGGCCACCCTCACAAGTACAATATGTGGTCATATACCCTATTTTTACATTTTTTACCATAGTTATAATTGTGCTTGTTCCACTTGATAACCCTTGTTTTGATTTAGATACTTAGTAATTTCATGTATCTTCTCATCAACAAATCAATGAATATTAATCTCACAATTATTTGGACTCTAAAATTTTCAATTTTTCCTAATGATAAATTCCTAGATGCCATTATTTATTCAAAAGAATCCCATGATGCCCTCCATCATTGGCTCTATTATAAAATCCATAACAGTTTGGAACTTTGCTCAATTGAGTCTAATATTTCATTCCTTTCAAAGATGTTGATTGGTTCAAACACCCTACACTTACATGTGGTGCATTCAAGGAGGGTAATTTAGCTCATATTTATAAAACTACAACTGCTAACATTTTCATCAAAATGAGTGTCATTGAAAACATTATTATTGGGGTTGAATATACGTCCAAAGAAATCATTTCTTACAAGGCCCTATTTCAAGGGTTTCATGACATTATTTCTTGGTGTTATAAGGAAATGTTTACCATGATCCAGGTTATTATGGAACACCGGATATACACTTGGCATGATTATCACCTCATTGGGAATAATTAATGTCTAGTCATTTCGATGAATGTGTATGATACCATGGGAAAATTATTGAAATCCAACTTTAATCATCCAATCCGTTGCACTTCGTGGGGCTTGAGATACATTGCAATTAACAAAAAACATGGGACTATCAAGTGTAATTGTTTTAATATAAACAATTCATACCCAAGATATAATTATCCTACACCTTTTATTAATCAACTCATTAATACTCACACCATACGTGAAGTCCTTTCTTTCATGATGCTATTTTTGGTTACGAACAAATATTGATTCACAAGCAAGATTAGTACATGATGAATTTTACTACACCTTGGGTCATGTTTATTTATCAAGTCATGTTATTTGACCTTAAAAATGTTATATCCACTTTCTAGTGAGTATGTCCTATGTTTTTCATGATATTCCAAACAAAATATTGTCATATTTAAATGACCTCGTTGCTTGCTAAAAAGAGAGGGATAAACATTTGGAGGACCTACAAGCCATGCTCACATAATGTTGTCAAAACAAAAATTGGATGAATCCTCTCAAATGTGTCTTTTGCATCATTGATATGTGTCCTTTTGTTGAAACAAGTTCATGCCATCTTTGGATCTTTTGGAGACAATAGTGTAATTATGTCCACATTGGAAGGTCAATTGAGTGGTCGACTGGTTGATCAGACTGTCTAAAGGTGGTATCGATTAAGTTGATTGGTGCATAGCTTGAGGTAAGAAAGTAGGATATATAGACAAGACTAAGGTGATTATAATTGACTATGTCTTCCTTATTTTATGGGAGTTATTTATTCATTGAGTTAAATATAGATGATACTCTAGACCAGTCTAACGAGTAACATTTTCCATACGTTGCGCTAGGATTACTTGTGTTTCAATGTTACAATAGTGTCAATCAATGCTGCCTCTTCTTGAAATTCATTGTGATTCCCTTCTGTAATTCCTTGGTTCTCCAACATGGTATCAGAGCTTTTGGGTTGCAATCCATCTTGTTGTCTACAAGTCACTTTGGAGAACATTACTTTCATATGTAATCCTATCAAGTCAAATATCTTTAGTAGATTGAATTAGGTTTAGAATTACAAGTTCGATTGGGATTTTGCAAGTTGATTGTGAGTTCTAAGTAAGAACATTTGGTTATAAATGGGCATAACTATGGCATGTAGGCACAATAACAGAAACATTGTTGAAGAAAAAACAAGGTATACATGTGGGTTCCTCTCTATATATTGAGTGGATGAAATATATAGATAGATGAAGGTTTGAACTTTCATGGCTTACAAAATGTATAGTTAAAAACCCTAAGGATGAGCTTGAAAAGCTCATTATCAATGAGAAGAATAATGCATGTGTGGGAGTCTTGACAACCTATATATATAGGGATATTTGCTTGCATACAAGTGGGATCAACTATCCAAATCGATTTTGGTAGAAGTTGAAGATTTTGTTCAACAAGATTGATTAAAGTCAGGTTATGTAGATTCAGAAAGAGTTAACTTGATTCTCTTAATTCTCTCTCATTTGATAGGACTGAAGGCGATTTGACCCATGTGAAGGAAATTCAGTGAAAATTAGGTGAATGTGGAAATAATTTTCATAGTAAAGACAACTATCCTGAACAATTTATCTCGATGAATCCAAAGACCCCCTATAATGCTTTTTGTTTGACATGTCATGCTAGTTGGACTTTGAAAAAAGAAGAAGATAAGAATCATATCGTTGATTTTTTATGTGTTTTGTTGATTAAGGCGTATAAAGACTTGATTGATGAAGGTAAACTTCAAAATATGAAATAACCTCATGTTGATCTTAAGGGAAATGGTCAATATTCAAACTATAAAGAATGAGGTAGATGACTCAATAGAGAGAGACAAGGGAGGTTATCACGATTAGTATTGTCTCAACCAGACTAACTGGAAGAAGGATGATGATCAACCATCTACTAATAATGGAAACAAGAACAATACTAGTTGATATTGTAGAAATAAAAGACATGTCGAAAAAGTTTACTAGAAAAAGACAAGAGAAATCAAGAATAAAGTCAATATCTTGAAGGAGAGTTGCCTACTAGTCAACCAATTGACCTATAGCATCGAATTTCAAAAGATAATGAAGATAACTATATTGTCTTTGTTAGTGTTTATTAATCATTGCATACTCAAACTTCCAAAAGTGTTTGGATAGTTGATTCTAGATGTACCCATTACATAGCCAAGGACGTTTCCCCCTTTTCTTCACTAAGTAAATATACAAAAAAGCAATATTTTATTGTAGATGATTATTCACTTAAGAATGGAGGTTATGGTAGGATTTAATGTCAAAATGGTGTCATTACTGATGTGTATCTTGTACCAAATTTTAGTGTCAATTTGTTGTTTATACCCCAGATAACCCAAACATACAAGAAGGCTGAATTTTGGCCTAGTGGGTTTATTGTGAAGGATATTAACATTGAATTTGGTGTTATTGGTGAGGGTGTTCTTAACCCTAAAGTAAAATTATATAATTTTTGTGACTTCATTGAGAAAGATCAAGACCATCCACACTCATACCCAATATTGATTGCAAAAGCAAAATTTAGCATTAGCAACTTGGACATCTGAACAAAGTATGAAATCAATGGTAAAGTTTAATATGGTTAATGGAATACTTCGTCTCTCCTGATGGTGCATGTAAAGGTTGTGTGCTTGGAAAGAATCACTGGGATACATTTGAGACTATAAATTCTTGGAGAACAAGACTCGACTAGAATGGTTGGAACCAAAGGTTATGCAGGTTAATCACTCCTCTGGATCTTCTGAAGATAGTCAGTCGAAAGAAAATAATCGACTAGCAGAGCAATCGATTGGAGGCACAATTGAGAGATCGACTGAATGGTAAATGAGGCCATGGTCAAATAGACTAAAGAAGCTAAGTAATCTATGGGGTGTTATGGATTTCATGGAAAGGTTTAGAACCAATGACCCCTATTTGTGGACCAGATCATCCTCACTTCAAAAACGTTTGTTAGATATTGAGACTATAAAAGAACGATCATATGGGTTGTATTGATATTAATCCATTGTCAATGTTGAATAATGCATTGTGATGTCATGATAATAATACGTTGTGCTTAAGTGTTGTAAATGGTGTCTTTAAACACCGCCCCTCTTCTTGGAATACTTATCCATTTTTCTATTTTCTTTTTTGTCCTATTGGTAGAAAGAGGTCTTCCCAACATGGTATCAAGGCTATTGGTTTTGACCTATCCCATTGTCTGTAAATCGTGCTAAGTCACACCTAGGGTTGATTGAATCTAGGCTGAGTATTTTTTGATTGATTTTATTTGAACTTTGATCATATCTATTTGAGATCTAAAGGATGACTTCTAAGATAGAACCTTCTTTTTTGAATGGGCATAACTATGCAATATGGGCTACAGATATGGAAACTAATTTGTTGATGATCAAGGGACTATGGAAATATAAGGTCGCTATTCCAGATTCGACTGATGACCATACTAATATGTCATCGATGGAAATAAGGAGGAGGATATTGGGGTCATTACAACGTACATTTCAAGGGAGATTCACTTTCATACAAGCGAGATCGACTACCCTCTTGCTATTTGAAGAAAGTTGAAGTTGTTGTTTGACAAGGTTAATTAAATTCAAGTGATGCACATAGAGAAAGAGTTGATCTCTTTGGAACCCCATTCCTTTGAAAGGATTGAGGACTATTTGGCTGACATTAAGGAGCTATAGTTGAAATTGGGAGCATGTGGTCAGAGTTTTCTAAAGAAAGATGGACATCTCATTGTAGTGGTCCTGATGAATATAAGGAAACCTTATGATGTATTATGTTCTTCATTTCATGCCAATTTGGCTGACATTAAGGAGCTATAGTTGAAATTGGGAGCATGTGGTCAGAGTTTTCTAAAGAAAGATGGACATCTCATTGTAGTGGTCCTGATGAATATAAGGACACCTTATGATGTATTATGTTTGTTGGTGTCACACAAACAACATGGCAAGGATTTCACCTTTGATACATTTTGTGATTTTAGGATCGAGGATTAACAAAAATTTATTGATGAAGGGGAGCTTGGTAGCAAACACCAAGCCCACTTGCTAAAATAAAAAGTTAAGAAAAATTATAAGGAATGTGGTCGAATTGATCAATGACTGCAGTGTATCAACCAAGATATTAAAGGAAAGACCACCGAGTCAACATCAACCAAGAAGAATCAAATGAAAACAACTTGTCACTACTATGGAAAGGCAGGATGTGTGGAGAAAAAATGTTGGAAGAAGACAAATAACTTGAAATAAAAGGTCAATCATATTGAATAAGGTGTGTTTATTGTTTTTTCAAACAATCAACCTGCAAAAAAAGTCACCTTTTTTGTTAGCACTTCCCAGCAATTACATGCCTGCACCACTCAGACTAAATGGATAGTCAATTTTGGTTGCATTCATGACATGGCTAAGATGCTTCTTTGTTCTCTTCTTGAAGTGGAGCTCTAGAACATAATATTTATGTAGCCGATGATTATCCTCTCATGGTTGTTGTAAGTTGAAATATTGATTGCGTGCATGGTCTAATCTCCAATGTCTATAATGTACCTAGCTTGAACACAAATTTGATGTTGGTTGCACAACTTACACAAACTAAGAAGACTATTGAGTTTTGGTTAGATCAATATATTGTAAAGGATATGAGGTTTGGGGGGTAACTATTGCTTAAGGTTATTTAAATCCCAAAAATTGACTATACAAGTTCTGCGACTCTCCTAAGAATAATTTTTGGCCAACTTGATTGACTACACTCATTGCTTAGATAAAAAACATAAGTTGAGTTTGGCATGACTGACTTCGACATTTGAACTTTTAGTAACAAATAATATGGTTATTGGTATCCCAAAGGCCATTCCACTTGATGGATTTCGTCGAGTATTTGTTATTGTAAAGCATCATTAGGCACCCTTTGATTCTAGGAAAGCACGATGAGCACATGAATGACTGGAACTTGTTCACAATGATCTATATTACGTGAACAAACCCTCATTAGCAGTTGTGAAGTATATTTAATGTTCATTGATGATTTCTATAGATTTACATGGGTACATTTCCTAAAAAATAAGAGTAATGCCTTTGAAAGATTCAAGGAATTTAGGGCATTGGATGAGAAGCAATGTGGTTGACTTATCAAATGCTTGAGATTAGATAACAGTGTGAGATTTTCTTAAGATCTGATTAGATTATCTAGGATATTTATCTGAAAGAATAACAAGTACAACAAAATGCATAAAATGTAAAAGATGCACAAGACATGAAGATTTTCATCGGGGAAACCATAAAGGAGAAAACCCTACAAACTTCTTCAGAATAGTAAGATGATCAAAAGTAGTAATAAGAAATGTTCAACAGCTATATTTCTCTCCTCCTATGACTGTCTCTCTCTCAAATGCATTAGAGAGTGTGTGAGGTGTGTATAAATGAGGGAGAGCGCCTCCCTATTTATACCCTTTCAAGTCACTGAAAAAATATAATACTCAATCCT
Source organism: Pseudotsuga menziesii (assembly GCA_001517045.1). Classification (NCBI taxonomy): domain Eukaryota; kingdom Viridiplantae; phylum Streptophyta; class Pinopsida; order Pinales; family Pinaceae; genus Pseudotsuga; species Pseudotsuga menziesii. The sequence continues at coordinate 1,577,815 of LPNX010957471.1, forward strand.
ACATGTCATCTCACATGGGGCCCACTTCTCCTAGAGAGACCACAATTACATATTACATGATGTTACACTGGGGACTATTTCCACGACTTACAATAGAGGTTGTACTTCAAGATCTAGACACAATTTAGACATCCCATAAAGGGGTAACACACATCCCTAATGGGGGTACAACAACATACAATGATAATATACATCAGAATATCTTCCTAAGTTACAAATACATCAACACTCCCTCTTAACTAGGAAGGTATTCTTTATCTACACAATCATCAACACATTTGATCAGGTATTCATCACATCATCATTGTCACAGAGTCATAGAGTCTTCATCATAGTTGCTTCCATCATATTCTTATAATTTGATCATCATCCTATACTATCTGTCATCAGAAGTTTCTACAGTGCCAACCCTTTTTCATGCTGGATGTAGGCCTAGCCTCCATGTAGGTATTTATTGACAGAGCCAACCCTTTTTCATGTTGGATGTAATTCTATAGTGCCAACCATTTTTCATGCTAGATGTAGGTCTCTATCTACATAGCCATCCCTTTTTCATGCTGGATGTAGATCTACAGTACCGACCCTTTTCATGCTGGATGTAGGTCTCCATCTATAAATCCAACACTTTTTCATGCTGGATGTAGGTCTACAGTGCCAACCCTTTTTCATGTTGGATGTAGGTCTTCATCTACATAGACAACCCTTTTTCATGCTGGATGTAGATATCCATCTACAAAGCCAACCCTTTATCATGGTGGATGTAGGCCTTTCCCTCTGCAAGGTATTTCTCATCTCTGAGAGCAAGTCGTCAAGTAGGCACATCTCAGGACTTATTATATGCCTCTTGCAAAACCTGCAAGATCTCCTAGGACTGATTATATGCCACTGCAAAACCTAAAGGAGCATCCCAAGACTGATTACATTCCTTGCAACACCTGTGTACCCTAATATTACCTCATCATCTTTAGATCATCTCACCATCACACAAAGCAAATCCCAGATACACATAACACAACACTTACATCAATGACCATGGGAGGCCCAACCTACCACCATGTTGGAAAGGATATCACAACTTACATCAATGACCATGGGAGGCCCAACTTGCTACCATGTGAGAAAGGCATATGTGTATCTGCGTCTTTCAGACTCATCACTTCCCCTTGGAAGGAACCTCAAACTGAAGTACACCGAGTTTCTCTCCAAAGTATTCAAACTTCACTCTGGAAATTTCTAGCATATAATCACATCAGGACTGATTACATCCAAGGATAACCCGCGAGATTCACTAGGACTGATTACATCCAAGGAAAACCTACAGGATTGATTACGTCTGAGAAACCTATGAGATTCACCAGGATTTTATGCTCAGACAACCTGACTCACTGGCTATGCTAGAACTCATCACTCCCTCTTTCGGGAGATCTTGATTTGGATCACATACTGGAGCTTCAGTGCTCCTCTCTTGGTTGTACTCAGCTCCATGCAATACTGCATCCTGCCAAACCAGTAGCCCATATTGGTTCTCGGACTGGAGAAGCAACCCAAGCTGCTCTTCTTCTCAGAGGTGCTACCAATTCGAATCAACATAAACATGCGGGTTAGTCTTTTGATTCATATCATACTTGATCCCATACTCAATTGTACCCTTCAGGTACCTCACTACATGCTTTTCCACCAGGTGAGCATGTCTTAGATCCTTCAGGAACTAGCTCAGGTTGTTGACATCAAAGCATGTGTCTGGTCTTGTATTCGTCAAGCACATCAATGAACAAATCATCTGACGATACATCATGGAATCAACCGTCTCTGATGAAGCATCACTTAATAGCCTCAGGTTCAATGCCATAGGTGTTGCCATGGCCTTGTAGTCCATCATCCTAAACCTCTTCAAGATATCCACTGCATACTTCCCTTGTCCAAGGGAGATTCCATCTGCAATTTGCCACACCTCCATGCCTAGAAAGTAGTGCATGATACCCAAGTCCTTTATCTCGAACTCGGTAGCAATTCTCCTTCTTGCATGTTTAATGAGTTCCTCTTTTCCTATCAGGAATAGGTCATTGACATATATCAGGAGCATCAATGGTCTTCCACCTTCAACCTTGAAGCAAAGGTTGGAATTTTCTTTACTCTCAGTAAATTATAGAACCATCAGTAATTTGTGCATCCCGTCGTACCATGTCGAACCTTAGGATCTTCTACAGTCACTCCCTCTGAATCCGAGCATCATTCACCCTCTTCCTTTCATATTCTATGTATTGAAACATTCTGTACTGGAGTGATAAGTAGCTTCCTCTGCTACTAATATTCTATGTATCCATCTAGGGTCACTGGATACCAAGATCCTCTATCTTGAACCTTTTGAAAAGTTCTTCTCGCACCCATCTACGAGCTTGTCATCCTCTATAGGCTTTCATCTTCAACCTTGTAGCAAAGGTTAAGATATTCATCACTCTAGGTGATCTTCAAGTTCTTCATGTATGTGTTATCCCATGGGTTCCTTCTAATCTCGTACAAGGCCTTCTTTAATTTGCACATATGAGTCTACCTGTAAGGTGTCTCAATTCCCAGTGGCTGCAAATGTCTCTTCGTAGTCTATGCCTTCTTTCCGTGAGAAGCCTTGTGCTATGAATCTTGCCTTGTATCCCATGATGTTTCCATTTACTACATGTTGGATCTTGTAGATCCATTTGGAAGACACTACGGACTTCCCTTCAGGTATCGATACCGCATCCTATACATCATTCTTCTTGAACTGGTGTTCTCCTTCCCTTTCTTCTTGGCTACTTCTTCATAGATGGAAGGCTCTGCATCAATGATGTCGCTCAACAATGTCACATAACTGGAGTGTGTCTAAGGCCTATTTCTTTCTTTGAAAGTATTGTCATACTATTCTTCATCTTCGATTATTTCTCGTGCCCAAGGTGGTCTTCATCTCTCAAGGTGGATCTACCGTTCTCTTTATATTTTTTTGAAGCTCTTTCTTTTGCCACGGTGTCTTTGACCCAGGAAGCTTCAGGTTCCTTTTATGAACTGTCATTACTTGTTCTTTGGCATGATCTACAAGTCAAGTTCATTCTCATCATTAGAAACATATCATAATTTCCAAAACATATTAGTAGTGACAGATATATGTCACATAGCCATGCGACTATTTTAGCCAATGTTACAACATTCATCCATATCATGTATACATACAATAACTTCTAGATGCATTCTACTCTAATGTTATTAAGAGTGTGTACTACTCCTAATATTCTAGCAAAGAGGTTTCAATATAGATAAGTAGTAATGGAATGTAGTACAACAACATTGACTTCTTACCCATCATGTGCAATTCAGTGGTATAAATGTAAATACTCAAACCTGCATAACACATCAACTGAATATAAACAAATGCATAACCAAACAATATCATGAAATGCCAATTGATACTCATCTTTATTTGTTTCATGGGTAGAATCCTTCTTGATCCTTCAGCTTCATCATCTTCTTCATTCATAACAACATCATTTCTTATCCAAATGCTAAGATGGATAAGAGGTTCTTCAATAATTGAGTCCTTCATATTCCTCATCGCTTGAGGGATCTTCTTTGAATCATGAGAGCTTGATCTTCAGTTGCTTCTCTTCTCTTATTATGATTCGAGCTTCTTCTTATGTTCACTCTCCCTAGAGTCTACTGAAGGTAATCACTTTCTTCTGGCACACATTCCTCGAATGAATGAATCCCATGATCTTGGGAGGCCATTCAAGGTGGTTATAACAATATCTTATTCTTCCTTGATTACTTCGTTATAACATCGAACACTTCCTTTTGGTGTCTTCAAGGATGACACATGAGGGATGAGATGATATTTAATAGAATCTGCAATGATTCTCTTGGCTCTAGCCTTAGCCTCATCTCCCTCTGGCTCTTAGAACTTCCTTATTGAAATATTGATCTAAGTCAATTTATTTAAGGATCACGGAGTTCCTATACTTCCATACTTGGAAGTTGCCAGCTTCACCAAGAGTGTCATCAAACTGGTATGATTAGTCATTTTTAAATGAGAACCTCAAATGTAAATAACAAAAATTTAGATCTTACTGATTTGAGGTGTCCGTCTTGGTTGTGGAGCTGGCTGATCTAGGGTTTGTATGAGAAACCCTAATTTTCAAAACTTGGAATTTCAAACTTATAATTGGATAGAAAGATGGGCATCTTCAAGGTGAGCTTTCCAATGTACTCCTTTTCTAAAAATAGTGGAGGGAAGCTCCCGGAACAAGAAGCCTTAGTTTTCCAATTTCTTCTACAGAAATTCCTGATATTGATTCTGTTGTATCTCCTAAGTTTTGGATCCTTAAACTTAAATTGCTCATTGTGATAGCTTTATAAGTATTCTTTCCAACCCCACAGGTTGGAGTTGAAATGGATTCTCCAAGTGGGACTTATGCTGAGTTTCCCAAGGTGACTATTTTGGGGACTGTTCAACATAGCGAATTTGTATGGACTTCCACATATCACTGTTTCACATTCTGGATCTGAAAAATGTACCATAGAAACTACAGTCCGTTCCCTTCCTGGAAAATCTTGTGAAATTACATTTGGACCTTCCTAGCCCGAGATATAGCAAATCTCCCCAGGTCACCTGTTTCTGACTGTATTCTGGAGGAGGATGGAACCCTGATTTGGAGGAACCTTATCTCCTGAATTATAGCGAATTTGAGGTTGAAACATTTACACAATGTACAACACAAATTTATATTCATCCTGTAAGAGTTTTGGCTTATGATTCTTCTCGAATCTCGTGTTATAGAGAAAGTTCTAGGATTACTAAATTCAGTCATCTAGGGTTTTCAGGCATGAAACCCTAATTTCCATTAGCTGTCATTGCAGTTGTATTTCAGTTGCACAGTGAAAATTCTCTGATTTAGAAACTGATACAACCAACAAATTCAACCTAGTGAGGCAATTTATCATAAACATCCTTTATTGATGATCTGTGGAGAGAACACCTTGAACTAGAAAGCCCTAGTTCCCGCAGCCTCACAGTGCCTTCTTTCAGAGAGGCTGTGATACCATGTTAGATTTTCTTAAGATCTGATAAGATTATCTACAATATTTATATGAAAGAATAACAAGTACAACAAAATTCATAGAATGTAAAATATGCACAAGACACAAATATTTTCATCGGGGAAACCATAAAGGAGAAAACCCCGCAAACTTCTTAAGAATAGTAAGATCATCAAAAGCAATAATAAGAAATGTTCAATAGTTTTCTTTCTCTCCTCCTATGACTGTCTCTCTCTCTCTCAAACACCTTAGAGAGTGTGTGAGGTGTGTATAAATGAGGGAGAGTGCCTCCCTATTTATACCCTTTCAAGTCGCTGACCAAATATAAGACTCGAGCTTACATGTCATCTCACATGGGGCTCGCTTCTCCTCGAGAGACCACAATTACATATTACATGATGTTACACTGGGGACTATTGCCCCGAATTACAACAGAGGTTGTACCTCAAGATCTAGACACAATTTAGACACCCCATAAAGGGGTAACACACATCCCCAATGGGGGTACAACAACATACAACGATAATATACATTAGATTATATTCCGAAGTTATAAATACATCAAAAAACAGTGGAGAATATGTGATTCGACAGTTTGAAGAATATATCTTGCAAAATGGTATTTCTTGGAAAATATGTGTCCCTCACACACCTCAAAAGAATGAAGACACAAAGAGGAAGACCACGACTTTGGTAGAAATGGCCTGGTGCCTACTACAAACCAAAAATTTTCTGACTACATTTTGTGTAGAAGTTGTTTATTTCTCAAACTATCTATTGGATTTTGTACTGCTAGAGCTATCAACGACATGACTCTAGTTTAGAAGTGGAGAGGAAGAAAACCCTCTGTCTGAGACCTCATAACCTTTGGATGTGTTGCTTAGGTGCATATCAATGATAATTGCAGAAATAAATTGGATGCAAAGAGTCATGCTTGCATCATGATGGGATATTATGATGAATCAAAAGATTATTGGCTATTTGACCTCATCAAATAACATATCATTTTGAGCAAAAATGTGATCTTTAATGATAAGATTTCAGGTATTAAGTTATTGAACTCCTTTTCTATTCTATTGCATAGTGATCCTTTTGATATTTCTAAAGAATCTGGATGCACTATACCCTTATTTAATGTTTCGACTATATAATTGAATTTTACTCTTGAGTCAACTGTAGTCGATCTACATTGACTGAGACAACATACCTGCTCATATGACTAAAAATAACTAACCACCGACTTGTTTACCTCGGTGGGATGCTAAAACAATTGAAGTCATTGGACTTGATGCTAGATGTTAGTATTGGTCAACAGACCCATAGTTAGAAATAACATGGCAGTGTTATACTAATGTCATGCACTATTGAAATCTGTGATCATGACACTTATGCTAATGCTCAGGGAGTGCCTAGATGGGAAATTGCTATGGTTGTTGAAATTAATTTTTTTGGAGAAGAATCATACTTGGGAATTGATTCCCCAATCACAAGGAAATAATGTTGTGAAGTGTCAATGGGTCTACAAGACCAATTTTACTTTCGATAGTGATGTTGAACATCATAAGGCTCGATTTGTTGCCAAGGTATTCTCTCACCAAGAAGGCATCGACTACACTAAAACATTCTCTCCTATTGCAAATATGAACTTGTTAGACTGATTATTTCCCTTGTTTCTAATTTTGAATGGTGACTTCATCAAATGGATGTTAAAAGTACCTTTCTTCATCATGACATGTTTGAAGAAATGTTTATGTAACAACCTCCTAGTTTTGTGACATATTATAGCCTTGTTTGTCGATTGAAAAATTCATTGTATGGTTTGAAATAAGCACCACTTGTTTGGTATGAGAAGATTGATCGTTTCTTTATCAATCATGGCTTTAAATGTTATGGATATGATCACGATATTTATTTATTACATGTTCATGGTGATACTTTGATTATGGAATTGTATGTTGATGATTTAGTCATAACAAGAAACAATGCCAATTTAATTTTGGACTTGAATAAATAACTTACAGATACCTTTGAAATGACTGATTTTGGTATGTTGCATTTCCTTATGGGCATTCAAATTTTGCAAATGGATGATGGTATCTTTATTTCTCAACCACAATATTCTTTGGAGCTTTTGAAATGATTCAAAATGGATGAGGATAAGTCTTGTGCTACAAATTTTTATTTGGTTATCAAATTGTCTAAGGACCATGACTCTCCTCGAGTCGATGCCACCCTTTATTGATAGTTGGTCAGTAGCTCGATTTACTTAAATTATAGATAGCCTGATCTCTCTTTTGTCATTAATGTGGTTTCTCTGTTAATGTAGGATCCTCGAGAGAGCCACTGGAAAGTTGAAAAGAGAATTGTTCACTATATTAAGCAAACTTATCAGTATGGTATTAAATATTGTTGCCATTCAGAACTGTTGGTTGGGTACACAGATTTCGACTAGGGAGGTGACATTTGTGATAGAAAGTCTACTTTTAGCTATGTGTTTCAACATAGTCTTGGATCGATGGTTTGTTCATGTAAGAAACATAAGGTGGTCTCTCATTTGATTATAGAAGAAGAATACCATGGAGTTTTCAATGCAGGTACAAAGGATGTTTAGATCTGTAAGCTTTTAGAAGAGCTTGGTTTTCTTGTTTAGGCCTAAACTATTATCTATTGGACAGTCAAATTACAATACAAATTGTTGATAATATTGTTTCACATAACAAAATGAATAATGTTTAACTTCATGTCCACTACTTGAGACAATTGATATAGGACAATGTCATCACACTTGTTTATTGCAGGATAGACAGTGAGATTGCTAATATCTTTATGAAGCCTCTACTAGAAGCTAAGTTTGTGAAACTTTGGACTATTCTTGGGATTCAGAAAACTACAATTATTGGTAGGTGTTTAGAGAACATAATATCACCTCTTGAATCTCTAGAGCATTGTGTTGATGGTGGGGTGTTGGAACCAAAGGTTATGTAGGTTCATCACACCTCTGGATCTTCTGGAGATAGTCAATCGAAATACAATAATCGACTAGCATAGTGGTCAATTGGAGGATTAATTGAGTGGTTAAATGAGTGATCAACTGAGAATTCGATGAGTCCATGGTCGACTTGACTAAATCAATCGACTAATTTATGCGACTATGTGAATTTCATGGAAAGAATTAGAACCAATGACCCCTAGATTTATGGAGACTATAAATGAATGTACCTATGGGTTGTATTGATATCAATCGATTACTAAGGTTAAATGATGCATTGTGATGTTCTAATCATAATGCATTGTCTTTAGACACCACCCCTCTTCTTGGAATACTTATCCCTTATAATATTTTATTTTATGCCATATTGTACGAAAAAGGTCTTCACCATGGGAACTTATACATGGCAAGAAAACCCGTCACATGTGTCTTCGAAACCAAGTAACCCCAAAATTTCTAGGATGATGGTCATTGTGTTCACATTTTGGTACAGTTTCAAGTAATGAAGTTCTAAGGCTATTTTTGATTTCTATTCATACTAAAATTGCAATATTAATGCTATTTATTATTATTTTTATGCACACGAGGATAAAACCAAGCTGGGAAATATGGAAGAATGCCCAGGATTGAGGATTAAGGGTTGATTATTGTTTCCATCACTTAGAGGACCACCCAGAAATTCCTTTTTAAGGTGGTGTACCACTGTCATGTTTGCCTATCATTTTTATTTCATCGTAGGTCTATGATTTAGGGTTGCTTAAGTTCCCACACATGCCTAGACTATTGTTTCTTATGCCCATAAAGGTACAAGATGCTCATAATTATCCTCAGACCCGACTAGAATTCATGGTGATTACTTTGTTAGGCTAAACAAGGCTACAAACACACTTCGAGCTTGCCTAAAATAGGTCCAAACAGGGATTTTGGGCTCCCTTGGTGTTGTAATGTGCACATAAATCTCCATAAAAACACCAATACTCATTAAAACTACTTACTTCTTGTTGATATTGTCCGCAATCAACCCAAGATACTCATATTGAGGTTTTAGGCCTAATCTCACCCTCTCTTGTCATGAAAAGTGCATAGAATAATCTATGAAAAAAATCCTATTGAAATCCCTATCCGTTGATGCCATTTTTCCTTGTTTTTAAGTCCTTTAAATATGAAAATGTACATGGGCATACCTCAAAACCAATACTAAATGCATGGAGTTACCAAGGGAAGCCTTCAAGACCTTTTCTATTTTAGATATGCTCACACCTTTTCTTATGATGAAATATGCCTAGAATGATCTCTAAAAACCCTACTGAACACCCTATATAGATAGGGGATAGTCATGTTAACAAAACTAGGAAAGACAATAGTCATTTTGACAATTTATGCTATAAATAAGTTATTTCATATAAAGTGGTAGCCATTGAGCCATCTTCTCTCGTCAACTCTAATATGGTGTTTATGTTCTTCCTTCATTAGCAAATCGATGGAATAATTCTATATTCTTGTCACCCTTGGCCAATCATAAGGATCTAGTTGTTTAGTCTCCACTCGGATTCGTTTCTTCTTCTGTCTGCCTCCATTTTTTTTGCTCCATAGATCATGGAATACTTTTTTTGTTTTCATCATTACATTCTGCTAAATCATTTCATGAAATTCTGATATTTTAAGTTCAATTGAGTCTAGATAATCTTCTTTTTTTCCTCTTGGCATGAGCTCATGAAGACACAACTTTTTTTGGCTTCCTTGAGATTTGTCTCAAAGTGGCTAGTTGACTCCCATGATGAATCATCATAAAGTTTCCACATAGAAGGAATTATTGGTGGCACGAAGAATGTTAACTAATGTTAATCGAAGGAGAGGCCTCTCAAACATGGACACAATATTTATGGTGAGAGGCTCCTTCGATTTGTTGCTGAGAAAACAAAGATTTGGTTACATGGTTGCATTGAATTTGCAACATATTATATTAATTATAGTCTTGAAACCTTTTTCAATAGAAGGCGGAAAAATTAAGTCTTAAGATTCCCTTTCTCTTTCTAGGAATTGGTTTTGATGCATTTCAATTCAAGATGAGATAGATGAAAAGTGTTGAAAGTAAACCTTAACATACCGATTTCATAACTGAATGCAGGAAATTGAAGATGAGTCAACACCCAATTTTGACAACGGATGAATACCATGCACATAATGAGAGAATAGTCGATGAGAAGAGATTTCTTATATATGCATGTCAATGTAATGACTGTCATGGTGGGAAGAGGAGAAAAAGACAAGTACTTTATAAAAATATGCTAAAATTTGGTCATAGCGACATATGCCCTTTCCTTGAAAATTGATATCCATATAGGATGCAATTGTTAAGCATGAGAGATGTAGACTCACCAAACATAGACGAAGAGACAACAAACACAAATGAAAAGGAGACAACTTTAGATGAAGGGATTGAAGTTGATAGAATGTTGAATGAGGGTTTCAAGGACGATTGGCAAAAGTTGATGGAGGATGCTTCAAAACTTATGGATGATACTTGAAAGTTAAGTTATTTGACACTAATCCTTCTAATTCTTAATTTGCAAACATTGCATGGTTGGACAAATGAGAGTGTTGATCAATTATTGGCATTTTTACATCGTTTGTTACCACTTGATTCCACATTTCCAACAAAACATAGTGCATGTAAAGCTAAATCACTAATCTAGGATTAGGGTATGAAAACATCCACACATGTGTGAATGATTGTGTAATATTTCACAAAAATCATGCAAGTGAGACTGAATATATAAAATGTGAAGAAGTGAGGTAGAGACCAGCGTTGAAATCAAATCCATTTCCTAGAAAGGTTCTTCACCTGTCACATGCCCCAATTTGCAAAAACAATTTAATGTTATTTGAGGAACATTGTGTTAAATTTTATGCTAAGTTTGTAATTGATGACCCAGTGGGGTCAAGAATATTTAATGTAATTCAGAATATTTTATTTATAAATAAATAAATGATGAGACAACAACTTAGGGAAGCTGTTAAAAGAGTGTTTACTGGTTAATTGGTGGAGGAGACTGGGTGGAGAGTAAACTGACAAGTGGAAGCATCCTCAAACCACTTCCAACTGTTGCAGGTGGCAAATTCCCTATATTTGTGGTCATGATTCCCCAAGAAAGTGGAATCAGAGCAGGTGGCTCATTAAATGAAAACTGACCCAGAAGACCTAGGCATCTCTATAAAATTTCCCATTGAAGATAGCTGAGGCTACTCATTCTAGAGGTGATCATTTAGACTGAATGAATTTACTCAAGAGAAATTCAATGGAGGGGATTACTGAAGTGAGTTTGAGGGGTTAAATGCTGAGACTGAACTTGTTGCAGCTTCTAAGCTGAAGTTCATACTGCTGTGAGTAGATTTTAATTACTAAGGTAATTGGACCAGTCAGGTGACAGAGGTCTTAAAGTTGTATTCTCCACCTAGTTCTCTACCAAGAAGACCAGGAACAAGCTCGGGGGTCCCGAGGAAGCATTGTCTGAGTGCTCTCCAGGAGTTTGGTTGGAAGGAACAACCTCCTTAAGCTGTTGTCGTCTTGCCATTAACAGGTTCTATTTGTCTTTATGTTATTTGTTTACTATCTTCAGTAAAATGTTATTTATTTTCTAACTACATGCATGTTAGTATTTTAGGGTTTATGAAGGAAAGAATAACTATGTAATGTTAGACTTGGTAAAATTACATATTATGTTAGAAATAGAAATGAATATGTAAAATGTGAAATAGATAGAATTAGAATTCCCAAAACTGTATTTTTCCACACCTGATTCAAGTAGTACGCTAGTACAACTGGGTGTTTAGGTGAATGAGATGATTCTTTACTTGAATGAGAAATGTAACTAGATTTTACTTCATTTGCTTATGATTGCTACTGTGAAGAAGTATTAAATATTGTTTGTATTTAGTTACTTCAGCAAAACTAAAAGATAGGTATGTAAAAGAATAGTAATAATATTATTATATAAATAATTCTAGTATTAGTATTCTGATAAAATACAGAGATTACGGTTTAATAATTAAACATAAGTAAAGTAAGTAGGCTAACATCCAAAAACCAGGTAAAAACAATTTGTAGAAACATTTTTATAACATTGAATTCTAGACACTGTGTGTCTCTGTCTAAGACAGAAGGATTCTACTAAATCTATTTAAAACCACATAAGTCTCTACAGTAATATAACACTTAAAATCTGAAAGATAAATATATCCTTTTTACTAGTATGCAACATGGAAACCCTAATTATTTCTTAACTGAGAATTAAAACAAATTGTAAAAATCATTAAATAAACAGAGCTAGTATCGAACTATTATCTGTAAGTAATGCTATTATCTAATATATATTATCAAACAGAGCTAAGTACAAATAAGGCTATTAATGAACTGTAGGGTTTATATAATAATTAACCCTTTAAAAGCCAAAACCAGAATAAAAATATCACCCTTAAAAACACAGTAATCTTCCCATAAACTGTGCATGGAAAATCATTATAATACAGGGTAATAATGAAATTATTACATATACAAATTATTGATAAAAATAATCCAATATTAATTAAACCATTTGCATATACAAAATCCTTTATTAAGGAGTGGCTTACAGCCTTTAGAGTCACAGGGTCGAAGCTCAGGCCGACTATTAAAACCAAAATGCACAAAATCTTTTATATTAAACAATAATAAAATAGTTTATTGACAGGAGAACTAAATCCAGCTCACATTACAACCCGACTGTTTCACAGTCTTCCTTTACTAAAATTTACTATAAAAACTGAAGTAACACTAGACAGAGGTCGACAAGCCTCTCTGAGTTCAGAGCGGGGCTATTTTTAAAATAAAAATGAAAGCATTTACATTGCTCAGGCCGTAAGGCTAAAAATATCTTATAAAAACCATTTTACATCACGACTTCAAGAGCCTGCTTTACCCCGCACGAAGTACCCATAAGGGTTTCTAAATAAAAACATTGACATACAATAAACATACTTAAAACCTTAACTAACAGAGAACCGAGGCCATGCATTCACCCACAGGAACCATTTCCAACAACCATAACCTCATGCAGGAAGAGCCCTCGATGGGACCGAGGCTTACCAATTGGAAGCCCACGAAAAGACTGAAGTATGAGCTCGTTTTCCACCCACAGTATTGGAGCTAGTAGTAGGAACTTGCAAGTTCCAAACCAAAACTTCATTAAATACTGGTTTGCATAAAATGGTTAAAAACCCTCGTAAGGATAATCGAATGAAAAAAAAAAAACCGAGATAGGGAAGTTTTACCTGTTAACCAGAGTCGAAGCTGAGAAGAGATGGCCACACCAGGTCACGATGGCACCGAACCGAAAGGCAAGAAACCTTGAAGTAACCCTTGCAAGAGAAGGCAAGAAAACCGACTCAAGTTTACAATGCAGAAGCTTTGTGTGAGTAGTGCAGGAGTAAGACAAGTATAGACTTCAACCACAATGAGAAACCAACAACCACACTCGTGATGTATTCTTCAACACACAGGAGAACCCAAACCATAAACGACATTACCCAGCAGTCATAGTATAGCATTTGCAGGAGAAATGCCCAACGATAAAGGTGCTTACAGGCCTCTCATGGCCGTCAGCTCATAGCTCGGCCAACAAGGAGGAGAACCCTCAGTCTGAAAATGCAAAGGAGTAGGGTTTGCAACGTTATAAGTCAACCAACGAATGGATGAAATCCTATCCATGTGCCCTTCCAAAAATCTCAACAAGTGTGGGTCGAAACCTTAAGTCAGCGCTGCACAAAACATTTTAAATCTATCATTGCATATAACCATATGTCCTATGATTGCTAATGATAAGAAACATGCCAATGAATTATAATATTCCATGGGAATCAACATAGTATAGGTTTAAATCTATATAAGTTTTGCTTGCCATCATTTCGACTTCATATTAGTAGTTGTTTGATAGGTAATACTACATTAGGTTATAAGTTAACACATTTGTTATAACTTGAAATACCATTAGGTCTAAGTTAACACATTTGTTATAACCTGAAATACTATGGACACAACTTGGTTACTATTTTATCCAAGAAGATAGTCATGCTTGTAAACAAGTCGAATAAGTTCGGTGTAGTTTATAACTAGTAAAAGGAAGTATGGAATGGTTATAACCTAGCTTATGACTATAGTGAAAAGGAAAAGCCTTAAACTTCTCAAAACAAAATCTTGATGCTATTAAATGAGGGAGTCTTCAAGAAACTGAAGACTAACATTATTGGAGAATTTCTCATTTTAGAGTCTATTAACTCATTGTTAATTTTATAATTGTAAACATAGGAACATGTTCATGCTTTAAGAGAAGGACACCTTGAATATTGAAGTGAGAATAGCTGCGAGATCACTAAGTAGTTGAAGTAAACTTAAACCAAAACCATGAGCTCTATGCTCTCTTTGGGAATCTATAAATAACCAATATTGTAAACACAAGAAAACTAACCATGTACTATAGACTTTTGAAAGATAATCATCATATGACTGAAGGAACTTTGGTAAGTGCTTGCTCTTGCATCTTAAACCATTGTTTATGTTTTTGATGGAAAGCCAATATGGCGTTAGTTATAAATACATTCATAGATTCATAACAATGAAAGAGAATTCACATTACCTCCTTTAATACAAGCAACTTATTTAACCTTTTCTTATACTAGCATCTTAACATGCTAAGAAAGTACTTTTCTCGACATAATTTAAAATAAAAACCTACAGGATCTTACGCTTACCTGCTAAACCTATAAGAACCAGCAGTCCATTTGAGTTAGCAGAACGCTAAGTAAGCCCTGATCTCTAACAATATTTCTTACCTACTTGACAAAAGTAAATCATCAGTATATCTAGCAGCAACTAAATGCAAGTCTTTTTTCTAACGCTAATGAAATTAAAGCTGTTAAGTCATTAATAGTACTAACACAGGTGTTTAAGATTACATCCTTAGTTTACATATTCTTTTAATGAAACAAACCCTTAACCTTTTATAAACTGTTTCATTTTCCGCTAACTGTTAGCAGTTACTTAGCTGCGACTTTAGACATTTTATGTCACTTTAATTTTTTTTAATTTTTACGAAAAAATTTGGGTTATTACATTTCCACTAATCCCATAGTTTCTTCGAATGTATAGATGTCAAGACATTGTCGAGCTTATTTAACGACATGCCCAAAAAAAGAGCACCGATGGAAAACAACAATTTGTGGTTGATTCTAGGAATTGGATGGAATTTGACAACAAATGGCCCAAATTTTCCCAAGATCCTCGTAATATAAGGTTGGGTTTAGTTCTATATGGGGTGAACCCATTCTCAGACTAGTGTACTAAATGGTCAACTTGGCCAAAGTTTTTAATAAATTATAACTTGCCTCCATTGTTAGCAATCAAACCATTTTTCTTGATGTTTTCATTGATTATACTAGGAAAGAAAAGTGCGACTTTAGATAAAATTGATGTTTATTTCCATAATTATGGAAATGAATTGAAGCAATTCAAATATTAAGGAATGATGATTCAATCTAATTCACTTTAAGAGCTTCTTTATTGTTTACGATATACAATCTTCCTGCATATGGCACATTGATTAGTCTTAATTTTCATGGATACTGTGGATGTCCAGCTTGCATCTTTAAGGGTTTTGTAAGGCACTCAATTAGTTTGTATAAGTGTATTTATTGTGTACATCATGATTATCTTAAAATGGAGAATCCATATCATTGAAAAAACTCATGTTTCAATGGTCAGGGAGAGAATCGTGAAGCACCATTGGCAATAACAAGTGATTACATTATTTAAAATGGAGAAAACATAATGCAGTTTATTAAAAAAGGTGGCATTCCTGGTAGTAAAAATGACCTACTTAATGATATTGGTGTAAAATGATTGTGCATATTCTAAAAGTTTCCATACTTTAAGCATAAAACCATTAGGCATATTGTTGAATTTATGCATACTGAGAAAAACATAGTTTTTGCTATTATAGAAACTTTTTTTGTTCATATGATATAGTGTCATCACCCATAGAACTTCAAGAATTAAAGATTCGTCAAAATCTTTGGGTTGGAAAATATGGTGATGGAAAATATAGAAAACCTATTGCTCCTTATTGTGGACTAATGAACAACGAGCACAATTCTTAAAGCTGATATCTGAGACTTGCTTTCCTACGGGATATGTAAGTAGTAATATTAGAATTCAAACTGACAATAATAGCTTAAAAGGCCTCCAGAAACATGACTATGATGTCATAATCGATGATAGCTTACTTATTGTTGTCATATCTAGTTTGGAAAAGGGGTAAATATTGGCAATTATAAAGTTGGGCCTAATATTGAAGAGAATAAGTTTGCATGTGTTAGATCCTTCGAACTTTGATAATTTGAGGGGAGAAGTCATTGAAGTCCTTTGGTTATTGGAATGGGAATTTCCACCAACAATATTCAATATTTATATGCACCTTCTTATAAATTTAGAGCATGAACTAGAGCACCGTTGCTCAATAAGATTGAGGTGGATATATACTTTAGAACGATGCATGAAGGTTATGAATAACTTTGTTTGTAATAAGCAAAAACTAGAAGGTGTGATGTGTGAGAGATATTCAATGCAAGAGGCCGTAGGATTTTACACAAAATATATGAAGTATTTTAGTGATGTCAATCGATATGTATGGGATGATGACGAAGATGAGAGAGTTTGAGGCAAAGTATTAGAAGGAAATGGACATCGCTTCAAGCTATTACATGAGGAAATAACTGCGATACATGCCTATGTTCTTGAAAACACATCCTCATTCGATAAGTGGTGTGGGTGAGATATTATTTACATGATAATTTATTTATTTAATTTTACCTAATAGTTAAATTATTATCATTCTTACTATCATGCATGTCCATATTCTATGTAGAAAATACGAAGAAGAAATTTAAACATGAATGCATCTGTCTCTAAAGCGTAGACTTCATGATTTGAATATTGGAGGTGGTTCTTTTCCAAAATTTGATGATTGGATTGTTGGTGCAATTAATTATGCAAAACAAGAAGGTCAAGATATAACGATCAAGGAAATGGAGCTTTCACGACCTCCACATATCTGAGCTTCTCGTTTCAGTGGGATGTGGACATATGGTAGCCATTTAAGAGTGGAAGAAAAGGTCACAGGAAAGGAAAATTGTGACTGTATTGTTAGTGTTGATTTTTATCACAACAATGAAAATAACTTTTATGTTGGATTCCTACAAGAAATTATTCAAGTTGATTATGGGGAAACTAGTCCTATATTATTAAAATGTAATGAATCAAATCATCCACAGTACAACATGATGAGTATGGATTTGTATGTGCAAATACATGTCAAATTTTATCAAAGACTGATGAGCTGAATGTTCCCCCTATTCAAATTAACTAGTCATTTTTAATTGATGATGTAACAATCCCAATATGGTCGTATGCCATTCAAATAAAGTCTCATTCAAAAACGAAATTCACAGAATATGTTGATATAATGGTTGATGGGCAATGCAATAGTTTACAAGAAACATTGGAAAAATAAGCTGAAGATGATGATAAAGTATTTGAAGAAGAGACTTTGATTCCCAAACAAGAAAATGAGATAGAGAATCATGGCATCTAGTAGAGAATCTGCGGTGAGAGAGTTTGATGTCGATGTTTCGAACCAAGCGTGGCTCATCTTTAGGACATAGCGATGCCTAGGGAGATTGTTCACTTTCATTGGTGCATTAATACATAAACAACCCACTTGAGAGGTGCCGACTAGGTTTGGTTTGGCTTGTTAATTAGGGTTTAATTATTTATTTTCATTTGACCATTAAGTTTTAGTTAGAACCTAAAATAATTCTAAATGTTTAATTAATATTATTAATGATTATAAGGGCTGGAATAATAGTTAATTAATAATTTATTAATGTTAGTTTAATGAAGTAGTTAACTAATTTTAGTTTATTAGTTTAAGTTTATTTTAATTTATTTTAATTAACTAGGTTTTAAAGTTTTAGTTTATTTTAATTTTTAATTTATTAGGTTTCGAAGTTTTAGTTTATTTTAATTAAAAATATAATAAATACATTTTTAGGAATTATAAATTTTGTTTTTTTGTTTGTTTAGCTTTGTTTGTTTTTAATTAATACTTATAATTAATTAATACTTTAAACGTAACTTTATTTTAAATTTTAAATTTTAAATTTTTTTTAAATTTATTTTAAATTAAGACAATAATTAGGATTTAGTTTTAATTTTATTCTAATTATTTATTTATTTATTTTTGACTAGGGGAATCGGCAACTGGGGATGGGCTGGTACTCGCGTGACACGGGGTCCAGGGATCCAATCCCGCTACCACTATAAACCTAGGTGCAACCACAGCGCCCAAACCATGGCACACAGGTAAATTTGGGGGGATTCGAACACGAGACCTTCCATTTACAAACAACTCCATTTACCACTTGCTATGCCCCCCCACGGGCTAATTTTATTCTAATTATTAATAAACATTGTATTTAATTAATTAATTTTGTCTTAGTTAAGTTTTGTTTGATTTTTGATTTTTAGATTTATTTTTATTTTTATTTTTATTTTTAAGTTAAACCTTTGATTTTGGTTTAGCTAAACTATTTTATTTAGTTTGGTTAGGTTCGGCTAATAGAAAGGCCATCGTCTCTGTTTAGGCAATTAGGGTTTTTT
Source organism: Pseudotsuga menziesii (assembly GCA_001517045.1). NCBI lineage: Eukaryota > Viridiplantae > Streptophyta > Pinopsida > Pinales > Pinaceae > Pseudotsuga > Pseudotsuga menziesii. The sequence goes on from LPNX010957471.1 coordinate 1,596,615, forward strand.
ACTATCTCGATTGCTTCTTTGATTCTTCTCCTTGACAAATTATCAACTTCCACTAACCCCTGCATGTCCTCGATTTTAATTGGGTGTTTCGTGTTATGGGAGTGTTCAGCTAAGGTCGACTTATGGGTTCTATTGAGATGGATGTCAACACAGTGTTCTTTAACCCTAGTTCGGATGGACCTTCCTGTTTCGCCTATGTAGGCTTTTCCACATTCACAAGGAATGAAGTAAACCCCCTTTCTAAGACCCAGGTCGATAGGATCCTTCATTGATCTAAGGAGCTTCCTGATGTTGTTTGGTGGTGAGAACACAACATCAATGTTCTTCTTTTTCAGGAGTTTGGCTATTTTGTCTGTGGTCCCTTGGATGTAAGGGAGAAATGCCTTGTGATCCCCCACTTTCCTCTCTTTAAACGCAACCTTAGGCCTATTACCTTGGGCTTTTGTTGTTCTCTCGAGGTCTTTGTTGATTTGAGCTAGGTTATAACCATTGCTAAGGAAGACATTGCGCAGGTGTTCTTTCTCAGAGTCTAGGTGGTCATTATCAGAAACCCTTAGGGTTCTGGTGAACATAGTGTTAAGAACACCCAATTTCTGTTTTGGGTGATGATGTGAGAGGTCATGAAGATATTGTTTTGTGTGGGTTTTCTTCCTGTAGACCTTGTTGGCTATGCCTCCATCCTCTTTTCTCATGACTAGTGTATCAAGAAAGGGAAGCGTATTGTTTTCCTCAAACTCTTTCATGAATTTGATAGAATCAGTTTGCCTATTCAAATGATCAACAAATTTGTCTAGTTCTTCCTTCCCATGAGCCCATATTAAGAAGGTATCATCCACAAATCTGGACCACCATTCTAGTTTTGGATTAACAGAGTTCAAGGCCTTTTGCTCAAAGTTTTCCATGCATAAGTTGGCTATAATGGGAGAAAGGGGGAACCCATAGCCACTCCACAGGTCTGTTCATAAAGTTCTCCCCTAAAACTAAAAACTATGGAATTGAGACATAGGCCAACACGTTTTGAGGTTTCTGGATCAATCAAGTCCTCTATAACTTTGATAGCTTCTTTGATGGGGATCATTGTGAAGAGGGACACTACATCCAAGCTCAGGAATATCTCATTCTCTTCCATATGTCTGTGTTTTAATTTCTCAATAAAGTATGACGAGTCCTTAATAAACGAGCTTGTATTTCCAACTAAGGGTTTCAATTTATCTACCAAGAATTTTGCGAGCCTATAGGTTGGTGAACCTATGGTGTCTACAATGGGTCGGAGGGGGACCCTGGGTTTGTGGATCTTGGGAAGTCCATATATTCTTAGAACCAAGGGGTTAGAGATAATGAGTTTTTTCTTGATCCCTTAATCCAAGGAGGATTTCTGTATGGCCTCGGTAACTTATTTTATGATCCGATTCAAGGGGTTCTGATTAAGTTTTTTGTAACAACCACTAGAATCCAAGTGTGATTTCATCTTCTTAATGTAGTCTTCCTTGTTGAGAACCACCGTAGCCCCCCCTTTATCTGCCTTCAAGATAACAATATGGTCATTCTTTTTGAGTTCCCTGAGGGCTTTGCTTTCTTCCTTGGTAATGTTGGGTTTGGGTGGTTTCACTCTTCTTAGGGTGACAACACAATCTTGGCGTACCTCTTCAACTTCATTTTCAGGTAGGTCCCTAATGCTTTCTTCAATGCTGCAGATGATGTCTTCGACCGGAATCTTTTTTAGGGGCAATGGAAAAATTAGGACCTTTCTCAAGGAGCCTTCTGGTGGGCATGTTTAGTTCAAAGGTTGAGAGATTAACGACTAGTCTATTAAGATCTTTGGTTGCGAATCTAGTTTAGTGTTACCTTCTTCAAATTTTGTGGTTTTTTGGTCAATGCTACCTTCTTCAATTTTTTGGTTGCTGTTATTACTTTCTTTAATCGGATGGTGACTGTCTCTAGTTAGTGCTCTATTGTGAACGCGGTCTTCATACCTAGGTAGCCGGACCTTTTGTTCTTGTATGTTTGGCATGTGGTTCAAACTAGCAGTCAACCCATGGCCGGTGCCTATGGTTCCACCTACAGTCATATCTTCATCCCTCGCAGAGTTGCCTATTTCCACATAGTCCAAGCCATTGCATTGTGTGTTTAACAAGTTATCAGTCTCTTCATCATTAGCCAGGTCACACACTTCTCTTGGGCAACGATGTGAATTTGTTGCATTGGAGTCATTCAGCCTTAACCTTTTCACTGCGTTGGATAGTAAACTTGCAACCATCGTTGTGTTGGAGTTAACCTTTGCTGCATTGGAGTTTTCTGTGTAATTGGGGTGGATATTATCCATTGAGTTGGAGTTGGAGTTTATAACCATGGCTGTGTTGGTCATATGCTGTGCAATGGAGTCGACTTTGTCCATTGCATTGGAGTTTATAGCCATCACTGCATTGGAGATATCTATGCTGGAGTTCTCTGCGTTGGAATAGACAATCATTGTGTTTGAGGGCAAATTTTCACCAATCATCATGTTGGAGAATAGGTTATTATTCATTGCTGTGTTATTGGCTACGTTGGCTATGTTGGGTGCTGCTTTGGGAGTCGCGTTGGGAGTCTGCATATCTTGAATGCTCTCTCGTAGGTTGTTTCCAGAACTATCCCGCTATTCCATTTTTAAGAGTTTAGAATTATGTTTAATTTTTAATTTCCTGAATATCATATCTACTCTCTCACTAGAGCAACGATCCCAATAATCCCAGATAATTTAATCTAAAGAATTTGCTAGTTGGGTGTGTAATAGTAGAAGCTGGCGATCCAGCTTGTCCAAAGCAAATTGAAGACCCCTAATCTGATCACGCGCCAACATGAGACCCATCTTCTTAAAGACCAGATTGTTGTGATTATTTTTCAAGGAATGGGTAATTTTAGCAAAAGAGGGAATAATGTTTCTGTCTCTGCATTGTTTCAGAAAATAAAGATGGGCTATATTTTGCATTTATCAATCCGAAGCTTTTCCAGGCGCCTCAAGTTTCTCAAGGTTTCCGCTCCATACTGGTTAGAAATAAGGTTTTCTGAGATTTCACAGTAAAGATTCATGGCATCTAGTGGAGAATCTGCGGTGAGAGAGTTTGATGTCGACGTTTCGAACCAAGCATGGCTCATCTTCAGGACATAGCGATGCCTAGGGAGATTGTTCACTTTCATTGGTGCATTAATACAGAAACAACCCACTTGAGAGGTGCCGACTAGGTTTGGTTTGGCTTGTTAATTAGGGTTTAATTATTTATTTTAATTTGACCATTAAGTTTTAGTTAGAACCTAAAATAATTCTAAATGTTTAATTAATATTATTAATGATTATGAGGGCTGAAATAGTAGTTAATTAATAATTTATTAATGTTGGTTTAATGAAGTAGTTAACTAATTTTAGTTTATTAGTTTAAGTTTATTTTAATTTATTTTAATTAATTAGGTTTTAAAGTTTTAGTTTATTTTAATTTTTAATTTATTAGGTTTCAAAGTTTTAGTTTATTTTAATTAAAAATATAATAAATACATTTTTTTTTAAAGATGTTTAGGAATTATAAATTTTGTTTTTTGTTTGTTTAGCTTTGTTTGTTTTTAATTAATACTTATAATTATTTAATACTTTAAATGTAACCTTATTTTAAATTTTTAAATTTTTAAATTTTTTAAAATTTATTTTAATTTAAGAATTTTATTCTAATTATCAATAAACATTGTATTTAATTAATTAATTTTGTCTTAGTTAAGTTTTGTTTTATTTTTTATTTTTAGATTTATTTTTATTTTTATTTTTAAGTTAAACCTTTGATTTTGGTTTAGCTAAACTATTTTATAATGCGTGGTTAGAAAAAATTATTGTACGAGGATGATAAAGAAAATCAGGAATATGCATACACGAGTGATCACGACTATGATCTTGATGGCAATGCAAATCATCACAATGATGACTTGCCACCTTAAATTCATGGAATAAATTTTCACTATGCAAATGGATTCTATTTTTTTGGCCATGGAGTTAACCAAATGGTTGTACTAAACTTTGTACTAATTAACTATGTATGGATTTTATTGGTTTGGCCATGGTATTAGCCAAATACACGTTTAAAGTACTATGCAATGTTTCAAATATACTTGCTTTCTGTTCCTTACTGTCAAATTATGTCTGAGAAATCCTATCAATGGATGTCATTGAGTTTAGGTGGTAACAAAAGTTGGAAGAATGCTTTGAATTTATGCTATATATATATATGTTAGCAATTGCACCTCGAGGTGCAATTAAAGAATGTCGTATTGTAAGTAAATGAAGTATATCTATAACTTAGAGGATATGGATGCAATGGGAGTAGGTGCAATATTGAAGTGAATACCAAATCCACATTGAAGGAGCAGGTGAAAAACATATCCACATTGAATAGGGATCCACTTTGAGAATGTACAGAGTACCTCTTTCCAATTGTGAGACAAGGAATGTGACAACTGTAATTAAGCATAAGGGTAAACATAAGGGAAATCATGAAAATGTTATGTGCTTTTGGCCTTTTTTGTTGGAATCCTTATAAAAATTTTAATAAAATCTTCATTTTACATTTTTCAAATGTCATTTTATTACATAAATGGATTTAACATTCTCAAATATCCCTAATCCAATTATTTCATTCCAACAATGTCTACTTAAAAGTCCATCAATTCCAACTGGATTTGGAACAATGACCCAAAAAAATACTAAAAAAATGGTCAAAATATTCTCTTCTAATGTTCCATTCAACCATTTTGGATAACACCTTTTTCTTGGCATAAATTCTTGAAGTTTTGGTATGGTGTGACATATTTAATAATTAATTATATGTAGGTACAATGTGCTGGTTATTTCAATGTCAAGACCTAAAAATATGTAATATTTAATGTCTAAGTTGAATAATACATACATATATGATTTTCTACATAATTTAAGGTGAAAAAAAACTTGGGATGCACCATTCACTTATCCATTGCTTGAGATTCGAATAAAGTTGAAGTTAAGCTTCATCTTCAGAGCTCTCTAGTAACTTTCCTTGATCTATATGATTCCAAACAAAAATGGCATCTTCTCGTCTTATTTGTCTATATGAAAATCACATAGATAGGTAGTCTTTGCTCAGAATGTCACAAAAATCTTTCCAATACAACTGGAATAATCTTTCCTCTAAGTCAACGCTGGAACATGCACATATACATGAAATTAAGCAGTTAATCCATTATGTTAATATCATAGGTTTTTTTGGGACATGTTTTTTCCCTTCAAAAGCATTTGCAAGAATAAATCGCCCTGCAACAATAAAGATGCCATATGTCAAAATTCCCTAACAACACTACACAATGTCCATCCTTTCTCTAGGAAGTGAAGACATTGGGAAAAAAGTCACGAATCAAGTTTTGGAGTGTGACTAATCAACCAACAAGCCAGGAGAACTGTCTGGTACAAATGAAAAGGTATAAATTGATAATAACTATGTATGCAAACATTTTGAAAGAAATATGGGAACTCACCAATTCTAGGCTGAAAGTAGAATCAACAATTGTCAAAGAAAACCGTTTATGTATTCTAGATATACAAAATACAGTAAAAATAGAAGCCAATCTCTACGTATTTGATGGAAACAATCTATACAATGTCATAAAGCTCTCTCTGTAAAAAAGGCGTTATTATTTATGTTAAACCCCAAAACCAAGGAATGTCATTTGCAATCCTGCTCTGGCAAGATAAGTAATGTTTGCTTTTATACATAATAATATAAGTATAAAAGATTAGATCCATTGCAATTTTAAGTAAAAATGCATGCCTATCTACCATAATATTGTCAATATTTTGACATATAGAAGCCCCCAAATATTGCAGGGAATGGATATGAGCAGGCCGCAGAGTCATGCTCGAATATAAGAGATTCTTCCGATTTCCGTTCAATTTCCACTACTCCTGCACACCTTTGATTTGTGCTTTCAACTTAAGACAATTTCTGCTAAAGGCATGATAATGCATCAATAAAATTAGTGAATTGGTCACATGGAAATTATCATTAAGATGGATAATGGTAATTCAAAACCCCAGGACCAATATTAGGGTTCCACAACCTATATTCATGCTCCCTGACTGATCTGAACATGAAACATGACATTTGCAGTGCATCGTTGCTTTGAACCTTCATATCCTTTGCAACCATACATGTGCCCAAATCCCACCCCGTTCGCTGAGAATTATCATCCATAATTGCTAACATTATAATCCCTTGAACCTCCTCTCAACCATTACATTACGATAAATACCCCAAACACAGAATTTGTCAGGGTTTTCTGAGAAATAATGTACAATTAGTTTGCCAGGAATCGAAACTGTGATATATAAACATAAGCACCATTTACAACCTTTCTACCATAAACCTAGGCTAGCAAAAACCCGTGATAAATTAGGGAATTACGTAAGATGAGCAAAAATACCTCTCCGAATATCGCAGAGGTGGTGGCTCCGTGCTGCAGCTGTGATCCGATTACCAAATCGTGAGCTGCTTCAGCTAAATCACAGGGCCCAGGGGAGAACCCTAGTTGAGAGAGCTCACGGTAAAATCAATGAAAACAAAAATAAAAAATGAGATGACTTGAAATGTAGGGTTAACGTTCCGAACCTTTGGTTAAACTAGTACGTGGAAAGTTAAAAGTAAATCACATTTATGGCTTGTTCATTTTTTCCCGAGACAATCAGGTTCGAGTTTTATTGGCCCATGCAAAGGATAAACAAGTCCAGATAATCGTAAGCTTGAAGCTTTGGCATCGGTTAATCGATGGTTTAGCCCATCCCAATGGTTAGCTAAAAGATCAAGAACGAAAAAAATTTGAAATTCAGGGAGTCATCCCAATTTGTAAAATGCCTTACGACGTAACAAGACTTTTACATACAATATGTGGTTGTCAATATCTTGTATTTGGGGGCTTGTTGGTAGGGATTATATTTAAACTTTTGTATGTTTTGTTTAATATGTCTCTTGCTCAAGGAGTTGTTTTATGCTTTTTTGGCATATTTCGTACTAACTTGATCGATTTTGTCCATGCTTGAGGTGGTTATATAATACTTTTTTTTAAGAATGCTTACATGTACAATATAATACATAGTAAGAGTTACAAGACACATTCTATCCAACAATATCTTGTGCTAGTGAATTCCTGTTGATAACATAAAGTGACATGAACTCATTTGTGAAAAAGTCTTTTGGTATGATTTTATAGTGTTGTGTAGGTTTGTTGGTTTGTTGGTGCAATTGGGTGCGTGGCATGTCCAATTCACAAACTTTGAAATTGATTATGTTAGATATTTTCCTTCACTTCATTGTTATAATAGAAATTCACTATGCCAATCTCAAATGATCTCACACATTTAGACATCGTATAGAGCCATATCATATGCAAGGAAAGATGGTCTACTCATTCTTATTAATCATAATACATGATTTTATAATTATAGCCTTTGTTTTCCCGTGCACTAATGATCTCTTTTATGGGAAATGTTTGACATAAAAGCTATGAAGAATAAGGGGTTGAAACTTAAAAATGGTCCTAGCAATGATGAAAATCTAATGATAAAATATGTGAGTGTTCATAAAGCATCACAAGAAGTCAATATATGTCATCTATTGGTTTGGAAAATAAGTAAGTAGTTATTGGTTTGGAAAATAAGTAAGTAGTTATTCCTCGTACCTTTTCACTTCTATGCATATTTCATTAAAGTTGATTATAATATATTTCATGATGTAGGCCATATACGTTTTTTATTCTCATTTCATAAGTTTTTTGTTTTATAGGGAAAAGTTGGATTATATAGAAACATAGCACAACCAAAGGCACATCATTGGCAGCTTTTGGTTTGGAAAATAAGTAAGTAGTTATTCCTTGTACCTTTTCACTTTATGTGTATTTCATGATAATTGTTTATAATATATTGATGATGTAGGCAATCTATGCTTTTTATTCTAATTTGATAAGTTTTTTTGTTTTATAGAGAAAAGTTCGATTCTACACAAATTGAGCAGAAACAAAAGGCAAGTAAAGGAACATGGGTGCCAGGTTGTAGAAGCATAAACCTTTGTAGATCAATACATGGAGATGACACCGACAATGATAATGATCAACTTCCTAATATATCACATGATCATGTCCAATATGTTATTAAAAAAATGGTATATTTTGGATAATCATAAGGTGAGACCTTTATTTAAAATTAAAACAAATGTTTGAAAGCACATTTGAGGGGATTGGTGAGATAGCTCGTGCCCCACCTGATGTGGCCAATGATGAACCAATTCAACCTTCAACTTCCATAGAAAAAAAATCAATTACATCTCCTCCAAGCAATGTGCTAGGACCTACACCTGCTATATACACAAATATGAGTATTTTTTCATCACCCAATCCTGGTTTTGAAGATGTATTAACTTTCATCAAAATAAAAAGATTTAGTCAAGGCCTTTATAGGTGCACAAAAAAGGAATCCAATGAAATAAAATATGAAGGGAAGAAGGCTTATTTGGATGAGGTAAAATATGGCCAACCTACTAGACCAAATGCTTCAAGGTGGGCCTCAAAGCCGGGAATGTGAATAAGGTATCATTTGAATGTCACCAAATCCAATTTTGTAGATCAAGATCCAAGAAATGTGGATCAAGTGATCCAACAAATGGAAAATTCCTTTTAGAGTCTTAGTGGAAGGATTTCCATTAAATATTACAAGCAAAAAATGAGAATTTTGATTAATAATTTTAGACATAAATATAGAAGATTAATCTTGGATGGAAAAGATATGGAGAGCAACTTGACTCCCAAATAGTGGGAGGATTTAAAGGAAAGTATGCATGCTAAAGAGTATATGAAAAATAATACAAAATGGAAGAAAGAAAGATATAATGTGAAAGCTCAATTTTTTTGGGTCGCGATGGGTTGTGAGTCAAACAACACATGTTTGTAAGTATATGGACTTTTTGTTGAATACATTATGTATAGCATTTTTGTAAGTATATTTGTAAGTACATCGTGTTATGCATTTTGATTTGTCTATATATCCAACTAATTCTGCGTTGAAAATGCGTTTTAGTTCCAAGGAGCTAATAGAGAACCTGATGTGAGTGAAATGGATGAATATATAATGTCAGACTGAGAAAATTATAAACATAATCATATGTCAAAAAAATCTAATAGTAAGTCCCTTGCCATCTATTGAAGTTGAGAAAAACCAAATTGGAGCCACATCTAGTCTTGAAAACCATAGTGAGGAATATATACATGTAATGAAATCTATAAATAGGTTGGTAAAGAAAATGTCAACCATAGCCTCCTCCTTTGAAACTCTTATTGTTGAAAGGAAAAAGAAGGGATTTAATAGTGATTTAGATGAGGTAAGCTGCTTATCATTCCCCTACAACTATTTGTTCACTTGAGTTTTAAAATTTTTAATGTTTTGGTTCCACTTCCCTTCACCCGGAAGGGATTTTAATTTTTTTATTATATAACTTATATAATGGAAATTCCTATCATTAACATGAAAAAACTGTAAATCTAGGTGGTGAAAGAAATCTAAAAGACTAATAAAGGTCCACGAACATACAAAGCTATGTACTAAATCGGTAGGTGTTTAAGTCTGATTTTTAGTGTTTTAATATTATATTTACTATCTTTATTTTATATTATTGTGTTTTAATGTTATATTTGATTTGTGCATGACATAATCACATGTAGGATATTAAAGGAAAAACTGTAATCTCAGAAAATCTAAAATATGACAATGTTGACACGCTTGAACATTTCCAATTAGTGCTAAGTCCTACTGGTATTTTAGATATTGAGTCGACGAGTGCATATAATTTTGTTATATTAATAACTATGCATTTTTTTGGAATTTAATTGTAATAAATATTTTCTTATATTTATGCATACTTTTTTTGTTTTGTTTTTGACAGTGCCCATTAACTCTAGCAGGGCATGAAGTATTCCAAGTAGGTGGGAAAATGAACATATTAGTTACATATGATGGTGTTATTGTTGGCATTGGACTAATTCAGACACTTTTTGTGATCTAAGGAATGGCACTTGGTCCCGAAGACACAAATGTAAATGTCACAAGTAGCATCCTCCTTACATATGTAGATAAAATAGATGGATGTGCCCATTTGAAGGAGAAGGAACACAGTTTCACTTGGTGGCCAAAGAAGTACTTGGAAAAATCATCGATTTAGATGGTTTTCATGTGGTTGTCACAATGCTTGATATTGTTGAAGTTCATGTTGTTGAGACTCAAGAGTATTGACTAGTGCTGTATTGTTGTCATGAATTTGTATTGGACCAATGATGAATGTTTTATGAATCAGTGGACAATCAGTTGCAAACTTCGTTTGTCTACTTTACATAGTCTTTAGACCATTTAAACTAATACCTTTATGCTTTCGTTGCAAACTAATATCGGTGCTTTGGTGTCTTCTTTAGAGCAATTTTTCAATTCTTATGAGGATCTAAAATTCCATCTTTAAAACTTTTTCACTAGTTGTCAATTAGTATATTGTCGTTGAAATCTTGATTTTGAGACTTTTAAAGTTGAGTGTAAAGTTTTAATATCTAATAGTGAGAATGGTAATATAAATGAAATGAAATATTAAAACTTAAGATTGTGCATAATTTGTAATATTATGCATAATGTTATGAAACTTTCATAACATTTGCATGAAAATTCATCATATAAATACATATTCTTACGATTGATCATACTGAATCAAATGTGGATCAACCCTTTCGGCCATTGTACCCACCACCGATACCTAATTGGTGTACCGGTACTATTGTGCAACTTAGCTAACATTTTGACATTATAATTTGGTATATATTTTTATTCATAATATATTGAAATGTTTTTGGATGGATTTTTATGACCTTGGAATCCTGATCTTGGTACTAGATTTTTTTTTAATTGATCAGTGATATAGATAATCAAATTTATTTTATGGTTCAAGTGTTATTGGTTTACATTCTTAGTTCCGTTGTGTGTGTGATGTATGCCACCCCCCTTGTCAAGCCCTTCTTTTGAAAGTGACATAACCATTCCCAAGCCTATAATTGCCCCACATCCACTAACTCTGGATGCTTTGATAACATTTCACTATGATGAGGTGAGCAAATTAGGCATACCTTATGGCTTGGCATGATCTCCATCTATTGATCAATTGAATATTTTCCTCTTAGTAGGACATTGCTTCTCTCTTACATAGTAAGTTTTCTTTTATGTTTTGTGAAAGCTCTGTTTTCTTTTCTTTAAGTGAAATTAGCATCAATTTATTGCTTGCCACCACTATGTGCAATAACAATAGTACATGGAAGCTGGAAAATAGATGATTGCGTGCTCCAAGTAGTGTGTTTTAGCCTTGAATATCTTGAAACATTGGATCGCATGGAACCAAGCATGCTCATGTAGATCCAAAAAAAAGTAGAGATATGAAAAATAGGAAACTTGGATAGCCTATTAATTAGTTCACATGAGTTTCCCAAGAATAGAAAAGATCCTGAAAATTCTTATCTGAGCTAGCTTTGCTCAAATAAGGTAAAGAAAAATTCTATCAATCCCCTTCCTCATTTAGGATTAATTAAAGGAAGAACATATTCACATCAGGCTTGTGTTCCATGGTGGAAGCTTTTGAAGTTGGGAGGTTTTGAAGTTTATAAGCCCTTATTGTTGAGATGCAATCTATGTGATAAAGTTATTGCATACCATAGCCCACTCATTGAATAAGGAAATATATAATATTAGATGCTAAAAAGGATTTTTAAATAAGCCTTGCATGTTTAACCTCCAATTTCTACTTAACTCCTATGTACTTGGTTATAACCTTGCTCCAAAACTGAGGGCTACATTGGAGCTACTAAATATCTTCCAATTGAGAGAGTGATTTTTGTATAATGCATTAGGAAAAAAATCACGAGACTCCTTGATGCAGCATTATGGAAGCATAGGTCCACTTTAACCATCTTGATGTTACTTTGGTCTAAGAGGGATAAAGTTGCTCAATTTGGACTTTCAAGCACACATTTGTATGCAAAACCCTTGGCAGATTGGTATGTTCTTGTCACGTTCTTGTATGGCCTATAGTTTACACAATGTAGTAAGTTTGGTACCAAGGCATGCTCAAAGATTCTTCTTGTAAGGGTAGACAACTAATGAAATCCTACAAGTTCACCCTAAGATGACAAACTAATTAGTCTTTTAAGTAACTTTAGGAAAATATGCTTTGAGAGTGTCCAGAGGGACAAATCTACCACTTCTTTTAAAATCAAGCTTAGGTGGGGTTCTTTTGGAATCAAATCATTGTTGTATTTGCAGTTTTAGAAGGACTTCCACTGGCAGTGATCTCGACGTATGATCATGGCATAAATTATTTTCAAATTTATCCCATTCAAGTTAATATATAGTGATGGTTTTTCATTTCTTTGAGAGCTACATTCTTTGCTTAACATTATTTTTTTGATTTTATTCTCAGTTTATCTTAATCAACGAGGAAGATGATGGTATAGAGGGATTTGGTTAGTATATGATTCAAAATAATTGGTTAGGATAGATGAATTGGTAAATTGGATTTCTTAAATTTCATGGTATGTTGTAGGTATGGAGGTTTTCAACTTGTAAGACGTCTATGGGCTCTCCTACGACAATTTGTAGTGACAAAATGAGAACATTGACCTTAAATCAGGTTGGTCATTGTCGTTGGTTAATATCAATGGGCATGGTTCCTTCTTATAAATGTGTTGGGCTATAATAAGACAATGGAATTGCCTAAATATTTATGGTTTGACATTTTGATTGTTATTTTACATGAAACTTACCCTTGTCACCTAACACATCATACTTGTCTTGCAAATGATAGTTGTTAAGGCATGGATTGCTGGCAATTTCAGGGTGCCACCAAACAATTCAAAAAGTCCCCCTTCTGTTTACAAGGCCTTCTTGCTAAGGGTATATCCAAGAATTCTGCTACTATGGTATGAATAAAAACTTGGCTTTAGATGTCCAATTGTTTGATTTAGGTATTTGTATTAAAATAAAGAAAATAGTTGGAGGCCAAGATGTTAAATCTCAATTGCTTATTTTTTATTACATTGTAAACAATAACCAACCATTCTAGAAATGTTTATAAAATCTATGGAATATTACCATTGAGTTTATATTTTTATCTTTTATTTTGCAGAAATAACCCTTGCCTTTATATGGGATTCTCATATTTCATGTAATGTCTAGTCCTTTTGACCTAGTTTGGAAACTTTAGCCTGAAACTTTAATTTTTATACTTCATTATATATTTGTTTATGGTCCTTCATTTAAATTAATCTAATTATGATATGATTAATTTTAGAGTCTAATGTGTTGGAACTATCTAAATGAGCTTAATCCTTTGGAACTATGTAAGGTTTTATTTTATCTTTTAGGCCTTTGAGTTAAAGGCAGGACAAAAACTCCAAAAGCTATAATTGATGATCACTTTTCCAATTTAGTATACATAAAAGGGAAGGTATCTTTAGTCTATTTTGTTGAAGAGAGATAGTCTCTATAGTAGTTCAATCTCTTAAAGAATAAGTTATTACTCTTTTCAATAATCTTTTTTTTCTTTATGTAAGCATATAAGAATTGAAATAGATCTTACGTTGATAATAAAACACAACTTTAAGCAATATGAGTATAACCTTTGCCCCATTACACTAGCTTCATAATACGAGAAACTCTAAGCCAATTGAATAAACCAATAGTTAAATAACATGCATAATAGTCTATCCAATTAGAGCAATACAAGCCAAGTTGAAGCCTAATATTAGGTCTAATTTTAAATGTATTTCATTAAGACAATTCTCTCATTTTGATTTCATTTAGAATAAACCATATAAGACTACTTTTAGACTTACCTTTTCTAATATAGATTTGAAATTTTATGTACACTCGTTTGACACTCAAATATAGGGTTAAGGTTTTTAACAGCTCTTTCTAATCATACAAAATTCAAAGTTGTTATTCTTCATATACCTTTGCACAACATATCTGCAATAGTTTCACATGGTTTGCCATGATGGTTTGGTTATTTATTTATTTATATATATATATAGCAACTTTCACATCGTTGGGAGCATATGCAATATTTGGATTCCGTAATACATCGTAAGTAAAATCTTGTGTGAGTTGTTTTTTATTTCTTTTGGAATGTTGGGTTTGGTAAAATGTTTTGTAAAATGTTTTGTAAGGAACATTGATTCATTTTTTATATATTTTATATTTTATTTGTGTTTATATAATCTAAGCATGTTCTGATTGTCATGTTTTTTTCAAGCATGGTTCAATATGACAAAAAATTCAAAAGTTTTTCATATTTACAGTGTAGCTGTTTGAAGGAGAAGGAAGGATTACTCAGTGGCGATTGTAATATTTTGAAAAATCATCAATGTAGGTGACTTTCATGTAAAGTATGTAGATAGTTTTTTTCATGGACCAATATTAGTCCACTAGTGGATATTGATTTGGAAAATCATATACATTGTAGTACTTGACATTTTATATAATATAATTTACGTGGTTGAAAATTATAGATGTTTGTACTTGATATTATTTAGTATTGTAATTAATTAATGTGACTTTGCATGATTCACATGTGTATTTTGCATATTAGATGAGCATGAATATTATATGACATTTATTTAATTTAGTCACAATATCATATCTAAAAATTTATATTAATATTGAACACAAATAAAACTACTAAATTAGTAGTTTATATTGATCAATAATGAACACAAATAAAATGAATATAAATTAGTCGTTTATATTTTTAAAAAATGAACACAAATAAAACAAGATAAATGAAACTATTCAATGCAAAATATTTCGAGATAAATGCAATCATCGTTTATATTTTGAAACTACTAAAAAGTGATAAATGAATACTACAAAATGAGAGACAAGTGACAAAAAAATGACTAAAATTCACATATATATAATTAAATGGAAACTTTGCTAGTTAGTTTCCAATATCTTATCACACGACCAAAAAATTAGTTGTATTTAGCTTAGTTGTTAAACTGTAGTTTTCATTTATCATTTAGTCATATATTTAGTCATTAATTGTAACAATTAATGACTAAATCAATTATTAAATTAATGACCAAATACATGACTAAATATATGACTAGATGATAAGTCAAGACAACCAATTAACGACTAAGCTAAATATGACCAAATTTTTGGTCGTGTGATAAGATACTGGAAATTTGCTACCACTGATCACTGACTAAAAATTGTTTTTTTATGTGAATTTCAGTCATTTTTTGGTCACTTATCTCTCATTTTGTATTAGTGTATCCATAATAACCTTTGTACAATGAACAAATCATAATTAGTTGGTGCAAGAAATTTTTGACTTCTATTAATGATTTTTTGAGGTACACTTGGGTATATTTAGTGAAAAATAAGGATCATATCTTTGAAACGTTGAAGAGATTCAAGCCATTGGTTGAAAAGAAATGAAATTAACCTATGAAATTAATATCTAAGATCTGAGAATGGAGGAGAATATGTGAGTAAGGAATTTGAGAATTACCTGTCACAAAATGGTATACCTTGGTAAATAACTATACCTTTTTTTTCAATAACACAAACATATATGGATATATTGATAAAGGGCTGAATGAAATTCAACAAAAGATAGAAAATTCCCTCAAAACAAGTTTTAATAAAATATATCATGGGAGACCGTTCCCACAAAATGAACATCTCTATATATGCAACATTATTGGTTAGGGACAAACTCAAGCACAATCAACTATTCATTATCCTCTCTAGAAATGGAGTGGAATGTCCAAGTATATGAGAAATAGGAATTTGAGTAATTATGAGGGGGCAAAACCAACATGTGAATAAGTAACCAATAGAGGGTAGAATTATAAAATAAGTAATCGAGAGAGGGTACAACTAATATATATAAGATAAATAACTAGGAGGGGATACAACTAGTAATATGAGAAAATGGAAGTGAATAATGGAAGTGAACCACCTATAAGTGAGATAACTAGAAGTTGAATAAGTCCACAAGGGAAAAAATTATAACTATAAATAGTGTGATCATACGCATGATTGCATGTGTTACATGGTAGGCATTTTGTAAATCTTAACTCAAGAGCATGTAAAACACAAGGATAATTAGTTGCATATAATGTAGGTGTGGGATTTACTAGTGATAGCTACACAAGTTATGCCTCCATCTGCGCAATATCACTAAGAACAATAATGTGATAGGTGTATTTTGAGTAAATATTATATTATTAGAAGTAAATTCATGTGTACTACTAAAAGGGTAAGTGAAAACAATTATTATTCAATGTAAAATTATATTAAAAGGTGAAAACTTAAGTAAATATTAATTAAGTTAATAAAAATGGATCGAGTGCATGTGCATGGGGTTCTTTAGATAAGTGAAAGATTTCATATAAACAAAATGATCTTATCTTGATTTTTTTTGTGTGCTTAGGGTGAAGGGGTTTATAGAAGAGAAGAAGGTGGTTTGGTTTGGGGGTTCAATTTTTACCTACGATTTAGAGGGTTTGCTAGAATTGAAAGGAATAATTGATTGGTTTAAGCATTAGATGGGTGTTTGTGAAAGGTGGAGAGGTGTTGTTCAATCTATGATATTCTATGAGAAATTGCTGTAAGAACCTTGGTATGGCCTTAGGAATTGAGATCTCGAGGAATCTCGATATTTGATTAAGGAATGATATGGAATGAGGACTCCGAATAATTGACCATTTGATGTTATCATAATTTTTCCTTTTATTTGAGCCAAAACCATTATCAATATGTGTTTGCATTCTTAGAAGAATAGGAAACATGCAACATCCTAGCTTTAAATAGACTTTAAAAGGTCTATTTTTTGTAGTCAAGATATCTATTTGAATTAGGTGCACTGATGGGGTTGTTTATACTAGACCCACTAGTGTGTGTGCTTTTATGTACACAAGAAAAATGCTAAATGTCAGAAAAATTCTATTTATGGAGGTTTGTGCTTCCATTTTCACTGAAAACTGTTACTTTGGTGCATTTATGATAATTACCCCACGTTGTGCTTACAAATAATAAACACATTGCATATCAAAAAAGATTTAAAAAAAATAAAAAAAGCACATTTTTCATAAATGCACTAAAAATGAAATGAAAAAGAGCAGTATTTTCATTTGTAAAAATGAGTTAAATAAGACTCTAATCCATTGTTGTGCCAAAAGTTAGAGGGAAACTTATCAACAAACATGGTAGTTTATATACATGTTTTAGTTATTTTTTGTAGTCATAAATTAGTCAATTTGTACTAGTGAAATATTATATCTTTTGATTTTTAAGTATTATTTTTCTAATATTTAAATATTGATAGGATTTTGATTAGTATAAGTTCGTTTATAGTTTACTAATCACGAGAGAAAAAACCATGTTTATATAAATGCAAAAAACCACTAACACATAGTAATAGTATGATGAAACTATGTATCCATAAATAGAACTATAAAATTTTAATGCACTAACATTCAATTAATTTGAGATCATGGAAGAAAAAATCATGTATATATAAACACAATTATGAAATTATAAATTCAATTGCAAAATAAATATGTAATTTTTTTGCTTGTAAATAAGTGGTCCACCGCCACCCTAGGGATGTCAACTTTTAATACAACATATCATGAAAAATATCTTCACATGAAAGGAAATGAAATGAATATGACATAACATAAGATGATTGAACTATCTACCCGAATAGATTCATTTTAAACATGGATTTATTAAGTGTAAAGAGGGATCCAATTTCTTGAGGTATAATTTTTTTTTACCTTAAGTTTTTACATTTTGAGAAAAATTTAGATCTCGAGATCAAATTTGATCCCTCTCGATGATGGATAAGCATCCAATTTAAGATGTATCTATGATGGTTTTAATCTTTTATTTTATAAGCCAACATAGACTTCTTTTAAATAATTTTTGTTTGATTTTTATTTATTTTGTGAGCATAGATGAATTTTTTTAATTAAATTTTATTTTTAATAGTGTCATGTTACATAAAGTTACATGACTACATCTTCCTCATACTGGGTTGTAGAGAACCTCGCTCCTCTTAGTGCAATAATTAAGTGGTACATTGATGCTTAAGGAAGTGACCACTTTGTATCACATAGCATGCCAAACTTTCTCCACATCTAACAAAATGAAATGGATTCGACGTATCATGAGTTGATTGAACAATTGTCAATGCCCTCCTCATGTTATAAACCTTCCTCATTCTCACTTCGTAAACACATAATGAAAGAACATCAATTCAATAAAATTAAAAAATATGTTAAAACTGTTAAAAATTTAATTAAAAATATATATATGTTAAAAATGTTGTTAACAACCTCTTATTCCCTAGTACTCTCATCATCACCAATCATATGTGATCATTGTCATCTTTACACCATATTATCAAACATTAATATGCATTCCATAGAATGAATAAGTACCATAAAAGCACATTGAATTCATTTACACTCTAAATATCACATAAAAATTGAAGGAATCCTACCATGAAGAACATGCTCATATTTACTGCATATGAGACTTTCTTTTTTAAACTATACTCTTTATAACGATTCGAATACTTTATCAATATTTTTTGCAACATATAAGATGATATATTAATAACGATTAAAATTGAAAATACAATTTTTCATAAAATAAATATATATTTTTAATATTATATAACAACCATAAAATATGTAACTACAATTCACTTTGCATTTTTTTTGCTATATCTTTACCTTTTCTTCTATTACCTTGATCTCATCTCTTTCCCTATGTCTAGCATTATCTTCTAATAGTGCCTCAACATTAGAAGCCATTTTATATATAGATATATTACTACAATACCACTGAGACACGTACATCGAATCCATGGAATAAAATATATGCAAATATAATTTGTACATGCATAACATAAACGAATGCATGACATTTTTATTAGAAAGTGGTGTAAAATAAATATAGGTGACCGACATTATGGTGAAGAAAGAAACTTAGGTTCCATCATTAAACAACTTTTCTCTTTAAATGCTTATAAATGGACAGTAAATGAAATTATATATGAAAATATGGCTGAATACTTTGTTGTGTTAAAAAAACCACCTTAAATGTGTGGTTATGGTTCAAATCCATTCACAAATTTAGTGCAATAGTATAGAATCCATTCACCTTCACAATGTCCAAAATGTCATGTAGTGCATAACAATTTCCCTTTTATGAATCAGAATGGAAATAAATGATGAAGTGAATGAAGGGCATATAAAGTATCATTTTTTTCCACTATGCATCTAGTTAATGTGTAGTTATATTAGTATTTGGGATGGGTTTGCCAAGTTGGAGACATAATACCAATCACTATCAATAGCACTAGGTTGAATTGGAGGTCAACGATCCATGTATGGGGTTCTTTTTAAGATTCTTTTTTTTCCACTATGCATCTAGTTAATGTGTAGTTATATTAGTATTTGGGATGGGGGCTTGCCAAGTTGGAGACATAATATCAATCACCATCAATAGCACTAGGTTGAATTGGAGATCAATGATCCATGTATGGGGTTCCTTTTAAGATTAGTATGGTTCCTTTTCCATTAAAAAACCTTCATTAATCATTTTAAAATATTCAGGTGATAGACCATGATTACGTATGATTCCTCACCTTACTCTTTTATTGAATTTACTATTGAAATTAAATCTCAAAGTATTTCCCTTTCCAATGGGTTATGGATTTGTAATGAAAACAATAAAAATGTCTCCAACACAGATTTAGGGAAATCCAAAAATTTTACAATAAAAAACTAATGTACGATATACAACATTGCTCCTCAACTATAGTTTTAGGAGAGGGGGAGAAATAGAGGAAGAGGAAAGGAAGAGGGGGACTAAGAGATGTAGAATAATAATAATATTGGGGAGAGAAAAATGAAGAGATAGTGGAAGATGGAAGATAAATTCTAAGAGGGAATAAGGAGATGAGACATAAGAGAAGCAATAAAAGGAAGAGGGGAGGAGAGAGAGGGAGAATAAGAGGAGAGGGGAAGAGAAATAGGAAGAGGGAGATAAAAAGATGAGTGTAAGAGGGGAAGAGAGGAAGGAGTGACATGGAGAATAAGAGGAGGGTGAAAGAAAAATAAGAAGACAAAGAGAAGGCGGGGAAAAAAAAAAGAGTGTAAGAGAAGGGAGAAGAAAAATAGGAATGCAATAGGAATAAAGTGGGAGTGGGAGGGGGAGTCGGAGGCGGAGGAAGGAGAATAATAAGCAGAGGGGAGAAAAAAAAGAGGGATAAGGAGAGGAGTGGGGAACAAAAAAGAGGAGAGGATGAGGAAGATGAAGGATAAGAGATATATGAAGAGAGGATGATGAAGGGATGACTATGAAGAGTAAGAGAGCTCTCTAAAACTAATTTATTTATTTATTTAAAAATATAATATCTAAAACCCAAATTCCATTTCCCATTCAAAACCCAAATCCAATCATTTAAATCTAAATCCTATCTCTTGTTTCTAGAACCCAAATCACATTTTGTTTTAAATCTATAATTAAAAAAAAATACGGGGAAATGGGCAAAATAATAAAAAAATATCTTCATTTGGATGGTGATATTCCTAAGGATTCTCCCTACCCCTCTCTTGTTGAGTTAAGTTCACAAATCCATTTAAGCTTCAAGAATATTTGCTACAAAAATTGGGGGGAACCCTCTTTTTTCACATCATATTAAAAATGCATAAAACAAACAAATCAAAAGTCTAGTTTGGATTGCCTATTTTTTTAATAATTTTCTTTGGAGTTTTTCATCATTCATGTGTTGATGACCATGATGGAATCCTGAGAGTGTGCATTGAGTTAGCGTCATAATTATGTCGTACCAACGTCTCTAATATCGACAATAATAGGAATTTAAACATCTATACACCGTACAAGAATTTATTTAATGTCTCATAACACCGTATTGGTGTCAACATGGGATCAAATTTCCTACACAATTCTACTGAAAAAATTAATCACTTTTATTATATTTATTATAAGTGTCATAGGAACTAATAAGGGGAATCTCTTGTCATGATTATGTCATCCTGAATTCATGTCAACACCGTATAAAATAAGTTCACATGGAAGAATTATTTAACATGAATCTAGGCTAGGTGGTATACCACAACATTAGATACTTAGCATCAACTTGAATGGTGGTTGTTTTTCTTCATTAGTGTAGCATACGTACCTAAAATTTGAAGAGAAGTGATGAGTTACATGTAGGATGTATGTTTCTTTAATTTATCAACTACAATTTTGTTTCATGGAGTAATAACACAAAACATTTTCATATAAATACATGTATTATCCATTGCTGTAATAAAAGGTGCATTAATATGATGTGTTTTGACTACATCAAATTGTAAAATATATGGTATTATTATTTCCTTTGCATCTTCCCTGCCCTTGGTTATTTGTTTTATCTCCTTCATAGTAACCTTGTGATTACTGACAGAAGGTTCTACCATTCCTTTCATACTTACCTTATGATTCTTCACATTACGTTCTATAGATTATACCATTGTCAATGATCAGTTGGAATCCCTAAAACAATGGCATAAAATTTTTTGTGCAAATAAGACGATAGTTTTATAAAATGTGTGTCTATGTGTGTGTGATTTTTTTTATCACAAACTTAATAACAACATTGAAGTGGTGTTATATGGCTATGAATAAGACACTACTGACATAGAAATGATGAAATAGATGCAACATTGATTCATTTGATGTATGAATCCCACTAAGACAACAAAACATTGATGCAACATGGATACAAAATAAAAAATTTTGAGCATCATAACTCTGGTCAAATGTTGACTCAAACATGACACAAAATTGATGCAAAAACATGACACACAATTCCAATGCGTGTTAGTAAAGATTCTCGACCAAGGTTGTTGAGGGATAAAACGACACAAATAAATGATGCTACTACCTCATATTATAGTGGTGACCCATTCTAGTTGGTCTCAAAGGCTTATTGGGCTTGGGTATACTTAGGAGCTTCTGGTTTAGACATAATTGAGAGATTTTATCCATCGATAGTTAGTCCTTTATATGATGTCGATATACTTTTGCAATGAAAATAGGTACTAGGAATGTTAACATAGAGGGCAAGTTGGGGGAGGAATTTCTCTCCAACCTAAATGCTAACAAACTCTTTAAATTCCTTTGGTAAGTTGACCTAAATGCAAATCCAAGGATTTTACCATGATTGTAACACAAATTTAATTTCTGCAAGTTTTGTATTAGGTAATTCTATAAACACTAAGAAAAACCAATAAGGATATAAAGATTTACTTGGAAAAAGCCATTGATTTTTGTGGATTTTTCAATAATAAAATCCTTCACCAAATAGAATAACAGTACGATCACATTTAAGAGATCCAAGGGATTCTTTACAATACCACCACTATGTGAACTTGAACATACTTAAAAGTGAACATGAAAATTAGTTCTTTCGATAGTAGATATGCTCTTAATGTGTTTTCTATAAGGTTCCTAGCACTCTTTATATATAAACTAGGTGAGTTATTGAATCTCAAAGAAACATTCATTATATTTAAAAAAATATATCTAGAGTATGGTTAGAAATAAATCCACATTATTACCTAGTGTTATACATTAAGAAAAACAAACCTCTTCATTGATATATCTCGAATGAGCATTGCTCTTAGGACCTCACCCTATTGGTGGGAAAATTATTATGGACCAAATTCCCAAAAGAACATAAAATAAGAAAGATAGAATAATCCAACACCTTAAGAATCAAGTAATGAGATATATACATATACATATGCATATATATATATATATACATATAAGAGAGATAAATGTAATAATAGAAATGTAACACAATATAAATGTAATAATATAAATGTAATAATATAAATGTAACATAAATGTAATAATAGAAATGTATACATTTATACCATATATATACATAAAGGGTACAATTACAATTCTAACCAACCACACAACTACAATTATGATACTAATGTAATAATATAAATGTAACACGACATACCCCTCCCCTTCAAACAAGTGTTGTTCTCAACACTTTATTAACTTTGTATGTCTATTCTATTGGCAAGCTCTCCCACTTGATTATATACTCAATAATTTCTCTATTTCATAGTGGCTTGATCCTTGTGTCAATGATTGTTTCAGGTTCAGTCTCAATTCCCTTCTTCATCACTCTGGTAAAATACTTTGGAATAGAATCTTGTCACCATTAACCTCTTTTAGGAAAGAAAGTGGAAGACTAAATGTACATGTGAATATGGAATATGGAGGAACCTCCAATTCATAATCCATACTTCCAATCCTCTACAACACCTTATGGGAACATAATACTTGGGTGGTAGTTTATTTTCCTTCTTTTGCTACTTGAGGGACATTTGTTTGTATGATTGTAGCCTAAAATATATCCAATCCATCACTTCAAATTTCCTTTAACTACAATGTTTATTTGCTTGTTTCATCCTAATTTGTGCTATAACCAAGTTATCTTTCAATAGTTGGAGAACCTCTTGTTGATGCTTTATGCAATCCTCTGTTGCTTTAACCTTATTTCTCTTTCAAGAATGATGTTATGTAAGGAGTATGATGTCCATAAAGTGCCATAAATGGTGAGATTTTGGATGACATACAAAATTATGTGTTGTACCACAATTTTTCTAAGGGTATCTGCTTGACCCATTGTGTTTGTTTATCATATGAAATCCAACGAAGATACACCTCTAGGAATTTATTCACAATTTTAGTTCACCCATCAGATTGATGATGGTAAGAGGAGTTGTGAGCCAACTAAGTTCCCAAACAAGGATTCCTTCCAAACATTACTAGGGAAAATTGGATCTCTATCAATCACAATAATTTTGTGAATTCCTTGTAGCTTTTGAACTATTTCCATGAATGTTGCAACTATCATTACTTGCTTCAAAGGGATGAGAAATAAAGCATACATTAACATACTTTGTGAGTCTATCCACTACAACCATGATAATATTATTTCATTATGACTTTGGTAGACCTATGATAAAATCCATTGAGACCTATTCCCAACAATAAATTAGTATTGATAATGGGAGAAAGAGACCTAGTGTCTTGATTATCTCCCCTTTTTTTTCTGTTGCAAAACCAAACATTCTACTACAAACTTTTGGAAATTAGTATTAATTCCTTCCCCAAAAAATCCTTCTTGATCCCATGGTAAGTTTCAAGAACCCTAAATATCCTCCTATAAGAGAAGTGTGCAATTCCAAAAGGATATTTTGTTTAAGTTGAGAATTATTACATACATATAGGCGATCCTAGCACCATAGTGAATTATTATTCCACACAAAAGAGTGAACTAGGGTCCTCTAGTAGTTGTTGAATTATCTTGCAGTATTTATGATATTTTTTCCATTCTATCCTCACTTCTTCCACCTAATCATATTGCATAATGGAAATACAACAAAGCAACCTATTTGTGTCATCTCGTTTCCTTGAAAGTGCACCCGCCACCACATTTCCCCCCCTTTTATAGGTAATTTCAAAGTCATAACCTAGCATGTTTGTAACTGATATTTATTGCTCTTTTGAAAATAATCATTGCTCCAAGGACTACTTAAGATTGTCATGATATGTTCTCCCATTGAATATTTGTCCTATTAGGCAAGGGCACCATTTATTAATTTCACACAATATGTCCAACATTTCCTTTTCACAAATTGGTACGAGTATGTTTTTTCCATTAAGCTGGAAACTTTCAAAGATAAGGGGACTTTTTTATTGAATTAAAAATCCACCAAACCATGCCCTAAGGAGTCACATTCCACAATAAAGGATTTTGTGAAGTGAGGCATGGATAATATGAATTGTACAAATAACCAATTTAATTTTTTTAAAACATTGTGTTGCTTCTTGAGTATTGCAACAGTGTCTCATTTTCAAATAAAATTGTTAGAGGTGTTGCTATATGACCATAATTCTTGACAAAATTGTGGTAGTATCTTGTCAATCTAAAGAATCCTCTAATATTATTCAAGGTTTTAGGAATTGGCCATTCCATAGTAACATTAATTTTGTTACGGTTCGATTTGACACTTTCATGAGATACAATATCACCAAAATATTCCACTTCTTGAACCCCAAAGGCATACTTATAAGGCTTGACATATTATTGGTTTGTCAAAGTTTGAGCAAATATGAAGATACTTTATCTTCAAAACTTTTTTTAAACGAATCTAGTGCATGTAGATCTCATGAAAACAATTCAAACACACAAATCATTCAATCCATAAGATACATGATGTACCCTAGGAAAACCCTCCAAATTTCGGAGGATGAAAAACCCAACAAACAATCCTTTGAGTATGATAGATAATGATAGAGAATGATTTTACAACACTTGCAGATTGCTTGATAAGATATATCTAAGCAACACTTGAGAATAGAGATCATACAGAATACTGTCATAGCCTTGCAAAGTGCATAACACTCTAATAACAAGCTTATTCAATCATACAATGAGGGTAGGGACTGGTTGCATACATTTTGGGCACTGTGAACACTATAGACACTGTGTGCACTACTCACACATTACCTATTGCGCATTCCTTGACTTGGTGCCAAGTTTTCACCTCGTAGTTATTTTCCACACTGAAGATAAGCACCCTCCATTAATTCAGTGGTGTTAACTGCCTCTAATTGAATGTAAATGAATTGAACTGAGTTGTACTGAACAAAACTAAATGTAACTGAACCAAACTGAATCAGAGTTGAATGTTACTAAATTGAACTAAATATAACTGAGTTTGATCTAATTAATTAATTTATTGACCATTAGTTAGGAGTTTAACTGAATGTCTTTAGAGCTTCACAATTAGTGCCATCCACAACAACCACTCTGCATAAATTAGTGAATAGATTCCTTAATTAACTAAAACTTGTTTTCCACAATTTAGACTTAACTGATGTCTATGCAATTCAAGTTCACTGGAGGTATGACATAGGTAATTCGAATCTTTACTATATCTCTGTGCTCATCTCATTTCTCATTTAATTAATTCTGCATGGTCCATGCGTGTTTAATTAATTAATCATCTTTATCATATCATACTCAGAAGAATTGTTTCCAACCTATGATCATATGTATTAACCGAGTCATATAGTCATATGCTAAAGTAAATCACTCTAGGAGTAGCTAAATCCTAAAGGAGACTCATAGCACCTGGTGATCATGACTAGTCATACATCACATAGTAGATCCTCATGACTTATACAACATAAGTCATATGGTCTTGATACAACACAATTCCAATCTTGATACAACACAAAATTCCTGAACTTAATACAGCATAAGTTCCTGACTTGATACAACAAAAGTCTCTGACATTGATACAACATAAGGTAATGATCCTTAATACAACATAAGATCTGTTGTGAGGGAGATCTACCTTATGAATTGGGGTAATAAGGACACCAACATACCGTGGAAGTGACTTGCAGACATCTAGGGTTTATACACATATATAAGAGAATAAGAGTTAGTAGAACATGCACCTGATTCCGGATGGTTTATCTAAGATTTAAATCTCCTCCTCAAATTCTCCTTAGCCTTCCGATCTTCAGTACTTGCAACAAATATTGATATTTCCTCACAATATCTTCCATTGTTATATAAAGAGACTTGAACATAGCACAATTGCATTTAGAAACAAATAACAATGTAAGTCATAACTTATAACATTAAAAGCATGCACTAAGACAAATGTGGAATAAATACACTCTTTATTAGTGAAGTTTAGGAAACATTACAACCCTATCTAAGACAATCTTCTTCTGCAAACCAAGACTTGAATCCTCCTTTCTCCCCTCTCCAATAGATTCCTCCAGCATAAACTTGCTCTCAAACTTGCCTCCCCTATCCTCTACCCCTCCCCTCTCTTTACAGTTGTTGGCGAGGAGAGGTTTCGAGGCCTAGGATGGTTAGGGGAGTTAGAGAAGTTACCAATATGGACCCAACTGCCCCTAAAATAATCTTTTTATTTTATTTTTAAACTTATCTTAATGGAACTCGTGGGTATATATAAGGAAACTCATGAATGACTTGTAACTTTTCTTCAGGAAACTTGTGAGTGAAAATTATTAGGGATAACTCACAGGTTGCATATAACCTAACTCGCGAGTGACATGCGAGTTGTCCTAAGAGGACTTGCGAGTGCAATCCAAACTTGTCCATAAAAAGTGTCAAGGATAAAGGAATGAGTGTATCAAGGATCTCATTCATCTATAAGTTTAGGGTCACTTCAATCCATAGTGTCCTTTTGTGTCTTTTTAGAGTTGTTACTCGGATGGAGAAGTGTCGTTCATGGTATAATAGACGCCCCCTAATTTGTGAGGTCAGAGGGTAGCAATGGATGAAATACATTACAATATTTTAGCTCAGAGGGAGTCAGAATCAAGGTCATAGAGAAGTACCTGAAACAGACAGATCAAGGTCATTTACAAAATCATAACTAAGGATGCCATGTTCAATAATGTTGAACACTAGCTCCTTTACAAGATACATTTACAACATATAGTATGGGAAATAATTCCACACATGTTTTACAAAGGTGGATCAAATCCACATAAGTACAATGACATATCTTCAATAACCAGAAATAGTGTCACGAGGCATGGCACAATCTTGTGCAAATTAGGTTATAAAGGCCATAACCCAAGGTCTTCATCCAAATCCATAGAAACTAGTACGAATCCTACCATGTGAATACATGAGTTGAATTCGAACATGGAAGGTTACCATCAGAGTGTTATTTAAAGAGTTGTAATGAGAACTAATGCAGAGGAGTCCACCAATATGAGGAGTGAATCCCAACGTACTAAACTTTGAAACTATAGGTCCTTTTCTACAGGAGGTACTGATTGAAACCCATTTTGTGGAAAGGAAGGCAATGGATCCTTCCGCAGGTCACATGAGTAACTAGTAGACCAGATAAGGAAAGATGTACATAGGATATTCTCAGAGATGAAAGTGATAGGCATCAGGATGCACAAAAAGAGGGTAGATATCCTTGAATAGTGAGCACGACACATAGATGACCCAAGGAAACTTTAAACTTTCAAGGGAACAACTAGACCTATCTGCTATGTAGGGGACATTGACATATTCCAAGTGTATTAGGACAAGTGGAAGAGTAGTGACTCAAAGTGTTAGCTAAAATGGAAGTGGAAAATTGAGACATGAGTATCAGGAGGCTCAAAGTAGTGCTTTTTTCAAGGATGAATTGTTGCCAGGAAATTATAATCAAAGAGTCTATTTCCTTCCTTTATTGTTAAGTTTTAACGAGTCCAAGAAATTCAACTCAAGTCTTTCTTCATTTTTGAGCAAGATTGAAGAAAAGAAAGAATAATGCTTAATATGACATTGATTCGTGGCTTTTACGAGCCCAAATTAGTGAAGGCCCGTTAGTGTTTTCATAGTTTTGAGAGTCTGAAAACCCCAAAGAAGAGTCTAGGGGTGTGATTTTTTATAAAATTAGTCTCCTAAGTCCAAAAAAGTATAAAACAATCCAAAGGAGAACTCCCTTAGCTTTCGAAGAACTAAGGTATACTTTTTTCGTACTTAATCGGAAAGGTCTAAAAAAGGGGTAAACTATCACCAAATGAAGCTCCTTCAAAAGCAAGCATGCAGCCTTAGTTTAACGAGTGTGAAGGAAGGAAAGATCACTCAGAAGGTTCCATTTATTTATGAGAATGGGACAAACAATAGTAAACTCGATGCTTTGTACTGGAGTTTAACGAGCATGACAATCACATAAAGAGCACTCAGAATATTTTTCATGTTTTAGTCCAGAGCACGAAAAAGAGAAAAGTAAGCTCAAACAGGTTCATTTTCTGTAAATTTAGTCCTCCAGGCCCAGAAAAGAGATAAACCTATACCTGAAGATACTCTTTTAGTCATAGTGAACTAGAGTATTCCTTTTTCGTAAGTAATCCATAGGGTCCAGAAAAGGGTTGAACTTATACCGTTATGGATGATCCTTCATTTACTTTAATGAGTATGAAAGAATAAGAAACTCAGTTATCTAGTCATGTTTAAGGAGTCAGACCAGGGCTTGAAGATAACTCCATATGGAGGGAGCCTTATAAACAAGGGTAGTTCAACAAAAGATACAAAATGAGGTTCATTTTGATTTGAAAAAACAACTACGAAGGCTCCTGTAACCTAGCAATATGCGACATGGGTACCAGAATCAATAGGAAGTGTTCTAGCTAGGGTAACCCATGTGAGGTAGGTTCTAACCATGGAAGAACAACGATGTTTGAAGGGTAAAAAATAGTTGCAGATCGCATAAAAGGAGATCTGAAGGTTCATCAGGGGATAAGGTATAAATGCAAGATGCAAAAGGGGACCAAATCCTATACTATATGCGAAGGAAATATGCTCCAAATTCATCCATAACTTGGAAATCTAGGTAAAAACAATAAACATTAGTTCAAATGAAAGAAAATTGACCAAAATAATATTAATATGGGAAAAAATTTGAAATTTTACTATAAATAGTGACAAAATTGGTACAAATACAATTCATTTTGTTTTCACCACAAATAGTGCAAGTTTTACCTTGGATATTTAAATGATTTGTGTGCTCAAACCAGTGGATGGATTTTGAAACCGCAAGTTGCATGTAACTCACAACTCCATCTTATTTCATTTCATGCTTTCCATTTTTTAGGTATTTTGGCAAGTTTTAAGGGCACCATGCTATACTCGCGGGTAGCCCTACTACAAACTCACGAGTTCGCAAACTAATCACAGGTATGCAGTGGGGAACCCGTGAGTGACACGAGCTATCCCCACCGGACAATAATGAGTGTTGCATATTGGGTGTTTTAATGAAACTAAAGGCCAAAAAATTATTTTGCAGGAAAAGATGGTTCTAGAGTGGAGGGAGAGGGAACATGAAGACATGGATGGGGAATCAATGGGGGATCCGATGAATGTAAATGCCCTCTGAAGGTGTGGGTTATTGAAATTTTACATTACATCAAACATGCAATCATAGGTGCAACTCTTAGAGATGTTGGTGTGGTTATGGTATCCCGATCTAGGAATGTTTAACCTCCAAGGCGAGGAACAAGAGTTGACTGTCGAGGACATTTATTTCATCACTGGATTGTCTCATAGAGGGGCACCAATTAACTTGGGTGGCACCGAATGTGGGGGTGATCCCCTTAGTGTGCAAGATTATGTCAATGCATACTATTTTCTAGGTACAAAGAAGTCGGGGACACATATCCTTATTACCAGATCACCAGCTTTCCACTAAAATTTATTCTGAGCATTATTGTCCTAGTTGCAGGTTCATTTGCTTTGCATTTGGCTACACGGAACCACATGCATATAGAAGTGGAATGTCTGTGAGGTTTAGTCTATGACTTGTGCTCGAGGCTTGTTATTATCATGAAGAAACAAATGTCATAATACAGGTTAGGGAAGAAGAAGAACTTCATCTATGCTAGCATATTGGTGGCCTTCTTCTTCTTCTTCGAGAGTGCCTGCTCTGAGCCCTGCAGTGAGATTTAAACCTTCACCTCCACGTGAGCCTAGGCTCAAATTGTGGGGGCATGTATTCCTTTGCCAGGGTGGTGGCGGGATTCAATGTGGTTATGACAATGAATTCTATGCATGGTGGTATTTCTGGGTGCTTGCTTTAGAGTAGTTCCCTTATGTTGGTTTGGAGTTTTGTGGATACCTTGAGTTAGTTGTCCCTTCAGGAGAAGCACGGGGCGATAGTGGTGAGTTTACTTGTTTTTCAAATTTTCAAATTTTATGAATTTTTGTTCATAAGTGTTATATACATATGTAGAATATTCGAGTCTAAATCATCTTTTATGTTATGTAGATATTGGGCCTGTTCGGCCAAACAGACACCTCGTGACCTTTGTATGACCTGTAGATAGAGTCGATGTTGGATCTATGCTTCGTATTGTCGAGGGAAAGATGGCCAGGTTGACACATGCTGTAACAACTCTGAGGATGGAGAGGATTCCCATCGACATGTAGGAGAATGTCATGGGTGTACCTCCATCCTAGTTGCACCTACTCCGAAAGGTGTCCAGGGATGTACTGTGTTACCGAGAGGCATTGGTGGAGGTAGCTATAGCTGATGAGGTTGAGGATATTCCATATATTTTAGCATTTTGAGGATGATGATCCTGTTTTTTGTATTTTTATGTACTTATTGATTGGATATTCAGACCATAACTTGATGTATATGGACCAACTTATATATATATATATATAAAATATTCGATTATTTACATGTGTTTATATGTGTATCTGTGTATTCTTTTTTAAAAAGTGTGTGACAAATGGAAGGCTAAAATGTAATTAGCAAATGCATCAGTAATTGTATTTTGATTTCTTAAAATGTGTTGATATATAATATGCTCAACAAAATTTATTTTATTGGTAACCTAATCCTCAAAAAATGATGTAAAAGATTAGGATGCCTCACCTGATAGACTCCATTGAGCTAAGAGACCACTAACTGAGAGTCAAGTCTTACTTCCAGGAAGGTGATACCATGCGATATAACATCCCAAAGAAGATCAATAAAGACATTGTATTTGGCTACATTGTTAGTTGAAGGACCTAAGCAAGTGCCACTTGAGGCAACTAGTTGTCATGTGGGTGCATAAATGACCCGGGAAGCTGAAGCCATGTTGCAAGTGTGACGACTTCCCCCGTTAGTGAATCCTATGAACCAATCCAAAGACATATGAAACAACACGATACTATGTAGGAAATACTAACCACTAATGACCATTTACAAAAGTATACAACTATAATACAAGAAAAAGCATCATGCCTAAGCATAATATGTAACAAATTCCAAAATTAAATATTAAGCTAGGTTAATTAATGGAATTTAACTAAGAGGTGACTTGAAAGTCACCTCTCTTCCCCACTTATGGTATAAATTAGCAGGGAACCTATTTTGTAAAGCACCTTCTACATATATTAAATATAATTTTCTACATTACATTCTTGCTTTTCATCTTCTTCTCTCTTTCATTGGTATCACAGCCTCTCGGCTCTTGGCACCAGCCCACCACCACTCCCACCTCTGCTGCATCTAATTCCTCTTTACCTTCTCCGTGCTCACACTACACTCCACCTTGCTTCTTTATATCTCCATCCCCCTCTCCCTCCATCATTTATGCTCTTCCCTTTCTCCCTCTCTGCCTGCTCAACTCGCCTTTCACCCCTTCTCGCTCCCGCGCCAACACCTGCCTCCTGTCTCCTCGCTGCTTCCATTGGTGCTATTCCCTTTGTCACTCCATCCATCCACACTATTATTCTCCTTCCATCCATGATGCCACCTCCACCCCTTCCTCGCCACTCCGTTCCTTCCTTGGCATCCACTTCCTCACCACCCAGCCACCTGTGCGCTCTGTTTCCCACTTCATGCCGCCGCTTCCACCCTTCGCTCTCCATCTGCCTACACCCTCCATCACCTCTGCGCCCTCCATTAGCTCCGCTCCCTTTCCTCCATCACCTTCGCTCTCCACCCAGGCAGCCTCCATCATCCACATCCATGCTCACCTGTTAATTTAAAATATATATATATATATAAAATTAATACTTTAATATTAATAAAATCTATTAATATTATTGCTTATTAATATTATTATTTAATTTAAGAATTTTTTTTATTATAATATAATTATTATTATAATTATAAAAAAAAGAGAGAAGAGAATCATGGCGAGCTGGCATCGTACATTGAATAAAAACAAATCCACGTTTAGCGCCGAGAAAATTCCAGCAATCACCAGATCAATGGACACTTGGGTTGATCAAATCAATGAGAAAATTAACAAGAACTACGAGGAACTCCATGCAAAAATCAAACAGACAAGTGAAAGTTTGACATCAAATTGGACACAATTTATGTCATGAATAGAGAATAGTTTCCTCACTCTACAGGAAGACCAAAAGAAAAATTAGGCAATTTTAACCACAATCTTGGACAGATTACAAATGTCGAATGACTCACAACCAAACTCTCCCAGAACTCCGGAGCATCCATATCCTTTATTCAACATGTTGTCCTCAAACTCATATACACAAGGATGCCAAATACATGTGAAAGTTGAGTTACCCAAATACGACGAGGACGAACGACGATGCATAGCGTGGATTAACAAAGCCGAGGAATACCTAAACATCCACAATATCCATTACGACGACGAGAAAATTAAATATGCCTCCATGCATCTAGAAGGAAACACCTACAACTGGTACTTATGGTGGAAGAATACTGCAAGAATATGTTCTTATAACTGGGTGAGCTTCATAAATGACCTCATCAAAAGATTCCAAGGCGTTGAAGAAAAAGAATTCTTTGCCAAAATCACAAGGTTACAACAAAAAAACAGTGTTGATGAGTACACCTATGAATGGGAAGAGTTTTCAATTCAAGTTCCAGAGTTAACCGATGACCGATGACTACAAACCTACATACACGGTCTAAAACAACACATCCATGATGAATTAGAGTTATATAACATCTCTACGATGGAGGAAGCTCAACGTAAAGCCAATATTATTGAAAGAAAATCCGTTCATACAAATGTCGACCAAGACAACTCCAAAAAAGCCCCCCTCCAATCAACATACACAGGAAATCCAAGATATACATCTCCTCAA
The DNA here is from genome assembly GCA_001517045.1 of Pseudotsuga menziesii. Taxonomy (NCBI): domain Eukaryota; kingdom Viridiplantae; phylum Streptophyta; class Pinopsida; order Pinales; family Pinaceae; genus Pseudotsuga; species Pseudotsuga menziesii. The sequence continues at coordinate 1,630,487 of LPNX010957471.1, forward strand.
CTTAGGGAAGGAACGAATCTTAGTTTAGAGGCCCAGAGAATAAAGGAAGGGAAATGTAAGTTTTGTGGAGACAAATGGGATCCTAAGCATAGATGCTTACAAAATAAATTATATGCATGTGAAGCAGAGTTGGAAGTCAAGGAACCAATTGAGAACGATGCGAATAGCCAACAAGACTACCGCCCAGGAATCGAGGGCGACTACCCACAAATGTCATTAGCCACTATTACCGAAATTCCCCAATCGCAAACATTGAATATTAAAGGACATACAAAAAATAATAACGTCACAATTCTCATCGACTCCGGAAGCACCCATAACTTTGTTAATGTCAACCTTGCTAAAGTATTTAACCTATTTATTCGTCCAGTACCTAACATGAAGGTTATGGTAGCAGATGGCAACAATATTGACAATGTGGGAAAATGTCACAAGGTTAAGTTACAAATGCAAGAGTATAACTTAGAATCAGATTTCTTTGTTGTACCACTGGGAGGAGTTGATGTAGGATTAGGAATAGAATGGTTACAAACCTTGGGTACATACTCTGCAAATCACCAAGAACATTTTATTAAATTCCATGAGTTCGGGAAAACACACAAATTATACGGTTTCTAACCACCTCCGACACAACTGGTTTCATCACATCAGATGGAAAATATACGTTGGAAAGATGCACCAACGTACATACTTCAATGCCAAGAAATGAAGATTCTAACAAGCAAAGGAGATATGAGAAAACAATCAGAGATACAAGAGTTGATTCGTAAACGTCGCAAGATGTTTCAAGAGCTACCTATGGAGCTCCCACCAAACGGAAAAACTGAATACATAATTGAAACAGAACCAATGACAAAACCTGCCAGTAGCAAATCATACATATATCCACATTAGAGACGCTGCGATAGTTCACATAATGATTATCGTCAATGAAGCTTTGAGGACAAGGCTTCCCTTAAGGGTAAGGCTATGTAACAAATGACAACATTAAATATTAAGCTAGGTTAATTAATGTAATTTAACTAAGAGGTGACTTCAAAATTCACCTCTCTTCCCCACTAATTCATATGCACCCTTCTTTAGGACCTTTGACACAACGTACGGGCCTAACCACATAGATTTTAACTTTCATGCCCCCAAGGGTTCAATGTCTTGATCGTAGACCAAAACAAGTTCTCATTCAAAGAAAAATATAGGTTTGAAAGTCTTGTTGTATTGATTTTTACTCGTTGCTTATGTGTTTCATTTGCTGTAAACACATCTCAATGCTTTTCATCTAGATGTTCTAGATGCAACAAGCATTCCTCTATACCAGAAGTATCAGGTAGCAAATGAATTGCTATCTTTAGAGATGGTATCTCGCATTCCACCTCTGTGACTCCTTCCACCCCATGAACGAGATGGAAAGGTGAAAACCTTGTGGAAGTCTTAACATTCGTTTGATACGCCCAAAGAGTAGGATACAACATGATATGTCAGTTTGATCTACTTGCATTGATAGTTCACTTGAGAATGGTCTTCAAAGTTTTGTTAACAACTTCTACTTTCCCATTCGCTTGCGGGTAAAAGGAAGACAAGTGGTTTTTCCTAAAAGCTAGCATAGTAGTCAACTTTGTCATCATATTGTTTTGAAAATGACTACCATTGTCAGTGACAATTTGCTTTGGGATACAAAAACTTGCGATGATATGATTGGACATGGAGTATGCTGCCATTTCACCATCAACTTTAAAGGCAGGCATTGCCTTTTCCCACTTCGTAAAGTAGTCTACAATGAAAATGATATACTTATGCCCCCCAGATGATACTGGGTTGCAAGTCATGAAATACACCCCCCACTTGGTGAAGGGACCTACCACGATGATTGGATGGAGAGGAGGGGGATGCGACCACATCTTCCTGGTATACAGCTGGCACATATGACATAATTTCACAGCCTCTACACAATATTTAAAGATGGTAGGCCAGAAATAACTAGAACGCAAGATATTCTCATCCATTGCTAACCCAGATAAATGACCCCCACATGCTCCACCGTGAGAATCATTTAGGACAAACTCGACCTCCTCATGGGTAAGGCATGGATGTAATATGGAATCTACCCCTCTTCTATACAATGTATCTCTAATAATGAGGTAGTTTTTCATAGTCAACTTTAACTTTTGTCGATCTTCCCATGAGAAGGTCGTTGGACAATTCAAAGTTTGAATATATACCAGGATATCTCCGTACCAAGGATCGGAGGTTGATATTAAGAAAATGGTCTCATAAGGTAATGGCTCATATTCCATCACTACACTTTCATCACTTGGGAACTCTGAGATAACCTCCACGAAGACTAGGGACTTTTTTCGATTTAGCGGATTGAAACTCCAAGTCAAACTCCTAGAGTATGACAATCCACTTATTAAACTTTCCCTCAATTATTCATCTGGATAAGACATATTGTAATGGATTCGCTTCTGCAATGACAAAGGTTGTATTTATCAAAATGTAGTGTCTCAGCCTCTAAGCGACATAAACTGCAAATATCTAAGATCTGGACCAGCCAAACCATGGTTAAGGTAGTAGATGAGATGTTATTGGAACTCATCATCCTCTTGAACTAGCACTACACCAATGGTGGACTCGGATACGACCAGATACAATATAAAATCCTTCATGTAGTCTGGCGGATGCAAGAGAGGAGTTGAAAATAATGCTTTCTTTAATGCCTCGAATCATTGCTGTGCAACTTCGTCCCATAGGAATGGGGTGTCTTGTTTGAGAAAGCACATGAATCCCTTGGTTATATTGGCATAATTGACAATAAACTATCTGTGAAAGTTGGAATTTTCTTATAGACTCTGTAGGTGTCTAATGGTTCGAGGAGGAGGCATATTAATAATTGCCTTAACTTTCAATGGATCAATGCTTACACCCTTGTTAGATACTGTGAAGCCTAGAAGTCACCCCGTTTCGACACTGAAGGTGCACTTATGGGGATTTAAGTGAAACTTGTAGGTGAGAGAGATAGGGTATATAAAACCGAACTTCAACAAATTTTCCACTTCATCCTTAACGACGACCACTTTTTCTCGGGTTCACAGGTTGAAGATTTTTCCAAATAGGTTTAATGTTAGGGTAAGTTCTGATCGAATGCTCTATAATGGATGGGTCGATTCCTGACATCTCCTTGTAAGTCTAGGAAAAGATGTTGCATAACTTTTTAAATAAGGCAGTATAAACGACAATTTATTTGGATGAAGAATTTGCTCCAATATGGACATTCTCCATGAAATTAGGTTTGGGGGAGATATTGATTGGTATGTATTAAACTTGCACATTGATCTAGGGACTAAACACAAGTCTCATCAAATATTAATAACAATAAGTCATGAAAATGGTGTAATTGGGCTACAGAATGAGTATCCGCTCTCTATATTCACACAAAGAATGAGTAATACAATACAATGTCATGCTGCAAGCATGAATGACAAAGAAATTTGAATTCCCAAGGAGGTCATTCGAATTGAATGAGTGAGTCTAGCTTAACTGAATGTAAGCCACATTCAACACTCAAGTTAACCACTGATCAAAACCCTAATTGACTCAATTGAGCTCTAACTGAAGTCGGAGTGCAATAAATGACTGAGTCTTAACTGAAAGAGATCAGACACATGTCAGAGCAAGCCAACCATCAAGTGATAGCACTTCAATGACTCCAATGAACCCCGATGAGGTTAACTGAAGTGTAACTAAACATCAGAAGTGGTTGGAGGCACCCCTTTTGACTCCAGTTCATTAAATAATCAATTTAATGAAGGAAGGAACCTTCACTGCCCTATGTAACTAATTGTAACCCTCAGTTAGCAATATGGTGCATTAATGATACTTAGATCACCCTTGGAGTGCTCCAGTTAGTCTCCCCAAATGTAGGAGAAGGCTAAGTTAGCATCCTTGACTAAAGGAAGGCGTGGATGTGATCTAGCTGATGTCATATAGTGCTCCTCTAATGTTAATTAAGTCAATAATACTTAGGATAGTGGTTTAACTAGGCCAAATTGACCAAAATGAGTGTGTAAGGTGGTAAATGTCTCCAACACCCCCCCTTAAGCTATACTCAGGAGGAGTTAGAAAACATAAATGCATAAAAATGCTAGGGCCCCGGAAACTAAGGCCATAGGTCACCTTGTACAATGCTGAAACTGAAAACAATGCTAAAAAAAAACTAAGTGAGGAAAAGAGGGAAAATCTAGTGGGAAAACCCCCCCCTCAAGCTGAACACTGAAAGTAGTCTGAATCACCCTGATGAACTCATCCCCAACAGTGAATGGAGGTAAGTGAACTTCTTTTCTAAAAATCTCTTGGTGAAGATGTTTGCAATTTGCTCATCAGTTGGGCAGTATTGTAGAATGATGGTCCTGTCATGCACTAGCTCCCTGATATAGTGCATGCGGATCTCTACATGCTTGGTCCTCTTCCTGGTAACTGGATTTGTGGATATCTTAATAGCACTTTGATTGTCACAAAAGAGGACAGTGGACAAAGTACTACCAATATAAAACTTTGAAAGAATGCCTTGCAACCAAATTGCTTGGATGCAAGCATTCACCGCTCCTTGATACTCGGCCTCTGCTGAAGATAGTGCTATGCCAGCCTGTTTTTTGCTAGACCAGAAAATGGGACCACCAATAAACATGAATACATATCCAGAAGTAGACTTCCGATCAATAGAATCACCCTCCCAATCGAAATCTGTGTATCCAACCAGCTCTAGCTCGGAGTCTGCAGCATAGTGAATGCCGTAGGTCCTGGTTCCCTAAATATACTGGATGATCCTCTTGGCTTCCTTCCAATGAAGATCATGATGCTGCTGCATATATCTTGATACTACATTCACGGTATAATAGATATCAGCCTGAGAATGTGTCAAGTACAACAAGCTACCAATCAGCTGTCGATAGATAGTGCAGTCCATGGGGGGTGTGCTTTTTCCTTCTTCAAGGCTGATCCCTAAAAGAAAAGGGAATGGTGTTGGCCTAAATTCAGCCATGCTAAACTTGAATAACAGGTCTGATATGTATTTGGACTGAGTGACCATAATCCCATCAGAATTTTGCTCAATTTCGAGCCCCCAAAATTGTTTTAGGAGCCCCAAATCACTCATTTCAAAGGCATTGTGGAAAGCAATTTTATGGCTGAAATGGAAGAAAATGTGCTACCTGTGATTAGTAAGTCATCAACATATAAAACAATAATAATTAAATTACCATCATACTTTTGTAAATACACATTTGGATCTGATCTACACCTTTGGAAGTTTTGCGAGAGAAGGAAGGCATCCATCTTGGAATACCACTCTCTTGGGGCCTGTTTTAACCCGTATAGTGACTTCTTTAGCCTGCAAAACAAATATGGATCAGTGATGTAGCCCTCAGGCTACTTAATGTATATCTCCTCATGAAGATATCCATGTATAAATGCTGACTTAACATCCATATGATGCACCTCCCAGTGCTTAGATGCTGAAATTGCCAAAACTAGGCGGATGGAGTCCATTTTTGCAACCGGTGCAAAGGTCTCATGGTAGTCCACACCTTGGACCTGAGAGAAACATTTTGCACCAGAATTGCCTTATATTTTTAGGTGCTTCCATTAGCAGCAACCTTGTTCCGAAAGACCCACTTGCATTGAACCAATTTCTTTCCCGGAGGAAGAGAAACTAGCTCCCAAGTAGTGTTTTTCTAAAGAGAATTCATCTCTTCATCCATGGAAACTTGCCATCTCGGATCCTTCTGAGCATGGTAGTAGGATTTTGGGTCTGAAATAATCATAAAACAACAAGTTTCAGACATAAAATTATCAGGACAAGAGAGTGCAATACTTGCTCTTTGGAAATCAGACTGGGTTCTCCTTGGATCATCCGGATTTCCAATGTTATCTCCTGCGGAGGAGAGTGTCTGTCGGGCCCACGTGGGAAGATGATTTTGTACTTCAGGTTCTGATTCAGAACCTGATGAAGTTCGTACACTGATATAATAAATTAGAGGATCCAAATCAGGGTCATCACCCCCAATTTCATCATCCAAATATTTAGTAGAATATGAAGGAAATTCAACAATTTTCTCCTTCACTAGTTCCACCTCCTAAAGAGGCTCATCGAACTTGACACTTCTCTCGATGATGATATGTTTTGTTTTGATATCCAGCAGATTGAAACCTTTTTATTCATTAGGATACCCAATAAACAAACATTCTATGCTTTGCGGTTGCAAAGCCCTTCTTTTATCAAGTGGAATCCGGGCCCATGCAGTGGACCCAAACACCCACAGGTTCGACACATCCAGCTTGTGTTCGAAGTATGCTTCGAAAGGGGTATTCCATTTCATGAATGAGTGTGGAAGCATATTTTTAATGTATGCTGCAGAATGCATGGCTTCATCCCACAAATTTGCAGCCAACTTCTTTGATTCCAACATACAGGTGGTCATCTCCTTGAGAGACCGATTCTTCCTTTCCGCTACTCCGTTCTGCTAGGGAGTGTAGGGAATTGAATGTTGGACCTGAATACCAATTTGGGAGCATATGTGTAGAAAATAATTACTGACATACTCCCTAACATGATCAGATCTCAAGATCTTGATCTTAAGCCTAGAGGCATTCTCGATCAAGGCCTTCAGTTCATAAAAGTTTTCACATATTTCAGACTTATTTTTGAGAAAGAAGGCCCATGTGTACCTTGAAAAATCATCAATAAAAGTTAGAAGATACCTTGATCTATTCATGGATGTGATAGGCATCAGACCATTGATACCAGAATGTATCAGCCCCAATATGCATGTAGCTTGGTTTGCCTTCCCCCAATTGAACTTGTGCTGAGGGTGTTTTCCAATCACATAGCCCTTGCAATTTCCAGTGGTTGCCTTGATGACCGGGAGGCCTTCAACCATGGAGTTTTTCTTTAATTGCTGCAAATATTTGAAATTTATATGGCCAAACCTTTCATGCCACAGCCTGCTAACTTCATTTCCATGAGTTAGTAGAGCGGTGGGCTTTGCATCCGCAACAAAGTGAGAGAACTCATAGGATTTTGTATGATGGTTTGCAAGGCCTTTAGCAATGAATTTCCCTAATGCAAGCTCCATTATCTCAACATCATTTGGGATGAAAGAAAATCTCTTAGGCATTCTAGTATGTGTCATCTGATAGACACTGAGGAGATTTGATGACAGAGACGGTACATACAATTTTTTTGAAAAATATCCATTCTCAAGATCAACCGTACCTTGTCCTTCTGAAATGATGGTGGAGTCATCTCCCATGTGGATGGGGATGGATTTTCTGGTCTCCAAGGATGAAAAGGAGTCTCTTTTAGACATCATGTGGTTCGAAGCTCCAGAATCAATCAAGAGTGCTTTGGACTTCGAAGTGCTTGCCATGAGGGCATGACCTTTTTCATGTTGTGGTTCCTGATCTTGCTGATCTCTCTTCCGAAAGCTTTCCAGAAGATTGATGTGATTTCTCTCAAGGAGAGAGCTAGCTTCATCAAGCTTCTTCTTCATGTCGGCATGTTCAAGGTGGAAGCCCTTTGCACAGTATGAACACTTGACTTTTTCCTTTCCATGGTGCCCTTTTCCTTCTTTCTTCCTTGAGATGGAAGACTCATCATGCTGCTGGTTTTCAACTTTAGGATTAGGAGCTTTGAATTTAGTTTTTGGATTCTTTTGCTGCTTTCCTTTACCGTTCATATCTTTGGGCCCTGAGACATGGAGGGCTTAATCACGGGAGGATCTGATGATCCCCATCTGGACAAGGTTATCATGTTCACTTGTTAGGGACTCAATGAAGGCATTGAGTGTAGGCATCTTCCATCCAGGGGTTGTGATATTCCCCGCATGGAATGTAGAGACAAAAACTAAATAATCAGCTCCAAGTTTGGAGAGTATGGCGAGAATGAGCTGATCATCCACCTTCTGCACTTTGCATTGCTTCAAGAGTAAGACAGTGTGCTTGAACTTTGTGAAAAAGTCATTCAATGTCTCGAAATTGGAAGGCTGGAGAGACATCAATTCATTTTTGAGCTGGTAAAATCTCAAATCATCCTGCTTTCCATATAGGGTTTCCAATTTGTCACAAATTTCCTTTGGAGTCTTCAATCCTGAAAGATGGACAAGAAGATCCCGGGAAATAGAGAGGCATAAGAATCCAAATGCTTCATCCTTCTTGTTCAAGAATATTGATTTGTCTAAAGCAGAACCAGGCTCATCTTCAGTGTCCATGGTGACTCTATAGAGTCCTCTAGAGCGCAGCTGAATCTCCATGTCTCCTTTCCATGAGTGGAAATTGAATGGAGTCAAAATATCTACTGAGGAGGCCATTTGGATCTACTGGAGTGAATGATTCACCTGTAGAAAACTTGAAAATCACAATAGAAAGGGAAATGTAAGGTTAGATAGCCTACACATTTTAGGATTTCATCACACCCATCATAATCAATCAAGCAAGCTTGATCAAAAAGTTCTTTACTTGGGGTATTAAGTGGTAAGCCTTGGCTTCTGGTGCATTGTTGGATTTTTGAGCTATTGCTCAATTTTCATGCAAGATATGTCAAAAACCTTGTTTTTGAGAGATCTGAGCTTCGTCCCACCGTGAGCTCTGATACCATATTAAACTTGCACAGTGATCTAGGGACTAAACACAAGTCTCATCAAAGATTAATAACAAAAAGTCATGAAAATGGTGTAATTGGGCTACAGAATGAGTAGCCGCTCTGTATATTCACACAAAGAATGAGTAATACAATACAATGTCATGCTGCAAGCATGAATGGCAAAGAATTCCCAAGGAGGTCATTTGAATTGAATGAGTTAGTCTAGCTTAACTGAATGTAAGCCACAGTCAACACTCAAGCTAACCACTGATCAAAACCCTAATTGACTCAACTGAGCCCTAACTGAAGTCGGAGTGCAATAAATGACTGAGTATTAACTGAAAGAGATCAGACACATGTCACAACAAGCCAACCATCAAGTGATAGTGCTTCAATGACTCCAATGAACCCCGATGAGGTTAATTGAAGTGTAATTGAACATTAGAAGTGGTTGGAGGTGCCCCTGTTGACTCCAGTTCATTAAATAGTCATTAAATAATCAATTTAATGAAGGAAGGTGCCTTCATTTCCCTATTTAAATTATTGTAACCATCAGTTAGCAATATGGTGCATTAATGCCACTTAGATCACCCCCGGAGTGCTCCAGTTAGCCTCCTCGAATGTAGGAGAAGGTTAAGTTAGCCTCCTTGACTGAAGGTAGGAGTGGATGTGATCTAGCTGATGTCATCTTGTGCTCCTATGATGTTAATTAAGTCAATAATACTTAGGATAGTGGTTTAACTAGGCCAAATTGACCAAAATGAGTGTGTAAGGTGGTAAATGTCTCCAACAGTATGGTGGCGGAAATGTTTCTTATATTCCCCTCGACAAACGCTCCTTCCTTAGGAAAAGGGTTTATAGGCTGATCAATACCTTTAGTTAGTCTCATGTGAAACTCAGAGTTTTCGATCCTGCTCTCGGATCCAATAGGAAATAGGAATTGTGATGCATGTCTTCACAAAGTTTATCTGGTCCTATCATAGCCTCCAGGATGGCTTCATCAGATGGTAAAAACATATCTAAGTAGTCATATGAATAGGCTGAGTGCACTTCCTAAGCGGACAATTAAGATTCATCTGACTCCTTTGAGATGTAAGGAGTCGAGATGGAATCATCAGTAGCATCGAATATAGCTTGGTAGGCTATTTCTGCTGCTGATAGGGGGACGTCAAGCTCTTCTTGTGAAGGGAGAACCCACTGGTCATTTCTCTCTACAACGGTACACATGTTATTCCTTCACTAGTACAAAGTGAGGAATTAGCTACTAGGTGACTAAAAATTCTAGTCACCACAGGTTTTTCAAGTGATTTACTACTAAATATGAGCAATTTTGATTTACCCAACTATAAACGACTAAAATTTAACGACTAATTTATTCACCAGTTAATAAATATGACTAGATAATAAGTGACAGAGTTAAAAATGACTAACATAAACGACTAATTTAGTCACGACATAAAAATGACTAGCTAGAAGAATATGAATTAGTCATTTATGTTAGTCATTTTTAATTGTGACATGGAAAATTGCAAATTCAACAATGAAGATTTTCCTGAACCCATGAAGATTTCATCCTCCACTTTCGTCAATGACTACTCAACCAACTCTGGTGCCAAATAGCCTGTCTAAGCAGACCGTTGGCACCAAATATTTTTCTTTGGCTGGAGGCAAGGAGGGTTTGGTGGGTTAGAGGGGTAAGTAGTGTGAATTGGGTGGCATTTTTAGCCATTTATTAGGCCACCTTCGATACCCGTTGAAGATATTGTTATGGATATTCACCACTGTTGAGGGTTTACAATTTCAATATTTAATTGCCATCGCTACCATGGATAAAACAACATTGGAGATAACCTAGAGGCTCTTGAAGAGGTGGGCCACGAATTTTGCAACTCTAGAGTCAACATCACCTTCCTCCCTTACAAAATCCTAAGTAAGTTTCTTGGTTTACTGTGAATTGATAAATTTTTCCTGGTTATAATACTGAAGCATAGGGATCTAGGTTAAAATCGTTGGTAAGTTTCCTTTTTACTGTGAATTTTTATCTTTTGCTTGATAATATTGGTTATAATACTGAAGCTTAGGTAGGTAGGTTAATATATCAATATAGAATTATTTCTATTTTTATTCTTTTTCGGGGTGGTTGGTCCAAGTGGATGGCACCACAACTCTATCTTATCACCAACCTATATGGTTTTTCCATTTTATATTCGGGTTACTCATAAAATGCATATATATTATGCAATATATGATAATGACTCTCATATTAAACTACTTAAGTTTTTTCCCATATCAAAAGTTTAGATCTCCTTGTTGGACTATATAGGGATGATGTCTTGGTTACAACAGTTTAGCTAGTGGTAATATGTTATTTCTTTTCATATATTCTAACATGTTATTTCTTGTAATTTACCTTTTTATATAGTTATGAACCACAAATTATGACCATTCAATGTAATTGCAATTAATCAAGTACTCAAAAATAATTTGACAAGGAAAACAAGCATGAGAATCTTGGCTTCATCTCATCCTATTTCATCTATGAAATCCATCAAAGTAGTGCCACTCAACTTTGACCTCATGTACGATGGCTTTATATGGGATATAAGTCCACTAAGGCATTTTTTAAAGCTTTGAAAATAAAGGAGGTTAGTGAGAAATTGGATGGTTTTAAGAAAATGGATGTTTGAGTGACTAACCAAGCATTGACTTAGCATGAGTTTGTATTCTATTTTTTATATGACGGTGTTCAATCATAAGGGGTTTTAGAAGAGGTGTCTATGCTACATTGTTTTGATATTGTCTTGATAAGAGTTATATGATCTCTCATATTAAAAGATCCTTAATTTTGTTTTCCATATCAAAACTGTGTAGAGCCCCCTTATAGACCATATAGGGATGATGTCTATATTACAATAGATTAACGAATAATAATATTTTATTTCTTGTAATATTAAATTTTTATAGGGTTATGGACCCTGGTCCCCAATTATAACCATTCAATGTAATTACAACTAATCCACTCAAAAATAATTTGATGAAGTCTCCAAATACCTTTAACGTATCTCCTTTAATTAAGAAACAAGCATGGAAAGCTTTCCTTCACCTAATCCTAAGAATGAAGCTAGGATTAGGTTTCCTCTAGGATCATGATGGAAAGGCAACAAAACAAACTAGCCATTACACTATAGTTATATAAAAAATAGATAAAAAGTAATTACATTAAATTTAAATTTAAGAAACCATTTTACAAACCTTCACATGGAGCTTGGAACCATTTGGGAAACCCTCAAATGGAGGGTATGATATAAAGGGTAAACAAGAGCATCATATAATTGTTATTCCCAAACCAAAGTTTTGTCGGGCTTAGATTCTTGCAAAACTATGCCACATAAGATTTTTTTTTTTTTTTTTTTCAGCTACCTTCCTTCTGAGCAATATTTAAAGTTACAGAAGAAGGGGACAAGTTAAAAGCATTGTAGCCATGTCAGAATGGTGAGCTTCTAATCGAGGAGTAATATCGTTTCCATCCTCATATCGACCTCACCTATATATACACCTTCACTACGCCTACCCAGCTGTTGTTCAGGATTAAACACCCTTGTAACCTAGGGTCTGGGGTTACCATCTTACTTCTAAACTTGCAGAGAATTAGCTTTAGTAAAGTACAGAAAGGAAATAGGAAGCAATATGGACTCACCCGATTACCTATGGTTGATCCAAGCTTGATCTTCTTCCGCTCTACTTTTCTCCAAAGCTTTCAGGGATGCACCTTCTTCACCTGCAAAGAGAAAATTCTCCAAGTACAATCTTATATATGTATATATGACAGGTTAGATAAACAATATATATAGTGCTTAATCAAATATATTCATCAACCATAATACATGAAAGGGACTCAACACAATGTTGGAAGAAGAATTCCCTTTATTAACAATCAGTGAATGAGATAAGTGTACAACCCAACACCTGAGACAAGGACTCCTCTGCAACCAAAGGACTCTGAGTTCTGCTGCTCCAAGACTTCTGAAGATATACCACCAGCATAACTTTGATCTCCAAAATCGATTGATTAATGCCCTCCCCAAGGCCTCTATTTATACTTTGGGAAATAGAGTGGTTTCGAAGGTTGAGGAGGTTGAGATAGTTGGGGTAGTTAATGATTAGGGCCCAACTAATCTCCATTAATCGTGATTTATATTTTTTAATGTTTAATGGAGATGTATGCTACTATTAATATAGGCAACCCGCGTATGACACGCGAGTTTCTTAAAGGAAACCCACGTATGCTGATGTACGCGGGTTGCAATGGAGATAGTATCGTACAGTACGTGAGTTGTCAATGGGAATAGTCGCGTATGAATGCGAGTTTCAATGAAGATAGTAGCGTACGCCAATCAACACTTAGAAAAATAATATGGTAGGTTGTTTGAAAAGTAAATGCATCTCATGTCATGCCCATCTATAGTGTTTTTGCAATCTTCAATCCTAAAATGTCCTTTAGTGTACCAACATAGGGAATGTCGGCACTCGAATGGAGAAGTGCCATTTGGGATGATAACATATGCCCCCTAATGTGTGAGGTCAGAGGGAAGCGATGGCCGAAATACGTTATAATCATTATCTTTGGAGAACTCAGAAATTCGATGGAGCAGAGGTAGTACCTAAAAGAAATACATGATAATGTCATATACAAAGTCATATCTGAGGATGCTATGTTCAATATGTTGGAACACTGGCTCCTTTACAATATTTGAGTACATCATATAGTACGGGTACAAGACCACGTATATTACAAAGGTGGATCAAAGCCACAATATACAATAGTGATTAGTCTTCAAATATCTGGAAGCTGTATAAGTAACCACAACATAATCTTGTGCAACTTAGTCCATGGATGTGAAACTAAGGTCTTCATAAAAAATCCCAAAGAACCAGTACAATCCAAGCCATGTGAATAGATGTTATTGAAGTTGAACATGGATCGGATTCAACATATTGTCAAACAATAGGTGATAGTCGACAACTAAAGCAAAGGAATTCACCAAATAATGAAAGTGAATCCTGAGGTACGATCGTCAAAACTCTAGGTCTTCATCATCAAGAAGTGCTGATGCAGAACTATACAGTGATAAGGAAGGCAATAGATCCTCCAATGGATCACAAGAGTGAATAGGAACTGGGTAAAGGAAGGGAGACACAAGTAGTAACAGATACGACAATGATGGAATCAGGATATAGATCAGACACAGGGTTAAGTCCTTGAACAATGAGCACGACACAGAGATGAACCAAGGCAGATTTTAAATTTATAGATAATACAACTAGACTTATCTATCATGTAGGAAACATGATCAGATTCCCCAGGTAGAACTAACAAGAGGAGGAGTAAGAAACTCGAAGTAATAGCTGAACTGAAAGTGAACACTGAGACATGAGTATTAGAAAAAATAGAGAGTGCTATGTTCAAGGAGGACATGCTGCCACTGACTGAGAACCAAAAGAAAAATTCTTCCTTACCTTCCCTATTAAATTTTAACGAGTCTAGGAAAGTCAACTCGAATATCTCTTCATTTTTTGACAAGCTTGAAGAGAGGAGGGAATAATGCTTTATAGTGTCACTGATTCATGGATTTTATGAGCCCAAACTAGTAAATGCTCACTTGGTGTTTTCACGTTTAGAGAGTTTGAAAACTCCAAAGAAGACTCCAGGGGGGTCCTTTTTCGTCCAATTTAGTCTCCCGAGGCTGGAAAAGTATAAAACATACTACAGAAGAACTCTGTTAACTTCTGTAGAAGAAAAGGTGAACCTTTTTCATACTTAGTCAGGGAGGTCCGAAAAAGGTTAAATTACCACCTACCCAACGCTCCTTCGAGAACAGCATATAGCTTGAGTTTTACGAGTGTGAAGGAAAGCAAGATCACTCAGAAAGATCCATTTGAGTACGAGAAATGGGGCTTACAACAATAAACTCGATGCTTTGTTCTTGGTGTTTAACGAGCATGACAAAGGCATAAATTACACTCGGAATATTTTTCATGTTTAGGTCCAGAGCACAAAAAGGAGAAAACTGAGCTAATACCGGGTGTTCCTTTTCTGTAAATTTAGTCCCTTAGGTCCGAAAAAGTGATAAACATGTACCTGAGAATACTCTTCTCAATTTCGTAGAAAGGAGAGTGATCCTTTCTCGTATTATTCCACATGGTTTGAGAAAGAGATAACCTACCACCAATGTGGATGCCCATTCACGTATTATTAACGAGCTTGAATGAACAAGTTTACTTGGCAGTTAAGTCTGTTTTAAGGAGTTAGAATTGGGCCTAAAGAAACTCCATAAGGGCCGGGAGTCCTATAAAGGGATAGCTTGTAAAAAGAGACCAAAATGAGGCTCAATTTGGCATGAAAAATAGCTAAAAAAGATTCCCCTAAACCTATGATAGCTGCAGCATGAGTATCGAAAGACAATAAATAGGTTCTAAATGAGGATACTCATGGGAGGAAGGTCCTATCCACAGAAGAAAAATGGTAAAGACAAGGAGCTACTGGTTAAAAATACCATAGTCTGTGGTTGAAGTGTTAATGCTAGGATTAAGATGGTGTAGGTATAAATGCAAAATGCATGTGAAATGACCAAAAACCATCCTATATGAGCAAAAAACAACTTAAAAATGATGATAAACCTGCCACATGGAAGAAAAGATATGGCATTAGTTTAAAAATTATGAACTATAGGGAAAAAACCCACTTGGAAAATAAATTTTCTATAAATAGTTCAAAATATGAATAAAAAACTCACCATTTGATTTTTAACCATAAAAGACAAGTTTTACCTCTACCTTTGCCATTCTCAAAACCGCAAGTGTTAGGTAAAACTACACTCCATGCTCTTTCATTTGATCCAAGCAATTGTTAATTTTGAGCCCTAATTTCATGTTTTCAAGCACCCTCAAAGCAGGAACGCTGTGTACGTGGTTATGGTATGTTAATAGTCACGTACACATGTTATGTACATGGGTTTCCCGAAAGACAGTTGCGTACAGTACATGACCTGCCTAAAAGACAGTCGCATACACTGCGCGAGGTATAAAAAGAATGTGTAGGGTCAAAAAATTCAAATTTTACATGAATCTAATGGTTTTCAATTGCTTTATTATTAGATGAAAGATGGTGCTTGAGTGGAGGGAGAGAGAACATGAAGACATGGACCAAGAAGCTCTTCAAGATGCCTCCACATTGAATGTTTTACATCAAAGTGGGTTATTGAAGTTTTTATGTACCTCACCTATGCGGGCAAATGTCCGCCTCTTAGAGTTCTTGATAAACTATTGGGATCATGATTTGGGCATGTTTGACCCTCAAGGTGAGTCTTTAGAGATTACATTGGAATATGTCTATTTCATTGCTGGTTTATCATGACGGGGAGCTCCGGTGAACTTGGAAGGCATTGGCAGAGGCGGTGACCCTCTAAGTGTACAGAACTATATCGATATATACTACGATCCAGGTACTCAAAAGAGGGGTAGCTGCATCCCTATTATTCACATTCGCAACTTTCCTTTACAAGTGTTGATGAGCACTATAGTGAGGGTTGCAGGGTCATCATCACTTCACCTTGCACCCCGGAACTAGATGAGACTAGTGTTAGCACTCAGAATGTACCCAGGTTGTAGGAGGCACACCCCGAGGTAACAACAAAACCACTTTAGGAAGAAATTGATGGTCTCTCCCAGAGAGGGATCTCTCAACACAAATCTTACAAAATCAAATGATAAACAATATTTAAGCATTCATTCATTTGGCTGAACCAATCACATATCCATTGGGCATGGAGTCATATATATGTAAAATATCATCAAGATACATACACGAGAACTATCAAAGGCAAGATAATCAAATCATTACAGTCATCAAGTTTGATTTGGGTGAAACGGAAGAGATGAGGAAACAGTCCATCAACACAGAGCGTCTAAGACGAATTCCATATCAATTTTAGCAGAAAAATCATATAATATCTGAAATAATGAATAGAGCATAAACATATGAATTCTACTCATTCAACACTGCATTCCAGATACGAAGGAAGAACAAAATGGAGTGTTACACAAAGGAAATAACAAGCACATAAGGGAAATGGCACAGACTGCAACATCAATGACACATGAATCTCTGATAGAAAACTCTCATGCATTCACTTTATTACTCAAAATAGATATGTCTTTCCAAACCAGCAATTCTCTTGATGGGTTCCAACCCCCATCTCCTAAAAGAGATACAAATTTATAGATCATATAATAAATCTGCCTCCAGCAGATCAATAACAGAATGACCGGCGTAAATTAGAGTTTGTAACTGAAATCCTACACCACTAGGAAGTTGTTACAATTCTATTCCTAACCGATCATAAAGCATGAAACAACTGGATAACAAACTTTGGTCCATCAGCTCCGAATCTTTGCTCCAACAACACCACGTCTTTTTCCAACTCAGCTCTGAGTCTTTGCCTCCATCAGCTCCATGGTATCTGCCACTTGTTCCTACAGAGGAAGAGTAAACTTTGTTTTCCCCAGACGCTCTACAGCCTTCCACTGTTCAGAACTTGGGGTGTCGCTTTCCATCATTTCCCGGATGGCTACCTCGAGCTCCATGTATATTTCATAGCACTTTTTAGGCAATCTGGTTCTGATAGCTGTGAACTTCTGCAGGACTTTGAAATCTTCAGTTAGCATGTCCACAATGGTTTGTCCCAACAGGCTTTTCTCCAGTTCATTAAACTTTGAATGGTCCATACGAGCCCTAACAATCAGGTGATTATAATGTTCCTGCGGGAGCATTCGACCCTTTTCGTTCCAGAAGCATGGAAACCCGTCTTCGAACAACCCTTCAAATTCTGTTTTGAACCTGTTGACCTGCACCATTAATTCCTCTGATCTGTCCTGAACAATCTTCATTAACTGGTGCTTGTGAATGATTTTCTTTGCTGACAGGATTATTGAGACTCTGTCCTTTATGCCCATGTCATGCAACTTTTGATATGTTAATGAATTCAGGAAATCCAGGGTGTTTTGGGCTGTGGCGAGAGGTATTTTCGCCATGTGTTCGTTTACCACTCTCAATCTCTGCTGAGCTGAATCTATCAATCCACACAAATCATCAATATAATTAAGGTAGTGCCTAAACTTGGTAACTTCAATACTTAGGGTGTCCCAAATGATGTGTTTTGCCCCCTGAAGGGGGCCCTTCCCAATACATTTTTCTTTCAGTTCGTCAACCTTCTGCTGTAATTGGCTCTTGTCCTGTAAGAGCTGCATTCTGCTTTCGCTTACCTTGGTTAGCTCAGCTTTCACCTTTTCATTCTCGGCTTGCAATTCCTTAATAGTTTCTTCTCTTAAACTCACTTGGGACATAGAATCCAACAGGTCATCTGCAGAACAATCAACTAATGAATTTCAGATATCTACAATAGATAAGTCGTCACCGGCAGGGGTTTGGCTTATAAGCTCATCCATAATATCCTTTTCCATAGTCTGGTTTTTCTCCATTACGGAAATTCGGGACAGTAGTTCTTCCTTCTCGGCATTCCACTTATCCTTCTCCTCTTGTAGCTCTCCAGCCTTCCCTTTGTATTCCATCATTTCCTGATGGAGTTTATCTTTCTCCTCCTGGAGGGCTAGCAATTCTGCTGATTGGACATGTTCTGAGCCTGGCATCTTCAACCTCTTCTTCAAAACTTGCATGGCATTATCCTTCTCTTCTAACAACCTCTTTACGGCCTGGGTATTATCTGAGCTGGCGATGTCTGCTTGCAGTTTTTTCACATGAACAACATTTGCTTTGTTTTCCACTTTCTCATGTCTCAATTGAATTTCCAACTTGTCAACCAACGCTTCCAACTTGCTTATCTTCACCATGGCTTGCAACAAGTCCGAATAAAGAATGTCGCTGGTTTGCTTGTGTAACTGTATCTTGTCTGGAGTACTAATTTTATCCAGACGGATTTCTATTTCAGACATTCTTTTATCATTCACAATGGCCATCTTGAAAGTATTTTTCTCCGCATCTCTAGCAGAAACTAGAGATGTTTTAGAACTATGCAGGTTCCTTACCCTTGGGAGCAAATTTCTTGTTTCTTCCAGGGATTGCTTCCTCTTCTCTAGGTAGCTCATTTTGAGCTCTTCTTTTGATTTAAACAGGGAGCCGGATTCTAGACTGTTAATGTCACCTTCTAAATCTTTAAAGGAAAACTGACTAACCTGAACTGTCTTCAGGGGAACCAAAGCAGCCTTTTTGGAAACTCCGGGTGCCCCTTCATCCACGATCTCACCTCCTACGAGCAGCCTCGCCTTCTTATGGCATGTTTCTTCTTCCATATCCATACTCTCGGCCTCGGCCAAACTCCTCTCGACAGCAACACTGA
This sequence comes from Pseudotsuga menziesii, assembly GCA_001517045.1. Taxonomy (NCBI): domain Eukaryota; kingdom Viridiplantae; phylum Streptophyta; class Pinopsida; order Pinales; family Pinaceae; genus Pseudotsuga; species Pseudotsuga menziesii. The sequence continues at coordinate 1,649,531 of LPNX010957471.1, forward strand.
CACCCTCTGTGATTTGGATCTCTGAACGAGATGCAGGATGTGCCTCTGTCTCATCTTTAGACTCGTCAGTGAACTGGAGAAAATTAGCTGTTTCAGCTAACCCTTCAACAGCCTGATGCTCGAACGGTTTGTTCCTGTTTGCTTTCTTTCTTAATGATATCACCTGGTGAGGGTCGTAGTTCATACTTAAATCCTTAACGAAATCCATAGGTTCCATCAATCTCTCTATACATGCCAGGGCACCTTTGCCTTTAAAAATGAAAGGGCCGACCTTAAAAGGAAATTTAACATTCAAAGATTTTCGGAAAGCACCGAAGTGCTCCTCCTCTGATAACAACCTTTGTCTCATAAACTCCAGAGTAAAAATCCTTGGAGTTAAAAAGGAAGGCAACCTGTAAGGCTGACCGGTAAAGCCGTACACTCTCAAAACAGTGTAATCTTTGTACAAGAACCAGTCTCCCACCCGACCTTCGGGTGAAGACTGCATCAAATATTTCATTTCATCGAAGACCCGGGGCAATTCTCCATCAAACAGCATCCTGTATATTTCGGACATGATCGAATTGGCAAATTCGATAAGGTGGATTTGCTTTGGCAAATCAGAAGAGGATAGAGTACTCAAGAACTTCAATTCGGTAACATTGGAACATATCAACATGTTAAGTAAGTGTGCTTGAA